>BRZM01000037.1:3151839-3170612 GCA_033238685.1 Lates japonicus | reverse complement strand
CAAGGCCAGACTGTAAAAGAGTTACAAATACACATCTTTTTTATTACTTCTTGCTCATCTCCTGGAAAAACACTGACACTCACTACAACTTTTTTAGAAACAAATAATCTTTATTGAAAACATGGCTAACATGTGCCCGTATGGTCGCTTCACCCACGCTGTGGTGCGGGGCATCCCAGAGACCTTTGGGAAGTCAGCGGGGGACGGTCGTGAGAACGGCGAGATCTCTGTGGACCTGGCCAAAGCTCAGCGTCAGTTCGGCTGCCTGACGGGAGCCCTGAGGCAGAAGGTGGGCCTGCAGCTGATCGAGATCCCCCCTGACCCCGAGCTGCCGGAGAGCTGGAGGATAGAGGACGTGGCAGTCATCCAGGGAGACACGGCGCTCATCACCAGGCCCTTCAAACAGCAGAGACGCTGTGAGGTAAGAAAATGGCTTTGGTGACCCATTTCTGCTTCTCTAATCTTCTGATAATGCAGTTTAATCTTGCTTTGAGAGATAAAGGGGCAGTAAGTAGAAGCCCTTAGTTTCAGTTCATATCAGTGTGGTTCAAGAATGAACAATGAATGTACAGTAGGTACTTGTTTGATTTAGCATTGAGTTGTTGACAGATTTACATTATTGTATTATCAAAACAAAGTTACCAAGTGCTTCACAGAGCTAACAAAGACCACATAAAACATAACATAGAAACTCATAAAAACAAACCCATAAACAGAATAAAAACTAGAATCAGAGGAAGTCAGGAAAGGTCATGAGCTTAGATTTAGTGCAGTCCATGAGCTGAATGTGCAAACTGTGAAATATATCAACACACAAATGCACAATTTAACATAAAGTATAAACTCTCCATTAATAATTGAGTTATGAGTAAAGATTTACTGCAGTTAAATGGAGCAATTTCTTTCCCTGCAAATCAGAAATAAACTCAATTAAAATAACAGCCAGAAGTTTGTCTCTATTTTGCCTGGAATTGGAGCCAAACTACATGTTTCTTTCCAGGAAACTTTTTAGGAAATAACATGTAAAACATTGCCAAAGAGCAATAACATTCAAATGTTACATGTAAGATGCTTTATTTTACAGGTGTGTAATATTCTAATACTTTTTTTTAAGCAAGTTCACTGTTTAACTTGCTTCTAATCACAAAAAAACAGGAATTTCCTTGATAGAACTACTCCATTAAAACCCAGTTATTATTGGCAGGTTTATATATTTTGAGTTGTTTGCCTGTTGATAGATTTCACTTCCTTTCAAGTTCAAGCTCAGCAAACCTGCTGTTCTCAGGCTAAAAAAAGCTCTGTATTTTGGTTTGCTGTATTAAATTACGTACTTCTTCTCTGGAAACTTGTTGAAAGTTATTAGGAAAATATTCAGAAATGACTTGATGGTTTCTTGAGAAAAGTTTCAAAACAGTCTGCAGCTGTATTATTATGTGATCTTAACAAAACTAGTAAAAGTAAAACTCTCCATCTCTCCAGGTGGAGGCAGTGAGGAGGGTGATGTCGGAACTCAACCTGACTGTGGTGGAGATGGGGACAGAGGAGGGCGACTCTGCAGGAGCCACCCTGGAGGGCAGCGACGTCCTCTTCACGGGGAGGGAGTTCTTCGTCGGCATCTCCTCCCACACCAACCGCAGAGGGGCGGAGGTGCTGGCAGACACTTTCAGGGTAAGAGGCAGGGAGGGAAGATGGTGAATTATAGTTTGAACTCTAGCTGTTCAGACAAAAGGTCACCAATAAACCATGAAATAATCAATAGAGTTTTTAGCCGGTGCAACAAAGACAGCCATAGTGCCAAGATGCCAAAGTGAGCAGGTGGCCATTTGCTGCATTGCATTTGGAGAATTATAGTGTGTAAACAGTGATGAATGAGGTTGTTCTATTGGCCAAATAATGGAGACCACACCGGGGGACCCCTCAGGCTCGACACGACCCACCCATTAGTATTGATCTCCTCACTTCTCTTAAGTGCATTTCACACACTTCTGTGTTGAACACACACCCACGTTAGATCCACTTCTGTCGAGTGTGTGTGAGTGTGTCAGTCTGGTATGAATCAGTGTTGAGGGGAGAGGGGGTGAAAGAGGAAGACGAGCAGACCGTTAGCTCAGACATCCTCAGTATGTATCATGTTTCACAGTTGTTACTCTAGATTTTCACAGGCTTCATTCAGTTTCCATTCATTAAACTCCAGAGGACAAGTGCTTTTTATGCATTTGTAGCTCAAGTATATTTATCACTGTAACAGTAACACTGAATATAGAAATTGTACACATTCCACATATATTAAATATGTTTGCAGTCTGTTTTGATTTCATTATACTGCAGCTTAATTTGATTAAATCCTTGCATTTGAACAGCTCCACTGGCACAGCCAGTGAGAATAAATAAGAGTTTTAGTGTTTTAGGCTAAAGATTTCTGATCATGTCAAGACTGATATTTGGTAGATACAATGAACGCATTGCTACAACTAGAAAACCTTTGCTCAGTAATGACTTGGTCTTTCTCACAGAAGACTTTTTGGCTTTGCTCAGACTGCAGGAAAGTCAGGTTTATCTCTTGAATCAGATTTAGCACACGCTGTCCGCACTGTTATTTACAAATGATTGGATCTGATTTGTGTGTTCAGATATCAGCAACCTATCTGCAGTAATGGTGTAGGTGTAGCTACTGTCACTCTGGACTTGATGTTGTCCTTGTGTACCCAACTGTGAGTGACTCAAAAGACACTTTGAAATCTGATTTGAGCAGCCAGAACGTCTGGACTGAGACGCAGCTGTAGAGATCTGATTGGCAACACATTTCAAACCATGCATGTCTTTTTTTGTTGTCTAGACTTTCTAAAATCAGTCTGGGTACATTCTGGATATGGACAAAAAAAAAAGAAGATTTTGACTGGCAAGCTGATCAAGGCCTTTCACGTGCAGTTAATGATAGCTGCTGAATTCAGTTTAGCCACGTCAGGTTCATGGTTCTGGTTTCGTGCATGTTGCCTCACGGTCTCAACTTACTGCTGGATACACCTGAGCCATTTTAACGTCATGAATAACACCTATGCTTCTCCTGCTGTGACAAGTCAAACTTTCTGCTGTGAACACTGATCCACTGGGTGCTGCAGAACCAGATGAGGGAACTTCAACTCTCAGAGAAACTTGCAGAGACAGTGTGTGTGAATTAAACCTTTCATCCTCCATCTGTTCAGGACTTTGCTGTGTCCACGGTCCCCGTCTGCGGTGGAGCCCGACTGAAGAACATCTGCTCCATGGGAGGCCCAGACACAATCATCATCAGCAACAGTGACGGGGCTAAGAAGACACTCAGGGTAAGTGTTTACATGCAGTAGCTGAGTGTGTATATGTTAAACTCTAATAATACTTAAAATGTATCAAAGCCACTCTTATTGCATATCAGTGCTGTATTGTATTTATATATTCTATATTCTTGTGACTCACTGAACTGAAACGCAGCCTAATGATGTCAATTCCTCATGATCCCCAGCTTCTGACACCAGACGTGCTGTAACAAACACATTCTTGATATTTTCAGTTTTATTATTCAGTTTTCTCACTGAATATTAGAGATGAATGCTGGTTTTTAATGACTTCTAAGTCTTATGGTGTGGAGTGGGAATGAAAGAGGCACCATTCTCCATCAAAATGGTTTTGAAGCTGTTATTTTTAAGTAAATTAGTTACACAATGTCACTTAAAGTAAATGAAATAGACCATAAGAAGCTCAGTAACATTTGAGGAACAGTTCATTTCTGATGTGTGTTTGCTGCTGTGGTTGTATTTACTAGTTTTAACTTTTAAAACGTTATTTGCCCTGGAGCCCAAACCTTTGAGTACAACTGTATGATTGAGAATATCCAACAGTTCCAATGAATTTGGTTTGAAGATTGATTTTAATGTTTACTGATGACACATTATTGGAAATAAGAAGCTGTAAAATAAGACATTGTTGTTTTCTCTCTCAGTGAGTTAGAAAATCATATATTTGCCAGGCCCCTAACATACATTCTGTCCTAATGTGACCTCCACACATCATTTATCTCCTCACTGCTGATGTCCTATTATTAATGGTGTCGTCTTTGGGTCTGTGTGTAATGTTGGGAGTGGTCTGCTGCAGTGTGTGTGTGTGTGTGTGTGTGTGTGTGTGTGTGTGGAGCAGCAAGGGTAGTGCACAGTAACATGAGTGTGTGTTTGTCTCCAGATGATGGAGCAGCTGACTGATCATCACTATGAAATCCTCACTGTCCCCGAGGAATCAGCCGCAAACTGCATCTACATCAAAGGTCCGTCTAAGCGGGACTTCCTGCTCCACCGGCCTACAGAGGAGTGTCCAGACAGCATCTCTGTGAGTGCAGCCACAAAAACACCCTCATCTTTGTCATGTTAAAGGATTACAGCAGAGTTATTTTACTTTATTTTGTCTTACTGTGATTTAGTGAAGTACCAGAGGATGATATATTAAGACTTTTAGTTTCTAGTTTAAGTTTGGCTGCCAAAAAACGTAATTTCCTGACAGCGTTTCTGAGAGTGCAGCTGTGCCTCTTCATTCATAAAGAGCCTCATTTTCATCAGGATAATGGAAACATTATTTCATTTTATTTTATCTTTGGTTATTTAATAAAGAGCTAGAAAAAGTAGGGACCGTTAGAAGAACGTTAGTCATAATCAAAGCCCACAGAGGTCAAGATATTCTGACTTTTAGTCTCTAGTAAAACCATAGAAAGATTAAAAATCCAGTGCAAGATAAACCTGATGGGAACATAATCAGGGTTACTTTCTCAGACTTTACAAAGTTCCTCCAAAGCCACAGACGACTTTATGCAACTGTTTTCAAATATTTTATTGTTTTTTTCATATCTAAACAAAAAAATGTCAAAACATAACAGCATGAATATAAAAACCACACTGCACATCACACTAACAGTGAAATAAAAATAAAAGTAATGAAACATGTAAGACGTTAATGGTAATACATCATAATGCAGCTGAGGCTGAGTCTCTCTGTAAACTGATCTTTGTGTCTAAAATCATCATATTTTCTCTTTAATGTTCAGGAGAGTCTAAACATACGAATGCATTCACTAAGTCGGAAGTTACTTCTGTCTGTTAAAGCATTGCCTTGTTTTAAAACAGCATTAAAAACTCATCCTTAATCAGTAGGAAATGTAACAACTCAAAGACACACTCCCACAGACCGGATATAATAAGATTAACAGCTCTGAGACAGAACATGTTTCCTATGATACAGATCTCTGGTATAATTCTCTGTAAATGATGCAAAACAGAGTAGAGATCTTAACAGAAACATCTTATTAAGAGCTTATAAGAAGCAGTAGAAAACATATTTGTTCTGCTGTGACAGTTGATTTTGGCTCCAAAAGATGAAATGTCTCATGAATTCATTCTCTCCCAGTCACAGCTCTAACCTTCATGGTTGACCTGTTACAAATGTGAGTAGGTGGGAGAAGAAAAGTGGAGATATCTTGAAAATGTTACGCTTTTTTTTGTTCCATCGTTCCATTTGTTGTGTACATCAAGATTAAGCTAAATTTGTTTAAAGCTGTGTCCACTGTTGCAGCCCGACGCAGAAATCTGTGGTGAAGTGATCTTTTATGCTGCGTCCCAAATCCATACTTCAAACTAAGTGTATACAGGACAACATACTCATTGTAATGATAAACTATTTTAGCACGTAGCACACAAAACAGTTAACACCCATTTTATTCTAACAGGAAATGAGACAATACACGCAACATCGTACGTCCTTTGAAAAGCTGCTTCACAAACAGAAAGCAATTCATTATTTTTGTTTTCCAAGATAAGATTTATTTAAAACTGTTTCACCACCATAATCACATACATATCCATTTACAGTATAATATACTGAAAACCTGCTAAGATTCAGTGTGTAGAGCTGTTTGAGGGTATAATTGAGGGTTATAATTTCATTTAGGTCAGATTTTGATTAGATTAGATACAATGTGCAGAGTACAAGTACTGTGATAAAAAAAAAAAATGCAGTTTAACATCTAACCAGAAGTTCAAAAAGCAGTAATGTTTGGATGTAAATAGATATATAAATAACAGGGGTATATATTAATATGCTAAGATATATACAGTGTGAACAGAGTGAAATTAATGCAATAAGATATGTGTGATCACAGTATATTTACCACCATAAAGGTGTATGATCATTAGATGCATTAGAAAATCAATCCTCTTACTTTATGATTCATATTCTGAATTTTAGATACACGAAAAGGGAAAACCAAAAGTTTTACAGTGAATGTAACTGAAGTCATGACCTGATTTTATAAAAGCCACTGACACCTGTAAGTGATTTAAGGATCTGTTGTTCCAGCCAGTGAAGCAGCTTTTCCTTCCTCTCTCTCCTTCTTTTATTAGACTCAGAGTTCTTCCCCTAAGTGTGTCCAGTACAGTCTGTGCCAGTGCTGATGAGTATGTGTCTGGATGAGTAAATTATTTCCTCTACGCTCTCCACAGGCCTTCCAGAAGCTGCAGGACTATACCCACCTCCCTACAGCCTGCAGCGAGGCCTCCAAGCTGGGAGCGTCTCTGTCCTCGCTCTGCCTTCTCATCAACAGAAAACACACGTATTTCTGAAGACAGCGCTCTGTATGTCACACCGCATTTTACCTGCACGTGTTGGTGGTGGTGGTGGAGGGGGCCTTTCAAACACTTCCCACTGATTACAAATCTCATCTATTTATTGTTAAAGGAAACACTGACACACAGTATTTGTATGAGACAGAATATGATCCATCTGTTAGCAGACTTGATGTAGCACACCAGCTGATACAGCTGCACCCCCTGCTGGACAAACACCAAGGCACACACAAGTCTAACAAAACCACTAAATTCAGCTGTAGTTTCTCACTGTTTAAGTTGTAATTTGTGAGCACCACTGAGCTAACACAACACATTTACTGAAACAGACAAAAAACAGTTAATTTTTAGATGTTTTACAGCCCTTTTTATTTTAAGGAAACAGAATTCCGTGCTTTTTAAGAGCTGTAGCTAACCCTGTGATACCTTTGCAGATTCACAACCATGTATAGTTCTTACAGTATATCCACAATACAACAGGTTGGTATCCATTTCATTACTCTCCAAGTATTTGTTTTACTGATATTTTCAATTACAGGACATGTAGCTGCTAAGTATAAGAAATGCAGATTTTTTTTTTTTTTTGCTTTTCCTATGTATTAATTTGTAGCAAGTATAGACACGTAAATAAAATTATAGAATTCATCTGACAACTTTTAACACTCGTCACCTCACTCCTGTGTAATTTACACAGAGTTGTCAGTTTATTAGGTATGCTAAGCTAAAGCTAATTCAATACTGCAGTAAATCATACATTCATGAAGATTTTAATGTTCAGTTTTTGTTAAAACTGTTTGATTCAGCTTTATGGCCATTTTTGAGGCTGCAGTTTGTGTTGCTGTTGAATTATACTGTATTAGGAGGTGTTATTATTTTGTCCATTACATTTGTATTAATGGAAGTAGGCTAAGTAACAGAAACACCTCTTTATAATGTAAATTCAACAACACAAACTACATCCTCTAAAATGATACATTTGAATCAACACAAGCTGAACATTATAACCTTAAAGAATTTATTGCAGGTCTGATGTATTAGATGCTTAATTTTAGCCACAGTAGGTGTACCTAATAAACTGGTAACCAAGTTTATACATCTGTCAAATCGTGTGTGAGAAGGTTCATTAAAAACTCATGGGAGTCAACAGAAATTTCTTCAGATTTATTTGTTTTGTAAGAAAGCAAACATGTTTAACGGTTGGACTTGGCAACTCTCTCCAACTCGTCCTTCTTCTTGATGGCGTAGGAGTTAGATGAACCCTGAAACAGAACAAATTCAATAGATTAATACACATCACAGCTAAATATCACAACTTATGTTTACTCAGACTAAATGTGTGTCTATTCAGCACTCAGTTTAAAGGTGTGTTTTCTGTAACCCAGTAAGAATTATTCTACAGTACCACCTATTGTGTAATGAAGTGGATAAACAATTACCTTAGCTGCATTGATCAGCTCATCAGCCAGACACTCGGCGATGGTCTTGATGTTCCTGAAAGCAGCTTCTCTTGCTCCTGTGCACAGCAGCCAGATGGCCTACAAGACAAGGAGAGAGAGAGGGTGAGACGGGCTGACAATTTAACTTTAATGGACTTAACACTGGCTTTGTAGTATAATGTATCTGAGTTGGTGATTGACTGGGCCACATCAGACTACAGCCAATGAATAAGCAAAGACATTTTCCTCTGCGAGCACTCTAGCACACCAGGACAATGGGTTGTGTCCAGGCGTGACTCTAGCCTCGCTTAGTGCATGAAATACAATGTGTTAATTCACCTCATGAATATAAAGCAGTGTACAGTAACTGATGGAGGACAAATGTGTCAATAATGCAGTTAAAGTTAAGCGAGTTCCTCCTTTCCATTTTACCACACATACACCATCTTCATGTCTGGGTTTAAAGAGGAGTTTGTTGTAATACCACATATTAAAAAAGGAAAAATAACTTTTTAATGCGTAACTGTGTGTGGTTGTGTTACCTGGTTGACTCTGCGGAGGGGCGACACGTCCACAGCCTGCCTCCTGACGGTACCGGCACGGCCGATACGGGTGGAGTCCTCACGGGGTCCACTGTTGATGATGGCGTTCACCAAGACCTGGAGGGGATTCTGGGAACAGAATTTAAAACAGCATTAAAGACATGTTGAATCACAAATCAATACGCAACATGGGATAACAATGAATACTTGACATAAAGAGCTGGTGATTCTGCTTAATGTTGTATATTGTACCACTACTATTAAACATTAAGACTTTTAGTAGAATTATCAGAGTCATACTGGTTCAAAGCTGAAGGAAATCCAGTATAGGACTACAATTGTTTATTAAATACATGTGTCAGTATTTCACAACTGAATATAACAATAGTTACTAGTAATATAAATCAATCGACATCTCAGGAATTCAGATACAAGGCAGATTTCTGGATGGATTAACCAATTAAAAAAATATTTATTAAATTATTTATAAAATCAACACTAAGTAGCTAGGAAAGAAGTTTAAAACTAATCAATTGATGACAGGCAAGAAAAAAATATTACTTTCTGAGGCTCTTTTTAAAAGGAGCTGAATTGAATGCTTTAACACATGCAGATACAATACCTTTAACTTAACAGGAATTGTTCAAAAGTTATGGGAAATTTGCTTTTTTTTTTCTTACAGTTAGATGAGAAGATCAATATCAGTCTTGTGTCTTTACAGTAAATATGTACCACGAGCCAAACGTTACCTTAGCTCAGGATAAAGATGAAAGTGGGGGGGGAAACAACTAGCCTGGCTCTGTCCACAGGTAACAAAATGTTGAACCACTGCTCAAGAAAATTCTGTGACTTTAACCACGTTTGATGTAATTTTATACTGTTTGGCACAGTTTTTATCTGAGTGTCTGGGGCCTAATGAAGCAACTTATTTGTATTTTTGCTTTAAGTTCTATTAGTGGAGGTTTAGTCTGAGCTACCTACACCACAAGCATGTGAAGTGGCTTTAAAGTAAAAAAAAACAAAAAACAACCCTCTGGATCTGTGGATACATCAGTGTAAACAGGTAAAACAAAAACTATTAATATCACCTGTGTATTATAACAATGAAAACCTGTCCCATTGTATCATATGAAGATTAACCCACAAGGTTCATCGTTTACTGTATAACTTCCTAATGTCTTTATCTGCTGGTGTCATAATCATGCCAAACAAGGATGAAATGTGGTGCGTACCTCTCCGGTCAGCAGGTGGATGATCTCGAAGGCATGCTTGACGATGCGCACGGTCATCAGCTTCTTGCCGTTGTTGCGGCCGTGCATCATCATGGAATTGGTCAGACGCTCCACGATGGGGCACTGGGCCTTGCGGAAACGCTTGGCGGCATAACGTCCTCCAGAGTGTGGCAGGTACTTGGCGTACTTCTCTTTCACGGCAATGTAATCCTGTTGTTACAAGAGGGTGGTTTAACTATTGTGGCTTATAGAGGTTAAAGCTGAGCATTGCTGAGGTGCGGTATGGATGAAGAGATCATGTGTCTAAGTTGGTGATTGACTGGGCCACATCAGACTACAGCCAATGAATAAGCAAAGACGTTTTCCTCTGCGAGCACTCTAGCACACCAGGACAACAGGTCAGTGTCCAGGCGTGACTCTAGCCTCGCTTTGAATCGACAAAAGCACTTTAGTATAAACACAGAAACTGGCTGCTTACCTGCAGGGAGATGTCATTGATCTGGACATCATCAGTGCTCCACTTGCCGAAGAGCTTGATCTCTGGGGTCTCAGCCACGGCTGGGGCAGTCTCCCACTCAGTCACTGAAGATAAACAGGCAAGCAGTTGAGTTTCAATTATAAGACAATCAATTTATCAGACTTTCATTAGTCGGTTAAAGTCTCAGTTCCTACCACTATAAATACCAGGTCCCGTCTTGTTAATTTCATCGCGACGCTATTTTAAAGGAGGAAAAAAAATCCCATCCGATTGTCAAATTGACTGGTTTCTGATGGTAGGTGTAGCTGAATGTCATCTGACTTATTCTGACAGATCAAATAAATCTATATATAATAAGTTTGACTTAAATCTCAAAACCACTACACTGATAAACACGGGTGCTGAAACTTCCCAGCTTTCCTATAAAACAAATCGATTTTAAAGTGTAGTGATAAACCTGGGTTTGATATTTCATTATGCACCAGATAAACTCCCTATAGCTTTAAACAGAGCAGGTCTGAGTGAATGTCAGGTCAGAACAGGTAGAAATAAAGACATCCAGTTTCCACACAAGGCCGGAGCTGAAGCCTGTCTCACTCTACAGACGCTAACCTGAGCCACGGCGGCGGACAAGCTGACACACGACTGAAAACTGGTGATATTATGCATTACTTGACAGCGATGGTATCTCCTACAGTGAAAACTGCGGGATCTGAGATAATACCACCGCCGCTATTTGAGTGATAGGGCGCCGAGAGCTATATCTAACGCGGCGGCTGGTCGACATGCCGCATCCACATGTGCTAACTAGCTAGCCACATGCTAACGCACAGCGGCGCTGTACTCGTACGGTAACTTTTAAAGGAAATAAAACCACATTTCGGTAAAACTGAGCTGCTTAGCTTAAACTTATCGGACATCAAGAGTTTGTAGCGCCCCTTAATGCCCACCAGTGTTCTTTTTAATGATATATAAAGCGAGTAAAAAGTGAATTTTCCACTCACTTGTGTCTGCCGCTCTGTACAACACTCCTCACAGACGGGAAAGGGCCTCTCAGGGCTCTGTGGCCAGATATCCGGTGGACTGGTTGGTGACTTCCGGTGCGCAAGGCATGCGTGGAAATGTAGTCTTTTTTTAAATAGGACCCACTTGCAAGCGTCAATCACCGACTTTTCCGTCTAATTACCGGCGTAATATTGCCTGTGTGTCGGTCGGTGGAGTAAACTATCTTGTCGTTACTACAAAATACTTGACTGAACACGGCGGTTTTCTGGTTATGTCATCAAACTGATACAGATAAAATGGAGAACTTTACTAACAGACCGTTTGTAGTTTAATGTCATTCATTACCAAACGTCATCTGACCAACGGATCTTGTGCCGTCAAGCTACGTTAAACGGCCACCGTCCATCAAGATGTCTGCTAGTTTTTACTTGAGTGAAATAATTAGCTAGCTGAAATCACAGTTTAGCTCTGGGAAGGAAAGATACGAGACAAGATGAGGAGACTGAGAGAAAAAGAAAGAGATAAGTTGATGGAGGTGAGAAGAGCAGCTTTTAATTATCCACATTAATGTGCAAGTTTGTTTAATTCTTTGACCTGAACTAAGTATAGACCAGGACAATCTGTTGAAATAAAATAAACCAAAAAACAGATGTTCAAAACTGTCTTTTATTGAGGAATTAACAACATTTGACACTTAATTCATTTTGCAGACCAAATACTGTAGAAACTGTGGGTCAATGTCAAAATAGTAATTTCTGTTTAAGTTTAAAAAAGTGTTCATATCCACGTTTAATATCTGCAGGAAGATTGAACTGAGAGGATATCCCTTAAAATCCATAATTTATGCAGTTACAGTCGGTCAATTAATTTGCACAAGCAAACAAATGATGCAACAATATTAAAATAATACTTCAAATTTGACAACTTTAAACAGTTAAAATCATCCTTTCCCTTTTCTTTATCTGGTTAAACATTGTGCAATGCAGATTTTTCCACTTCTTTTGTTTTTTTTTTCACAGATATTTCCATTTTCCTCTTCTGTAAGTACAACAGGCAGCAAAAAACATCCAACAAAATGCAAACAATTAAGAGAAACGAATCCTTTTTTCTAAACCATAGACGAACAAACATGAAAAGTTGACCAAACGCCTGAGATATCTAAATGCGATGGGAGGTAAAGAGTGCCACGTACAATAGTTTGGTGGACAAGTAAACACTAATATACTGTATCACTGCCACTCTCCAGCCACTCTACATCTCCATCATCATTTTTAGCACCGTCACTAAAGGCAGTGTGTCATAGCACTTAGGTAATGGACATAAAACATTGAGGCATGAGGGGAAATTTTAAGGCTTGATCTACTAAAGCAATAGAGTACAGCTCCATAGCACTGCATGATAATGACACTGATATTCATGATCAGATGTGCACACTAATAAAAAATAAGGATAAAAATGGAAGGATACAAATATACAAATTACTGCATCATAAGATGAGCAGGGCAGTGAGTCTGTACACGTAGATGACAGAACATCGCTTAGGCACTGTTGTGTTGTGTGGGGTTTTTGAGGTATGTGTCGGCAAACGCACACAGACACACACATGGGTAAACTGTATGTATGCATGTATCCATATATCCATATATTAGAGTAATAAATTAACATTTTCAATACAAATTAAAGGGGCACTAAACAAAGATAACAGCTCACCTTTTCAGACAGTCTCTCCTGGAAGACATTCATTGTGTTGCACTTGGTTGTGTCTCATGAAAACTGACGGTGAAAATACATGTGTAAAGAATGAAAAAAAAAGGAGAGAGAAGATGTCTGACTATCCAACAAGTAGTTCTGATGGAGTACACAGTATTGGCCTCTTAATCAGGGTTTTACCACAGCTTGGAGGTGAGAAGACATGGGTTTTCATCAGGTAGAGATGGTCTGATAAAAATACTATAATAACAGAAAATGCAGGATTTTGGGAAACCTTGGTAATGGAAGTAAAGATCTTTCAGCCTCTGCTACATTCACCTCATGGAAATGCAATACCAAATTGCTGGAGTGCTTCCTTAATGTCGGATTTGCGTTTCCTTTTCAGACCGTAAGGACATAATAACAGTTAAACCTTTACCAGGTTTGTGGAAGCCTTTGTGTTTGTTCAGTCTGACAGCAGCAACATGATTTAAAAGAAACTGAGAGAACAGTTTGACATTTAGGGAAATGCACTTATTTACTTAGTTAGGCCTCGTCTACATGTACGCAGGTATTCTTTTTTAAACACTGCTTCTTCTATCGCCATGCTTTTATAGTCACTGAAAATTGACCATTTGCAAGGTTTAGAAACTGTTTTCAGTGTTGACATGTAGAAAAGTTTTTGGCACATGGTGTCATTGTTATTAGCCTAAAGGATCCAATAATCCAGTTAGGGTTGTATCGCCCCCTGCTGGTTTGACATGCTCTTGACAGCGTGTTTTTGCATTTTCATGTGGACAGAGATTTTTAAAAGAAAATATCAGTTCTAAAACACACCTGTGTACATGTGCACTAGCTTCATATCACACAGACAATAAGCACATTTCCCAAAATGTCAAACTATTTCCATGTATCTTTAGAAACACAAACTTAAGAGAAGACTCACAAATGTGTGTGAGGATAATACACAGTGGTCGTAGAGGCAGACTTTCATACATGCTGGAAGTTCAGAGCTTATAAAACTGTAAGATGTGTGTATCTGTGTGTGTGTGCTTCGTGGAGTCTTATTCTATACCAGCCACTTCTCCATACACAGGTGGAACACAGTCTCGTTCGAGTGCCACCAGACGTGTTCGACACCGGGAACAGAGCAGAGGATCAGATCCCCGCGAGCTGCCAGCGTCTTCAAACCGAAAACGTCTCTCAAGTACAACTGGAAAAGAAAAAGGAGTATGAGTTACGCTTCGTTTATCTACTGCAGGGGTCAACTTGATAATATTTTTAGACTATATGTGTTTGCATTTTGGCAAATTAGCACCTTTAAAAGTATGCCGAATTAGATATAAGTGGTTTCCGTTTGCAGAGTGGTCATGGATGTATGGACAACTATCACTAGATTACTTTAATACAAAAAAAACCTTAAAAACATGACAAATCTCAGGCAAGTTCTGCAGTTAGAAAGAGTGAACAGTTGCGTTCAGGTACATCACCTATAGCTCTACACACAGGCAGATTTACTGACTTCCCTGGAGAGAAAGGGCTGAATTTATTGTGTGATTTAGTTGAGACTGAAGATGTTTTATTGCTGTTTATATCTGTGTTTTAGGAAGGTTTTTTAATCTCTGAATTTTTTGCCAAATTCTATTTGCCAAATTAGGACAAGTTCTTTGTTTGTAATGTGAAAGGACGACACAATAAATAACTACAAAGGGTGAAAATAATCTAAAATAACACCAGTATTTGTAAGGGTTACCGAGCGCACTGAAAGACTTGGCTAAAATCTGTGTTGTTTGTGTTTGTGTGTGTGCTGTGTGATTTACACTCACATCTTGGTGCTGCATCTCAACAACAGTCTCATTGTTGTCATAAAATCCAAACTGGCTGTAAAAGATGAACAGAGACAGAGAGAGGTTTTAATGTGCGAGCATCACATGAGAGTCATCAGATCATGTGCAGTTGGAAAAAGCAAATCTTGCTGCAGTGTGAACTGAGAACAGGAAGTGTTATATGACACTAGAAAAAAAAAAACAGACTGTGTAGAGGCCAGATCAAAGTGTTGCAGCCATTTAGTTCAGTCAGTGTGCATGAATCAGAGTGAAGTGGAAAAATAAACCCCTCAGCTGCAGCAGAGAGAAAGAGTTCAAAGTGTATGAATAATATTCAATGAACAGTTTCACGCAACTGTCAACCTCAGGTCTTCATGGTGGAAAAACTGAGGTGTATTTCAGTGCATAAGATGACAGGCAAAGTTCCACGATCAAAGAGTGACAATGTGAAATAATGTATCCTGTGAGAGATTACAGAAAAATAAATTAGTGTGTAAAAATGTTTATTACATGAAATCATACTGAATGTCAGATTAAAAGAGCACAAAGCACAACAATGTTTTTTAAGAAACTAAACGTGATGGAGGATGAACTCACCTCGACTGCCAGGGAGTGATGACTCCATCGTCCGGTCCGCCAATCAACACCAACTTCTTGATCTTGAGGAAGTTTTTCTTCCACTCTGAGATCGAGAAGAAAAAAAAAAACCACTGAATATATTCTGTATATGATAATTACATCACTTGCATCTCCTTGTTTACACATAACCAGTATTATTATACTGTGGGAGTAATATAAGAAGTAGTGGTGGAATACTTCTTCCAAAATGGATTTACAGTCTTTTTATGGAGAGAAATCCTTCATGTATTCTGGATGACTAAAGCATATAGTCTATTATAAACAAATGCAAATAAAGGATTACAATGCAACCCTGTCCAATAATGTCTACTGTACAGTTGATCATAAGCTTGTGTAATTTATGACAACATCTATGTGATTATTCCTGTTATCTCTCATTACATGTGACTAAAACAAAATGCATATTTTAGAAAATAACTTTTCCTATTATCCAGCACTTTGACCTCCTTATGATGTGTTCATTACAAAAGTGATTTGGAGCTGAGGCACATGAAGCTGCAGCATATTGTTATTTGGATTATTCCACAGATCAACAACCTTCTCCTACTTATTGACAGTAACAGCTGTTAAACTTATGGATGAGTTTTACTCCACAAATGGAATGTGCTGACCTGTTGAATTAGGATTGGGTCTCTCACTGTTGAGCAGAGCCAAATAATCACTGCTGTTCACGTACAGGTCTCTGTGGTGGGGGTCTGGAGGAGGAGAGAGAACGAACAACCAGCGTGTCAAAACACTTTGTGAACGTTCTTGGTGATTGAGCAACCTGAGACACACACCCTTTCTCATAATGAGTCTAATGTCATTGATCCCAAAGAAAACACCACAGTGAATATCAAATTAATAAAGTTTGACAGGAATATAATTGAATTTCATGGTTTTGTAAGCTCAAGCTGTCTGTGTGCCAACTGTGTGAGGAAGCTGTTTCTGGATTCTCACCGTTCCAGTAGTTGCAGATGGATATCCTTTGACCTATTGAGGTGTAGCAGAGGTGGTATAGGTTGGACTTGACAAACTGAGGGAAGAGGTACTTTAAGTAGTCCGTGTCTGAGAGAAACCAAGGGACAAACAGCAGAATTAGGAACAAGATCAATCATCGTAGAGAGGAAACCAGTGCTTAACAACTTAAACCTGCAATAACCTGGGAGCAGCAGAAACCAGCCCTTAAATCATCACCTCTTGTTGTTATGTTATGTTGTTATGGCAAACTTGTTGCTTATTTACACATCCAGCAGTTGTGGAGCAACATTATCATTCATTTGGAGTCGTGTTTGTGTCCAACCTGATGCATTTAAGGCCTCTTTGAGCTCTGGTTTTGGTCTCACATCTGGCTCTTTAGTTGCTAAATGCTCCACTATATTTAACAGCTAGTCTCCGTCTGTCTTTCTGCTCTTTGGTGCGCAGCTTTTTTTTTTTTCTGAGAACAGCTTCCTGCTGCGGCCAAAAACAAAACTATGAGAGCAGAGTTGCAGCTGGAAAAATAAAAAATGAGCTGAAAATCATTCTTAAGCTCCATAAACCTGAGGTCGTAATAATTCTCCATAGGGTCATCACTATGAGCGACTGCTCTAACATTATCCTTTGACCTATTGTTATTCTAAAAATACTGATTATAGCCACTTTAACCACAGTCATATGCGCCGATTGTGAAGTTGAACCCACCTCCATACTGCCCGGCCTGAGGCGAGGACAGAGAGATGAAGGAGTGGACGTTGTGGTCGGACAGAGTAGAGAGGATTCCTCTGCAAACCAGTCCACCTGCAAAAACAAAAACAAAGAATATTTTCCATCAGGCCCTCTGGGATGAAAACAACAATAGATACTCACTGTGTTTCATAACGGCAATGTGTAGTGTAATTCATTGCTCCATATGACAATTAAGTCTTGTGTGTATGTTGTGGTTGGAAGTTTGGAAATCTTGACTCTTTACCAGGAAAAATGGAAGATGCTACAAGTAGAAAATATGAGGAGAACGTTTCAAACCACATCAGCACATACAGTTATGTATTACATACAATGTCAGGAAGCAGTGAAATCACATAAAAGAGAGAAAAACACAAAATCCTCACAATTTAGAAAGTGAAATTATAAAATGAACACATGGAAAATAGCTGTTCACACAGCAACTAAAACTTCACACCATGATATCTCACATTAATGTTCCTGAAAAAACACTTTAATGTGACTTTTAGTGCTGCATGACCTTTAAAATGTGAAAAATGACAAGGTCAATGTTTGGCCAAAACTGCCTGTGAGTGATTTACTTGTCTATAAGGAAAATAAAACCTCATTAGTGCACAAACTGGAACACTGAGTGGTTTGAATTACAAGCTGCTGGCTGGGAATTTCCAACTCCTGACTCCTGACTGCAGCAGAAATCTCAAGAGTCATAAAAATTCAATCCAACAAATAAAACAACAAACTGTGAGTGAAACATTTACAATTTACAGACCAAAAAAGTGTCACTCTGAGGTCAGTTTTTGCCAGAATTACATTGCAGCTAAATCACATACCAAGACTGGTGTATAATCTTAAACAAACACCACATTTACGTCTCTGTTTCACCTGCACAGATTCACTCACAGACCTTGAGAGTAGCAGATGAAGTGAACTCCGTCTGCTGCGTTTTGCATTATTGGGTAAATAGCTGCCTTGAATCCCTCCACCTGCTTCCACATGGGCTGCAGGCTGGCACTTCTGTCAAACAAGTCGATGACCGTCACGTTTGTTCCAGGATGAGACTGAGGGAGGAGAGAGCAGGAGATGGTTTCATTTCATTAATACAGTGAGCTAGGCTTGTAGGGGGAGTGTGTGCAAGTGATTTCTCATAACCTCCGCAGTAAAACATCCGCAGGGTTAAACAGCATACCTCACAGCTAAATGCCTTTGTTATCAAAGATCCTTGGGGATCAGGATGTGCTTTAAATATTGATGCTTCATCAGGCTGTTTGGTAAGAAGGAAAGAGCACAAACTAATGAGGCAGAGAGAGTGAGGTCTGAATTTCCGCTCGTGATTGTTTCAGCATGCTGCTTTCTAATATGACAGAGGTGAAAAAGAGGAACTAAGTCTTGGTTTAACCCCATCAACATCGTCTCGAGTCCCGACAGAAACAACCCTTTTAAGTCATCTCCACATGTTCGACTCCACCAGGTTATTCCAAGTCTAAGCTATGTGTCTATGTATGTTTGAAGGGTGTGTGAGAAGGTTGGTGGACTGAAGAAGACGAGCAGGAAAGGGCACATTTCACTGTTCTTACATGCAATTTAAATACTTCATTACCTCTGCAC
>BRZM01000037.1:2623774-3122410 GCA_033238685.1 Lates japonicus | reverse complement strand
GAGGGTCTTTTATAATAATTTTACAACGTGTATCGTCTTATATCTTACGTCTGTCCTTTAATTTCCTGGAAAATTAACTACAGATTATATTTCCTCAGTAAACAAAAATTATGTCTCTTTTACAACTTCAGAACAACTGAACTGCATATTTCCCTCCAACAAATAATCATTCATTCTGATGCTAGATAAAAACACCACAAACGATTACAAAAACAGTCACTTCAACACCCACCCCATCTATTCAAATGAAACATAACGTGATAAAAAATAACATAATATTCAATAAAATATTGGTGATTTCCCATCACATGGACAATTCTATGGGGGCGATGACATGGCTTTACTGAGGGAAAGTCCATCTGAAAGACAGAGAGATTGGAGATGGAAGGTAAATAAGGTGAATCTAGGATTTTATTATTGATTGATTAATTATTATTGTTGCTGACATTGTTACTTACTGAGCTCACTTATTCTATCTTTACCAATAGTGATATATTTATGGTTTGTGAGAACCATAAATGACATTATACCATCTCCATTTGTTCTCCAATAATCATAAATTTTACCGCTAGATTTTCGTGATTGTACGAAACCACTGCTGTATGAGATTTTTAACCATTTCATCACAATGCTGAGCTTATTTCATATTGCTAAACCCAAGTTACCATTCTGAAAATTGGTCAGTTCATCTAAAGGACAGTACATGCTTATTCCAGATTTTTCTGCAGCCAACAAACCCATGACACAAAAATGTATTAAGGTTTGCTAGTTGAAATTTTGCAGAAACAGTCTGTGGATTCGCACTTGTGGGGGGGTACAAATTCAGAAGTGATTTTATTTTGTGTCTGGTTCAACTAAAATGTACTTCGACATGCAAATTTGTACCACTGACAAACAGCTGTAGCTGTAGTGACACATTGACCTTTCATGGGAGCAGAGAGCCACAGAGTCCAAAATGGAGCAAGTTAACTTAGCTTATTTTCACCTTCTTCGTCAGAGTATAAACCGCTTCAAAAATGGTTTCTGGGATAGTTTGAGATAGAGTCGATGGTATAAATATGTTTTGTTCAAACTACTGTCCCAATTAGCGACCAAGCTGACAAAGTTAGTTTTGATCGCTACAGAGTTAACTTACAGTTAACTGACAGTTACCTATAACTTATCTAAAAGATCTTTTTTCCCAATATTCAATTGAACTAAATTATGCATATTCCTGGCAAAGGTTATGAGACAGCAGGTGAAATACATGTTTTGGAATTAACTTAGTGTCACGTTAGCGGGCAAGCCTGCTAACCGACAGCTAGCTGGCAAATGAAAGATTCTGAAAAAGATGTACAAAGACTATTAACAAATATATTGATTAATTTTTAAGAAAGGCCTAGCACTTACTAAAACAGCTGTGTGCTGTTGTGGGAATGTACAAACACTTATGAGACAGGAGTTGCATGTTTAGAACAGTTTATAGTCATGCTAGCAACCTAGATAACTAGCTTACACTGGCGTTGTTAGATAGCTTTAGAGATTTATTTATCCCTTCGCCATAGCTCTTTTCTGACCATTTATATCCAGAGAGTGAAATAACAGAGGAGTAATAGAGGAAATAGTGTTAAGAACTACTATACTGAGTAGTGCTTTCCATAAATACTTTCTGAGTCCACCATCCTGTATTTTAATAGTTCTCGGACAACAACGGAGTTGTACATGGCACAGAGGAATAAGCTTATGTAAAGTTTTAGGTACAGTCAGTACTTGTTAGCTGGATAAATTCATCATTGGTTTTGTTTTCTATGGAGTTTAAGAAAATACAGAATATTGCCATCCCGCATCCTTTATGTAAGTCCAAAATTGTTTCATTTCAGGTGTCAACACAGAGAAAAACAAATTTGTCATCTTAGCCTAAGTAAAGTACAATCCTATGGAGATAATAGATGTCGAAACATGTTGAAAAGCAAAACAATTTCATTAGACATTATAAGTTTTTGGAGAAGGGGGTATTGACCCACTCTTATACCCCCGTCCTGCTGTAGTCCCCACCATTCTTTGTGCTCACTATTGTTCCTCCTTCCATTTTACCTTCCTTCTCCTGGGCGCCCCTCTCCTGCAGCCTCCCCAGGTCAAGTGAGGTGGGGGGCATGTCAACATGGAGGTCTCTGGACGGCATCACACACCTGCTCCAGCTTGTCCCTCAATAAAACACACCTTCACCTGTAAACAAGAGGAGAGGAGGTCAAATACATGCTTTCATTTGTTTATGTTATTGTAGTTTTTGTATTTGTGAAGCAACATTGGTTGGCTTTGTTGTTTTTTGTTTTTAATTAAGATTAATATAGTACAGCAAGAAGTAGAGGGGATAAAGGCTGCACAGGATATTGTACAAGGACAAATATCTCACCACAAGAGGTGTCAAAACTTTTACTAACACCTTCACATTTGCCATTTGAGATAAAAAGTAATTAATCAGAAAGTTGATTCATTCAGAAAACAATTTGATTTAAATTTTGCCAGAAACTTAACAAAAGTAATTTTGCTTGAGAGATATCAGAGGTTGTCAGTAGCCAGGTGGTAAAATAGTATCAACCACCGCATTAATTAGTCTGTCAAGTAAGAGTTTTGTTTATGTAGCCATATTTATTAGATAATGGGCGTAGTTGTTAGTCTGTTAAACAGTATGGCTCTTATTTCTTCTGTTCTCTAGGCCCGTTTGTCCGTCGGGCCATCAGAAAACATGCCAGCCCAACATGGCAGAGGACCCACCTATCTAGATATAAATGGTTTCATTCTTGGTTAACAGAAATCCAGCGGTCATTAGTTTTGTAGCTGATTATACACTAATAATAATATTATATTCCACTTTCACCAATAGATCCCTGTAATGCTACATGACTGGTCCACATTAAATGATCTTAAAAACCACGATTAAAGAAATAAAATTCAAGCTAAAAGGAAAGGATACAAGCTGTAACGGACACTGTGGAGGAATAGCGTGGCTGGTAAGCAGTTTCAAACACAATGAAAATCAAAACAAAGCCTGCATACAAATAGCAAATTAATACAAAAGTCAAAATCAAAACAAGTTGCTCAACTGATTTTTCCACTGGACGTGTGCTTACATGGTCAAATGTAAAGCAGGCAGGAGGCTCTGAGGAGGTTTGTACGCTGTCATGTAATGTTAACCGGACAGCACGAGGCTTAACACAGCAGAACATTCTCTCTCAGAAAGTAATTACTGACTGAACAGAGTAGATCATGCACTAACTTATTGATTATTCAGGGAAATACAGATTATGTAGATACAGTATGAAACATGTTCAGTAGTGAAAGCAGAAACAGAAGTGTAAGTTTGGCTCTTGCAAACTTCTCTTAAAGTGTTGAAAAGGAAAATGAGGCCCTGTGGTGTTAAGCCTGCCTTCTCCAACGAAAGATGTTTATGTGAGTTTGTTTACCCAAAGGTAAGCATGGTAAACAGACTCTGCCTAAAACCGACAGGAAACAGCAGCACGCCTACACTGTGTCTTACACAGCAGAAGCTTAGCTCTGGAGACCAGACCTACACAGTAAACACAATTCCCCAGAGGTGTAGACGCACTTGACAGAGCCTGAACGTACAGACACCGACTGCACACGCTGTTACCGCTGCTTCACCCTTGCACGTAGGTGTCTGCAGAGCAGCGCAGATATTAGCTCTGCATTAGAGAGGCTGGGCAAATCACGCCAAGGCACAGGAAGCTAATCCTCCCTCCCTGAATCCTGATTAACCTGGCAGCATAGCAGGACAGCAGAGGCACCTGCAGAGACAGAACGGAAACAGTGTGAGAGTAAGACACAGAAAGATGGAAGTTTTAAGGTTATATTCCACCAAACGTCTCTATAGGTCAGTGTTTGATAAGTGACACTGTATGTTTAAGTTTCTATCTGTGTTTGGAGGATGAACTTGGGTTGCAGAGTTTTGCAGAAATGTATGCTTTTATAATTCAAGAAGACAGTCCTTTCTAGAAGTGCATATATTGTTTAGAATATAACAAATTCAGACTGAAAAGTTATAATGTAAACAAATAAATTAATAGATAGATTTTATTAAAAATGTCAGACGAACCTTAAAGTTCATTGGAAGAAAAACCAATGTAATTTTTGATTCAAGAGTCGTTCAGGAGGATGTAAGCGGCGAATGTCCAAGCATGAGAAAGCAAAATGTACGAGGAGAAACTTGAGAGAGTAAAAGAGGGGTAGGAGGAGGGCACAGGAGCAACAGGTCAGCCCCCACTGTGACATGATGGCGGTTCAGAGGGGGGGAGGAAAGGGCTACTGACGTCAAACAGTCTGAAGGGCATCAATGTGAGAGCGACAGGTGGTCAGAGAATCACAGAGTGAACAACACAGCCAAAGACACTTGCGCTTATAGGACAGAAGAAGAAGGACAGAATTACCACTGTGTTCCCGGAAGCAAAAGAGGATTACTTAGAAAGATTTCCAGATAAATGTTTGGGTATTTCATTAGAAGTCACAGTAATCAGAAACTGAGACTCCAGAAAATTCACTCACAGAGAATTTACAAGAAAAGCATGATCCTTCTGCGCCAGTTTCTCTTTTCACTCTTTAGAAAACAAAATGACAGAGTAATAAAACAGTTCAGTGCCCGAGTTGCATTTGGCGATTTTAAAAAAAGGACACCATGTCACTTCCTTGTGTTGATTTCATTCTTGTTTGAGTGAAGTGCAGAAGTTTGAAAGAGAAGTGTGAGCAAAAACATGCAGTGTGACAGGGAGTTTCTGTTAGAACAAGTAACGAGCGTTTAATCGCCTTTAATCCTCTGGGTATAACTGTCAAACTGTCATTTTTCTGCACCTCCCTGTCTCTCCCTCCTGCTCTTTTGTTGGCATATATATCACTGTCGAGTTTTTCCCTCACATCTTCTGTAAAATCCTCTTGTCTTCCTTCTCTTTCCATTTACCCACGTCAAACTAAAGAGTTGGCAGCCTGCTGTCAGGAAACACTCAGCCATACAGTGGAAGGTCAGCATGGCTCAAAAAACTGTTTGCCAAGACTCCAGTCGAACAAATCTCGCTAGAAACACAAGAAGATACAAAGAGAGATTTGTCTGAGAGGCAGGGAGGCTGACTAAACAAAATGCAGAATTGAAAGAGAAGAAGCAGTCTGTAACACACTCCAGATGCAGACTGAATGGAATTACCAACAGCTTAACAACTCTTACATAGAAAAAAAAAAACGGAAATAAAAACAATACACATTCTAATGAGCAGTCAGGTGCAGTGAACCCATGAAGATAATCACAGGATGGTGGTGTAATAAAGGACAAAGTATATTGTTGCTCTGCTACAACTTTGTCACCAGTTTATTACTCAAGAGGTCCTCTCCCACTCTGTCTCAAACAAGGCCATGGCTTCAGAAAAGTCAAAAGAGGAAACACAGAGTCCTAATATGAACTTTCTCCAGCAACATTAACTTGTAGTGTTGGTCGACAAATCGCTCAGACTCGAATTTGTAAAATACCAGTCTGGTATACCATGTGGTATTAGGTAGGGCAGACAAAATGTTAAAAAAAAAAAGAAGACAGCAGAGGAAGGAGCTGGCTGCCTGTCATTGTGGTTTCCTATTCAACTTTTCTGCCCCCACTGAAGCCTAAAACATTACTGTAATCTGTGTCTGCAGAAACTAAGGAGTAGTATGAAATGCTGTCTTTGTGTTGTTAGATCAACAAACAATGGCTTCAGTTACTGTGATACAAAGCAACAGCAGCAGCAGCAGCAGCAGTTTGCTTCGTGGTTCCTTATGTCTCTTTTTAAAAGAAACCAGACATGTATTGGATTAAGTTGTCACCGTCATGGCCAGTGTGGTGTATCATTCTAAGAGGGTAAAACAAAGTCTGCAAAAGTATTGAGACTGCAGAGGCAAATGTAAAAGCAGATCACTGCAGGATTTATGGCTAGGAATCAAATCAAGATGTGCTTGATAAGGCTTTAACCGGCTTAGGCCGTCTCTGTGATCGCACCTCAATCAAAGGATGTTCTCCAAGTGAAAGGGATTCTGCTTTGACGACGAGGGACCATCAGACAGATGACACAAGGTGATACCTCCAGCCCACATTGTGTGAATTTACACAAAGAAGTGAAAATTATTGGAGAGAAAGATTTCTCCTCTGCTTTTTAAGTGTCTTTAATTTCTCTTGCTTACATGACTTGAGTGAAAGGCAAACAACAACAAAACTAAACCGCTTTCCATCACCTTTTTAGTCCTCTGTTCTTGACCAGACAAGACCCTTCCAGATTCTGATATCCACCAATCACCTTAATCTCCACTGTGGGTACTTCTTCTTGTTGGTTCACACAGTGGGGGTACCTGGGCTCACAAGTGATGCTGGGGTCTTTTGCTGGACTTGAACCTGTTGATGGTAGACCCTGTTGTGGACCCTGCTTGTTCCTCCTCCACCTGCTCCTCCTCCTCCTCCTCCAGCAGCATGCCTTTTTGGGTGATTGTGATGGTGGCACCTCTTCACTTGGCCCCTCAGACGCACTCCTGATGGAGAAGAGTGGTGATGGGGTGGTGACGGAGATGCTGGGAGACTGGGCAGAGATATGGAGCTTGGGGAGGAGGCCGGGGTCAGCGCAATCAGAGTGGTCTCAGAGTATTGTCTGGGATTGGCTCCTTGAGAAATGAGGGGTTGACAGTGATAGTTTGTTGAGCTTTTCGAGATGTTGAGAACAACACCCTGAGGTAAAATTCTGAGTTTGATTCAGACCGATCCTTCTCCTGGGTCTTGATCATCCTTTACCTGGTGCTTTAACACTCCCTCTGGGCTGTGCTACTTTTGTCTCTCTGTCTCAAGAGACACGTTCGGCGATGTGTAAGACTTGAGAGCTTCCTGCCTTTCAGCTGGAACTGCTCTATTCATCGTTGTATCGTCTGAACCCACAAATGTCATCACCTGTAAAGCTTATGTCCCTGCTGTGCATTCGGTATGAGGGTTTCACTTTAAGGTGCAATTGACGAGATCTCCACAGTCCCTCCCTGACACACAAACCTGACCTGGAGCCGACAGTTTCCAAGTTATAGATCCGGCTCATGGCCATGAGGAGTTGGGATGAAGAAGTAGAGATTGTGTGTTGGATCGATAGGTGATGTATATTCCTCCACCTCCACCTCTCTGACAGCTCCTTTTCGTCCTCCCCTCCCTCTCTTCTTCTCTGCTCTCGTGTCGGCCTCCCCAGCGCCTCAGCTGCCCTCCACATGTTTCAGGGTCGTCTTCATCCTTGGATATCTGAGAGCCGTCAGAGATAACCCTGGTGGCAGCAGTGTCGTACTCGCTTGTTACTTCCTCTCCTCCGACAGCTTTCAGAGGTGGTGACAGAAACAGGAAGCTGAGGCAGGTTTTCAACACGCTGTCTTCCCTGTGTGACGTCAAAAGCAGGCATGGATGTTCGCGCTGCTGCGTCTTCCTGTCCTTCTGTTTCAACCAGCCTCTTCCGCATACAAGCTGCAGCTTCCTCTCTTGCTCTTGTATTTCCCAGTTCCTCTCGTCACACCTGTCCCAGCTGCCTGAGTATCACTATCTACGGCCTGCCCCATCTCCATCTTGCGTCTCCCTTTGTCTCAAACTCCTTCCAGCTCCCCTTGTCTAATTTTCCCCGTGAGGGACTATCTGCCTCAAGGGCTTTCCGATCCTCCAGCTGTCCTCCTCTCGCTTCCCTGTCCCCTCTCAGTCTTGCCTCACTTTGACCTGTCAGCCTTTTTTCTCCACCATTTCTTCTGCAACATAAAACACAGTCCTAGGAATTTGAATTTCGAGGGGCCTGAGGACCCCTATAGGTGTGGTCCTTGAGATTTGGGAGTTACCATGAACAAGATCCTCTGATCCAATATCACTGTAATGTTGTCCTTCTGTCTGCACTCTTTGGTCAGTTCATGAGCTGCCTTTCTCCTTCTCCTTGCTATAAACAGTTGTGTCTCCTATTTTTTCTATTTTACTTATAAGATCCCTCTGTGTGCTGGGACAAACAGAATGTGTTAGGTAGGGTCCTTTGGTCCTGTACCACCCACTCCGGCCCTGTGGGGGTCTCTAGCCCATTGTGTGACTGTACAGAGTAGACTGAGCACCCAGAAAGCAGATTCATGTCTGTTGTGACTCTCCGCAGCTAGGCACAGCTGTGGACTTGCTGTGGGTTCAGCAAGGCAGCCATGACGTGATGCTGCATGGTTTCAGGCGGATCATGCTTTCAAATCCATCTCCTCTCAGAAAATCAGACACCTTTTGTCGCTAGCTTGTTTCAATTTTGTCCCCTGTTTCTGAATCTTTCACGCCAGCTCCATTTCCAAACTTTTCTCACCCGTCGGGTCGCCTTACTTTCCTCGCTCTTGCTTTCCCATCCTGCCTGATTGGTACTTCCTGGCAAAAGAGACCTCTGTGTTTTTTGACAAGACGCAACCGTGAACCCCTCATCTCCATCTGCATCGGCCGCCTTCTCTCTCTGCAGCCCTCTTATCAACAGGCTCGATTTCTTGACCACTCTTGTACTGGGGAGACGACATGTCTGTCTCTGCTTTCTCCTCTGCACAGGCCCCCTTTTCATTCTCATTTTTACATATCCATCTCTTGTGCTTTCCAAACCTGTCTTTATCTAAAAGCCTTGCACACCCTGGTTTGATCTTCCCTAAAACCTGCTACGCCTACCCATGGTGCCACACCTTTGTCTGACTGTATCCTTCACGTAGTTTCTCCTCATACCACCCATCATCATCTAAACCATTTCCTTAGCACAGATGACTCGATCAGAGAAGCTGAACAGCCGCTTCGCACGCCTTTTCTTCAACAGCGATTCCTCGATCTGCCTTCCTCTCCTCAGACTGTTGGTCATCCTCATTCCTGAGTATTTTCTCCTCCCGGCCGAGGAAGTTATCAGAGCTTTTTGATCGAGATGGCGTGCTTGGGGTGCTTCCAAATTTACTCAGCAGCTGGCTAACCCTCCTCCTCTCTCTCGACAAACACATTATCATCCGGGCTGTCCTTCCTGTCCTTTAATAACTGTCGCCTGGCCCCATGGTCTCTCTCTTTTCCAACAGGCTCTTCTTTCTTCATTGTGACATGTCTGTCTTGAGCCCCTGCCCATACTCTCCTCCCGCATCCATGCTGCACTCATCTCTCCATCCTCTCCCTTTCCCTGTAGTCCTCTTCAGCTTGCAGGAGGGCTTTGGCGATCAGGACCTGTGAGGCTCGGATCTCAGTGACGCCCCTCCTCCGCCAGATCTCCTTAGGTCCATCTTCATCCTCTCTTCCTGGTTGTCCTCCTCTGGCCTCTCTCCACTTCCTCCATCTCCCTTCTCTCGCCACTTCCCTTCCTGTCCTGCTCGATGATGATGATGGTCGGCCCGGATGGTTCGCAGATGGGACGGGGAGAAACCGAGCCAGTGGTGAATCTGTTTTTCCTCCTCGCCTTTTTTTCACTTTGAGGAATTCCTTTTCCCTCTCTTTCCCTTTTGACTCCTGTCCCTGCTTCTCTCTTTTTCCCGCCTCACTCTAAATCTCTGAACCTCTCATTTTCAGCCTATATCTCGGCCCTCTTCCTGACTCCCATCTTGACCCTTGGCCCAATTTCATCCTTTCCCCAATCTCTGGTTCATTCCCTACATCCGCATCCCCTGCTCCTTCCTCCATGCAATTCTGCGCATGTAATGAATGGGTTCTCATGGACTGAACAATTGTTTCACAGATACCTGGCTCACAGATTTGGGGTCTGCATCCAGCCACCGGCCCCGGATCTGACCGAGGACGGTTCACTTCCCAAATTCACCCGGCCACAGAGCTGTCCGTGTCGCCTAGACCATCGGAGGGAGATCTGACATCCACCTGCAGGAGACAGACGCTTCCTTCTCCCTGTCACCCACACTCCTGCCTCGCCTCCTCCGCTGGATGATCCTCGCCCAGGCGGCATGCTGGCAAGCCCTCCTCCCTCTTTTCCTCCTCTGCTTCCTCCTCCTCCTCTCGCCTCTCTTCTCTTCCAGCAGGAGTTGCTTCCATTCCGCAGAGAGACAGACAACAGAAAAGATGCAAGGTTTCTGACAAAAGTGGTTGGCGTTGGTCCTCTTTTGGAAGCCTTTTGGCACTGGTCTGTGAAACAGGAAATGATAAAATAAAATCTTTTCTCTCACAATCACGTCAAATGAGGTGCATCACACCTGAAATAGAACTTCTGGCATGTGATGCGTAAAACTCAATGCAACCCATGAATGTAACATCAGATTATAGGTATTCTAATAAGGTCATGTTATTATGTGAAGATGTAAATCCAATGCAAATGGAGTCTAACGTTTTATATTTTACACTAGATCATATACTTCACCAACTAACTCTTGTATCTCTGCCATGTAACAGAAACCACTCTTTACTTTAATGCTATATAGATAAAACGTTAAATTAAACTCACCAAATCCCTAGTTTTTGCGAAGATAGATTAAATCCGCTCCGACTTTATACAGAAAGGTCATCTCCACTTGTGCGTCTTGGTTGTGTGTAATGCGCCCGGTCCGGACGGAAAATCCTCTTCGCCAAATAACCAACAGACTAATCTATGCTGTCAAACGGAGGGTTTAAAACGCCGAACGACCCGGTCAAATCAACAATTTCTGCGACCTGACTGTGCATCAGAGCATGCAAATGTCCGTCGTCGCTATAGTAGTAAATATTCCAGCTTCGGAGCTGCAGCACTGTAATCCGATAATTACAAATTCCGTCAGAGAGCGAGGCACACAACATATTGTCGGACCTAAGAAAAGGCGTTTAAAGTACACAGCCGTCTGCCTGCCTGAGCACCAACCCCCACCCTCCCTCGTCTCATCCCTCCGTCCCGCAGAGCTAATTGAAAAGAGGTGGAGGTGGTGGAGGGAGGTGCTGCTGTGAAACGGCGGTGGTGTCAGCAGAAAAGGAGCTGCGTGAGTTTACCTGAGGCTGACCAGGCACGATAAAACTCTCATATACTCACGTAGTAGAATGGCTACTGCCCACGAAATATTATATTAATATAAGATTACAGATGCATTAACGCCTAAGCATTTTAATGTTGAGGCTGGCCGGCGAGGTAGCAAATTTAGCTAATTTACATTTTGTTAAGTATTTAATTTGTAATACTGTCCACTGTTTGTTATCATCTATATCTTATCTCTTTTCTGGTGCTGACATTAGTTTCTAATATTTAATCCATTCCATTTACATCAGCAAGCACAGGCTAAATAAGACATACATCTCTGTGTATAATGTAATACAATCACAACCACAACCCTACAGCTACAACCTTCAAACTTTCAACAGAAACTGAACAGTATAACATTGATGAGGATTAGACTTTTAGTTTTAGTGAGGTGTTCCTACAACAGGCAACTGTGTATATTCAACAAACAAAATAGTTTCAAGACCTCAGATTTCTGTCTTGTTTTCAGTATTCTCTTAATTTTCACTTGAATTTTGAATACAGATCAATTGGCCTTTGCTAGAGAGGTTCAGCGACTCTCTGTTCCACTGACAGCTGCTACAACATCTGTAAAAAATAAATGGTATATAAAATCCAAATAAACCAAAAGCAGCCTCTTAAACTAGTGTGTACTTTTGGGCCTCAAGCAACAGATGAGAAGACATGAATAAAAAGAAGAAATAGACAAAATACTGTCCCAAACAGTGTTCAGTTTATTCTATTTATTCAACATGGTCTTAAAAATATTTCTAAAGTTATTGTTGTCTTTATAGTGAGGCCTGTTATATTAGCCCATAATACACATGAAACCAAAGAATACAGTACTTTAAAGTTCAAGAATTAATGACACTTAATAAAATATTTTCGGTCGCTCTGCCAACGTAGCTTTTACCTTTATAATTTACTTGGATTATCAAAGTAAAACGGACTGGGAAAGCCTGCCATTTATGCAGATTCACATACAAGAGGAAATACATTCATAATCTCAGAAATACCAGGAACATCTTTCATTATAGCTAAAAGTTGTGGAAAATAAAGCTGCATTTCTGTGCCACAGTGTGAAACTTCAATATTACATTCTCTCCAAGGACAACAAATGTGAAACAGTGTGCTGACAAAGTATAAATGTAGTTGGCACATGGAATGTAAAAAGCCCATAAAAGAAACTGATACTAAAACATTCAGCGAGTAAAAAAAAAAAAAAGAATATTTGAGGGTTTCATCAGTAAAATATTAGAGCTAGACTGACATTAGTCACTGCAGAAACATTGTACTGCATGTCGGCCGATACATAACAAGAAATTCTCAAGCAATTTAGCCAAGTAACACAAGTCCATATCAAAATCTTATCCTAATCAAAACAGAGATCTAATGCATTTCATCCATTAAGATTAATAATATTAGCTGCAAAATGACGGAGTTGGTTCATTGAGATAAGGAGTTGGTGGTGCAGGTCCAGGTTGTGTTATATTGAACCACCACAGAAGAAGAGACTGCAGCAAGATAACGCTTTTTAAAAGAGCATCAGTCAAACTCAAACGAATTCGCTTAAAAAACATAAATATGGTGTTCAATGTAGTGATACAAGGAGCATTACGTTGTTGCAGAAATGTTTTTGTCTGTTGCGTAGTTTTCGCTCTCTCCAGTGGAGTGGTAATAACAGTAATCATAATATTAATATTTATGTAAATATCAACAGATTTAACTTTTTAAACTCTTCAGTTGTCATCTTATCAACAAATGTCTGTTATTATACACTTCATGTATCACAGATCAAGCAAGTATTTTTCACCTCAGCTGAGCATACAAACTTTTAATTTTATTTCCTTTTTCTTTTCTTTTGAATTGTAGGTATTTAAACTTAGGGCTTTTTAGCGGTAGCGGACAAACAAGTTGATTTTTCAACTGTTAAATGTCCCTTCTTAATATGTGGCGTTGTGTTATAAATCTGGTAATAATCGGATCACAACGACACACAATATCTATTTTGTATGAACTCTCTCTCTCAAAATTTCATCTGAAACTAGGAACATCTATAAAATCTAACCGTTATATTAAGTTGGCTCAGAAATGTAACAGTAAAATCAGCCACTTAGAGAACAGTGATAATCCTATTAATAGAGGAAGTGTTTTCCTTTCTGAAACCATACACAGTAAAAAGAAACATAAAATTCAGTGTCAAGATGCAACAAATTCAGTTCGAGTGTGGCCATTTTCTTTAGCAGAAACGCACTAGAGCATGTTATCTGTAGAAGCTGTTTGAATCATTATTTCGTTAATATTAGAACAGCAGTCAGCCTAACAGTGAAAGACCTGACCTCACTCTCCTTGTGGTTACTGCCGCCCCTGTCGGTGGCGCTTGGGCGATGCCTCTTGCGTGGCTGGGCTTAGAGCTGCATCTTCCTGTTAATCTGGACGCACAGGTAGGCTAAATCCTGTTTGTCCTGTGGGAGTGTGTGCTAGGCCAGGTAGGTTTGGCGAACTCCCTGGGCCAGTGAGCTCATCCAGGGACAAGGCCGCAGAGCTTACAGCACGCCCAGCTCCAGACACACCGGGTGGCGGAGGTGAGACAGGAAGCGCCATGGGGCTAATTTGTAGGGACAGGGGGTCTCAAACCAAGACACCTGCACACCTGAGAGAGCAGAGGAGGGAGGTAGGGGTGATGGGAGGTTGAGGGCAAGGTGAGACAGCATTGGAGCCAGACATGAACTCCGGACAATATCCGGCCCTGATTCTCCAGACATATGCCTTTCTCACGAGCAGGAGACTGTCAAAGGCCAGACGGTGGAAATACTCAGTTTGTTTAGGGGCTAGGGTGACGCTTCAATAGATACGCAGGAGGCACCAACACATCATCAACACACCTTATTCGCTTGCTGCAATTCTCCAGACAGTGAGCCACTTAGTCACACACTGCTGACTCATTTCTACAGCCTTATACCAGGGCTGGCACGGTAAAGTCAGTTAAATGTCCGGGTCCGACTGATTCGGGACATTTGTGTTCTCACCCAGCCTCGGGTAATGTCTACAAGTTCAGGGTTATGCATGTGTGAAAGCAGCTATGAGACAAATTAGTTAATCAGCAGCACCATTAACGAGTCACTCCATCTACGTAATAATTTAGAGGTTTTATAATCACTGGGTTCTAGATTACAGTCCCTGCTACACCCAATTAGATCTTTTTGTTGTTGTTTTAGTATGCCATGGTGCTATTTTTGGCATCAGATCAAAACAAGGATATTAACCCGTTTTGATGAGGGATGGATTCTGTGGTGAATTAACTGAAATGTTAATCCTACTGATGTTTTCATCTGGCGCCCAAATGAGGTCTACCTGTCTACAACATTCAGTTAAAAAGTTCAATTCTGCCGCCCACACTTACAAATCTTGTTCCTGTAATCAGAGATGTGTAGTACATAGTATATTTACAAACGTGACTAATGGTGGTGAAGAAGTACTCTATACTACTCTAGTACTCTACTAATCTTACTTAAGTACAAATATACAGTATGATCAATGCGACAAAATACTCACTGGAGAAAACAGTCACCGTCAAATTGGATCAAGACTGAAATGTTTTATCTGCAACTTTAACATTTTGCATTATTAGCGTTAGAAATTGGTTGGCATTGAATGAATAATTACTGTTTCTTGTATCTCGTAGTTTATTAGGCCTGGGTGAATTCAGTCCTGTTATTTAAAAAGGTTAAATCAGGCTACAAAAAAGTGGAGAAAAGAAAGACAAGATATGAAACGTAAAACAAATAATCTGTTGACAATATTAATTAATTCAAGTAATTTGTATGGACATGTATAAAATTGTAAGGCAGTGGATGTATTAAAGGGAAGGGGGTCCCACTGAGGCTGATTAACATGTACAGGACTGCAACTACCACTGCTGAGGGACTACAAATATAAAATAGCTGCTGATTATACTTCGCAGGACCAACAGAGTCCCTTGAAGTTAATTAAGAAAAGAATATAAGGTGAATGATTGGAGTGTTATTTCTGCAAATGTAATTTTCACTTGTTGTTTAATAGGTGTGAAACAGGGTGCCTCTGGTGGCCTAGGTTTGAGTCAATAAATTACTGTAAAGTGCTCAAAATATTCAAAACAATACACTTATGTATGTGTTGTAATTCAAATGAATTCTGTTTTGATTAAAATAAGTATATCCCATTGATGAAGCCTTGTTACCTGCTTGAGGCCCAGCAGTCTGGGGTAATCAAAGATCATGAGGATGCTGCAGATGATGGCCCAGCAGGATGAAGTGCAGGTGAAGCAGAGCAGAGGGAACCAGATACCCAGGCATGGCGCACTGACCACAGGCAGGGGCGCCAGTCACAGGCCGCCAGTACTGCATCAAGATCTAACACAGGAGGAAAAAGTTAGCTGTGTAGCAGTTAATTATTACTCTATAACTGCAACCAATGACTTATTGCTCACTGTGGCAGTAAGGCGCCCCATGCTGTGAGAGCTGCGCTGCTGTACCTGTGAAAAAGCAGAGCAGTGGTGAAGCAGTACGCCATTCTGTCTAGGGCCCCAGTACTGACTGGAGGCCTGTTTCACAGGTGACCAGGCGAGCAGACCAAAGTGTAAGAAGAGGGCCAGCAGACCCAGATCCATTAACAGACACTTGAGGACAGAGCTGTCCTGGTAGGCCACTGACCACGGGTATGAGTCTTAGGTGGAGACAAACAATATGAACAAGAGAAGAAAGTGTGAATACTGTCATCAGTTATGTTTACATTGAGCATTTAAATATTGTCATTTTAATCTTTCATAATAAATAATACAATACACAGCTTAACAGTTATCCGACTGACCAGTTTTTTATTCAGGGCCTTTAAGTTCAAAGAAATAAAAAACTGAAGTGTAAAATGAACCACAAAAATAATTGATCAACATAAAAATGTATGCAATCATACAGTAAAATAACAACACTGTAAACAAAACTAGTATACTATAATACTGTAGTAGTGTACAGTCCATTCAAGGCCCAATAACACACTACTATCCACAGAGCCACTGAGAACACACATCTACTGTTCATAAAGCACTCGCCATTAAACATGCAACAGAAATATAAGAAACACAACCCTCCAAATAGATTTACATCATGGACCATTTTCACTATAATATAAGCGCACATTAATTCCACATAAAACCAAATTTTCATTCTTATTCTGTTGAATTTAAGGAAATTTAAATAAAGGGTTCCTACAAGGCAAATGAAGGAAATCAAATTTTAGCGTGTTAGCTCGGGACAAACGAACACGCGTGCTTGAGAAGTTGGCGTGCTTAAAGAAGGACGTGTTCGGTTTCGAACACCACGGAGCGTTCGCGTGGTTTTGTACCCAGCGAAAATGGTGGTTTTCGAACACTGGTATGCGCCTTAAAAGAATTCAATTGAACAGTGACGTTTTCAAAACAGTTACATTAGTTCAGAGGGGCGATATATTTTGGATTCACTGTTATCAAATTACGGTACATGGAGAGAAAACATGATCGCCCAACGTGGCCTGGAACCCACGACCCTGAGAGACAGAGTCTCATGCTCACCGACTGAGCTAGCCGGGCGGTGACTGCAATGTCCTGTACTCACAATATCAACTGTAGTAACGTGAATTAAATTATTATTAAACAGCAATTTGGTAGTATGGGCGCACATCTAACTATTGACTCTAAGGATTTTATGTACTATAAACAATTGTTAATTTCTATGTTATAAAGCAATCTTCCATCATGTTGTTATTACCTTGCAAAAGCAGTGAGTCAAGCTATGAAACTGTGTCATATTAGCTAACTTCCTGATCGCCTGCCAGCAGCAGTTCCAGACCGAACTTACCTTTGACACAGTAATGTCTCCTGGTGATGTTATGGTAAATGGCTCGAAACGATATAAACGGTAATAAAGTCTGAACCGGATATGAAAACAAACGCAAAGTTTAGCAGAGACATTTGGTGCCGAGAGCCCGTAGCCACGTACCGTGACTGACGCCATTTCAATCAGCGTTTATCTCTTCATTTGGCAACTTCCACACACACTGGTTTCTTCCGACGAGAGTTGGTGGTAATACCGATTATTAATACAGATGTCGCTGTAACCGTGACTTAAAGTTTACAGGTTTCAGTTGCCAAGGTGGGGTTTACAGGGAATATTTGCATATTGCTTATTTTATATCTCTTTTGAACGTTTTGTACCTCTTTTGTGGTCATATTGTGTCTTTTAACTGAGATCTTGACTTTAAAACAAAGAATAATAACTCACTTTTTAACAGGAGTTTGGTTTGAGGACCCGTGACTCCTGGGCCTCAGGTCAGCCTGTTCAGTAATCCTTCCATGGGTATTTACGTCGGCATTGAAGAAAACCAGCTGAGGACATTCCATTCGTGATACTTAAACAAACAAAACCCTTTAAACTCATACATTCATTTGTGTACAAAGGTAGTAGTACAGGAGATTTAGTATCAAGGGACATGCCAACCACCAGTTTTGACACCGCTACTCCCACTTAATCTGACATTCATCATTTTACATTATTTCATAGGCTACATGTCATAACTAAATCAAAATGCACAAAGCAATACATTGACTTGGGTCTGTTTGCAGTGACTTTATTGGCAGACAAGAAATTGCATAAAAATGTTATTGAGGCATTAACCTATAAATAAACTCATATTTTACATTTCTACAAACAAAGACCAGCAGAAAACAAAGAAAGATGTACATCAGCCTGCTCCTCAAACAAGGTTAACTCACCACTGTAGCACTCTTACATGGTAATTTCTGTTAGATGATACCAATTAATAGACTCTGTAGACCCCTTGAAATGATTTCATAAACAGAGGGAATTGTTACAATGTTTCTCTGTAAGCTAATTTATGTACTAAATTTATCATGTCTTTTTCTTTACTTGCCATTTTATGATCAAATACACAAATATATTTATTTAAATTTAGTTGCAGCTCACCTCAGTTGGCAGTATCGGTGTTCTGCAGACAGCACAGCAGGAGCCTGGATTCTGAAACCAGGAAGAAGTCTCAGTAAAAGGTCACAGAAACTGAAAACTGAAGTCACCTGGGTGTGACTTATCTCATGTGCATTCTGTCTGGCAGGGCTTGGTTTTTAATGTTTTCTCTGGAGTGTGAATCAAAGGATTGGCCCATTGTGAAGAAGGCCGAAAGCAGGTGAGAACTCACTTGTAGAAGCCAAGACAGTAAACCCCGCTGTCTGAGTCCACGGTGAAGGGCTGACCCTCCAGGCTCTGTCTGCAGATGACACAGCTTAAAGCAGCCGGATGGCAGGATTTCCTGAGCCTGCAGGATCTGATCGTGCAAATGTTCTTCACACAATCGCATTAACAGAGACTCACATGCCACATATGTACTCACATATAGCAAATGAAAATCATATCACTCATATCCATGATTAAATAGCCACAGCTGTTACACACTTGGGGATGGATGAACTCCTGAGTACTGCAGTAAAAAGCAGTAATTATAGTTTGCTTTATGTTTCAGTCACATCAACGCAGTTTACAGCCATGTTAAAACAGTGTGTTCTTACCAAAAAGTCATTTCACAATAGATTCCTCCTGACACTGAATAAAATGGTTTTCCACTGAGCTTTTCACCCAAACATGAAAGAAAGGACAAGGAACAAGGTGAGTAGCCGTGACACTAGATACCACAGATGATTCATTTTAAATAAATGATTTTAAACTTGATTGTTGCATTTTTTAGTCATGAATAAGTTTACATTCTGAAGAAACACAAAAGCAATGAAGTTATGTTTTTGAGTGTTCTTTAAGATATTTTAGAGCCAATGGACATCTACGGACACATCGAGCAGAGGACTCACTGCAAACACTGCATGAAACAAGTGTCGGCATAAATGTCCCATCGCCCGGCAGGCTCTCCCTGCCCGCACACTGCTTTACTGCATCTTGTGCAGCTTCCTGAACGCACACAAAGAAACACACACACACAAAAAGGTGACTGTGAAACCTGATCCACTTCATTCACTGAAAACAAACTGTAAAGACTGACAACACACTCACAAGATGAGGTAAGACCAGTGTACCCTGTCTTACCAAAGTAAAGACTGGCACTGTAACTTTGGGTCCATCTTTCCACAGCAGTTTCCTGTAGTTGTCTTGTCCGCTGGTGCCTAGAGTACGACTGTCTGAGGGTCTAATTTTATAAAGTGCAGCTGGGTGAGCTGCTATCTGGGCTTATGGGTGTTACATTCGGTGCTTTTTTGGTCCTCTCTCATGGCTACAAGTCCTCAGACCCTTGACTCCTCCGAGACTGGGTGGGCAATGAGCGGTGGCCAACTGGTATATTTCACATACCGTATTAATAAAGTGCTGGTGCTGAATCTGCACCAAAATTGTGTCGTTTCTAATTAAAATGGCTGTTATTGACATTATCTTAAAGCTCTGTGTTAGTAATGTCAGTAATTTAAGTAATTTTTCTGCTGAGAGAAACGTCCTTTAATTCCTGTTTTTCCAGTAACATGATTTTCATAAGCACAGTTAATGGCAACTCCAAACAGCTCCCTGCTGATAATATAAAAACAAGATAGAGATATAATATGCTACAGCAGCAGAAGAAATAGTTTAAAGAGGTATAAGACATAAGTGTTGTGTGTGTAAAATATCTCAGGACGCTTACTTGAGTATTTCTTTTGTGCAACTTCTCAAATGAAGTCTTTAAATTAAATTTTACATTAAACCCCCTTTAAAATGTCTTTTATTGAATCTGAAAACAACAATAGCAACTTCATTCCCAACCACATCTAATTCAAAAAGTTGGCAAAGCCAAATTAGTATTAATAAGTTGTTGTAGCTTGTTAGCCCTTTACTTACTGATTGCTAAGACATGCCTGCATTAGTTTTACTTTGAACCGATTAAAAGAACAACAAAACATATTAAAAGCAAACTTTCCAAAGCCTCTATCGAACAATATAAAAGAACTGGCCCATGATTAAACCTTAACTGCCCTGGGCTTCCAACATCTGTCGAGATCAGCACCAAGACAATGACTGGTGCTGGAAAGCTTATAATCAACACCAGCCTGTGGACACACAAAAGTCAAACAAGAGATCTGAACTGTCTTCACCCTGAATGTATATAAAACATATCCACATCATAAAGTATAGCTGCTGATACAGCCAGCACGTCTCATGTGGATACTCTTTATTGCTAACTCCCTGTCCTAAAATCAGACTCTGCTCAAATATGTGTAAATGTGTGACGAGTTTGTTTAAATTTACTCCATAACTTTAACTTTTTTTTTTCATTTTTCATTTTCACTCACTTTTATTTATCTCTCATATTTTCATTTATACAAAAATTGCTCTGTAAGGAAAACAACAACTAGAGGAGCCAGAAGAAGACAAAAAAAAAATGAAAAGATGACTTAGATACTTTCATAACTGACTAAGCATTTCACAATATTAAACTTTTCCAGTCATAACACATTTTGACACATTACCAAAGTCCTTCCTCTCCCTTTTAACGTCTCTGATGTTACTCAGTTTCAGTCTAAACTTTGTTGTTGGCATGAAAACCTGCAGACTCGTGGTCCTCATGGCAGCACATGTTCGGCTGTCCTGGATCTAGAGTATCATGGGAGGGGAGGAGAGGGGGACAAGGGGGACAAGGGGACGAGGGGGGGAGTCTGACAGCTGCTGATTCTTCACTGAGGTCCCTTGTTAAGACAAACTGAAGCCACACCGCCCACTCTGCATGCTGTCAGACTGGTTCAGCAAAAAAACACTCAGTGTCACTTGTGTTTGATTGTAAAGGTGTGACTACTTTCTGTTTTGAGGATCAACGTGCTCTCACAAAGACAAAAAGAAAAGGACACATAAGAGCTTTTGTACCACTTTTCCTCTTTTATCTGTATTTTTTAGTTCTGTTATTTGAGTTTTTGGTTTAAATGGGAAGAAATTAAGTCATGGGGTCAAGCTGAGGCTTTGGTCAGGCTTTGGTCTTTGATTCAAAGTTAATTTTAGTGCATTTTGGATGAAAGCAAAGGTAAATCAGTTAGGTGGCGAGCAGCTACAGCGTTAAAAAATGTAACACAAATGTGTTTGTAAGTGGTCTTGCCCTCAGGTATGTCTCTGTGCAGGAATGTCTACGTCATGAGACATGTGGAGGCAGGAGGGAGCCTCTGTAACATGGGAGTGTTACCCACAGTATGGACCTGCTGCTATCAGACATCAGCCATACACTGTTAATCACATTTTCATCATCATTTTACAGAGGGAGAAAAAAATGCAGCTGACCAGGCACAACCTGATTTTTGAACATAAACATTTTGTTCACTGGCTCATTTCAGTAATATTCCTTTAGGGGGATTTAACCTCCTTAATTCCTGCTTTTTATCTCCATGAGCAGATTCTTATATCTGTTAGTGCTGAATGAATTTTAGGTGGTCAAACATAAGGGAACTTCTGCTTTAAGCTCTGCCTCCACACCCTCCTCTGCCTCATTTTGGGGATACACAGCTCCATGCCAACAATCCTTGGCATGTTTGGGTCTGTATAAATAGGGCACCCATTGTGCCACACAGCGAGGGGAGTTACACAAGGACTCGCGTCTTATTTATTTATTTTTTAATCATCAAATCCGTACTGTATGTATTAGCTCCGGCGTCGTTTCGGCTCAAGGGTACAACGGCAGGACTTACCTGCTGATCTTCCCCAACACTCGTCAAGTTTCAACAGGTAACCGTAAACTACCTGTGGTCCACGCCCTCCGCCGCGCCGTTGCGCACAGGTAGTGTGGAGCAGGAAGTGGCTGTCAAAGCCATCGCTGTTATTGCACTGTGAATGAAAATGCAGCGGTGTGTTTGAGAGATAAAAAGAGCTGTTTTTGGGTTTCCTCCTCTGAGGTTTATACTCCTTTTCTAACGGGACAATCCGCGTTTTTAGTGAAGATGCGGCTCTGTGAGACCTGCGCGCTCCTGGGACTTTTGTTTTTGACAATCTTCGACTCATCCGGTGAGAAAATACAAGATAACAAACCTCTCAGCAACAAACATATGGTCATTTACTGTTTTGGTGAAGCTTTGTTTACTTATTTTTCTTCTTGCTTTATTGTTTTTGAGTTTTCAGTGTAAAGAAAATATGTACTAAATCATCATAGTATTGATTTGTGGCTTAATTTCAAGGTGGTGCCAAATGGGTCAAACTGTGTGCATGCTGTTGATTGAGATGAAACGTGCTCAGAGGAAAAGCGAATAACGCGCAGATGCACTCCTCTGAAGCACTCCGGATAAAGTGAGCTGCGTTTTAAGTGCTGTGCCAATAAATCAGAAGATAGCAGAGGACATTAAGGCAGCATTACACGTGATTGATTGACTTGACAGTGGAGATGAAAGGCTGAAGCACATTTTCCGTCTCAGTCTGAGCGGAATAATTCTCAGCCCTGACTCCTAGACCTCCATTTTCAAAAAGGTTTATGAGGCATTTATGGAGCTTCCTGGAGGCATGAATTCATCATAGCTTCATTAATGATTGACCAGCAATCTGCTGCTGAGCTGTGAATCTGACGGCCGTTTTATCAATTTTTTCCCCTGGACATAAACTCTGGTGCTTTCCTGACTTAATTTAATTTTTTGGATACGAGTCTTCAGCAGCTTTGTGAATTTATCCTCCTATAGCGTTTGTGGAAATGATCTCTTTTGCCACCTACATATGACTGAACTCTGTGACATCCCTGACACACCCATTGTTTACTGTCCGATGAAGTCCTGTGGCCCACATTTTATATAAATGCTTCAGTATTTTTTCTGTGCTGCTTTCAAGTTCTTGCAAGTTTAGGTTGGGAATTCCTAGGTTTTTTATGTGTGTGTGGAGCTTCCCACACACATTATACTTTTAAAAACATCACACACAAGTGTTTTCTGTCAAGGCTGCAATAAAACTGCAGAGTGAAAGTAAACTACAGTGACATAATGCAGATGTTTTGAGAGTGAGTTTCAGTTCAGACTTTTTAAAGTTACACTTTTAATACCAATCCTACACTGTATATATTAGGTGACCTATTAATTATAGCGGAATGAATTAATGTGTTACAGTAACAACATAGAGAGCAATATAAAGGAAGTTATATAGGTTACACTGATGAAATAAAATTAGAAGAAGTACATGATACTGGAAAACTCAGTGGAGAGCAGGACAGAAAACAGTTGTATATGGAGGTCTGTAGGTTCTTGTGTATGCATGTTTGTATTTGCGCATGTATGTATGCAGGTATACACTCACTGTGTGTGTCTGTTCTTCCTTTTTTGTCTTGTTTCTGTTATTTGGTTATTATCAAATTTTATATTTGTTTATACAGCAATATCAATAAAATATATATATAGAAAAATTATATTATTATCTCCAAGATTATTATTATTATAGTTCCACCAGAAACAGCATGAAAGCCTGACTGAAACTCTTGATACACATCCCTTCAGTTTGTTGTATTTTGTAATTGTGACCTAGACTCATGCTGAGCTGGACATTTTATACCTGAAATATCAACTGGTGGACAAACTTTTAATAGAGACGGTGTTTCTAAATTACCTCAAACCTAGTTTTTCAATTTCTGCTCTACAATTCTTGTTACTTTTCAGCTGACATATGCACTACCAATATACATCTATCTGCAGGAGGCTCTAATCAGCCGATGTATCAGTCCAGGTCTAGTGTGAAAGTACTGAAATAGAAAACCATGTTTTTAGCCTGAAACCACAGTTAGGACCAAAGCAGTGATGGATATGAAACCAAAACTGCAATGTACTGTAGGTGTACATCTGTGGATGTATAAAGTTACAGAGGAAATGCTTTTTATCTGAGATTGTAAAACGATAATGCTGCATATGAATGAGTTTGTCCGTGGGACAGGTTTGCATTTACCACAGGAGAGTCAGATATCACAGAAACAGAAGTTACTCATGCGATGTAAAACTTCCCGTCCTCACTCTGTGCTCTCATGACTCACTACAATGAGAATCCAGTTAATTTGCTTTGGTTTGCTACTACAGTACACGGTAATAGGTGTGCCTGGAACCACTGTGTTTGCACAAGCGTCAACAGAAAACTGTCTGACCAGTGTGTGTGTGTGTTTGTTTTGTGACCTAAATTTTGCTGAGGTGTTGAAGTGATTGTCACAGAGAACAGGCGGACAGTGCTCTGATCCCTTATCTGATTCCTTCCTCCTCTCTGATGTTTTCATTAGGGGGAGCTAATACTTATTTTCATTACCAATTAATCTGTGAATAATTTGTTCAGTTAATTGCCTCGTCTACAAAATGTCAGACTGAAATAAAAATGCTCATTATGGTTCAAAGATATAGTTTACAATCATTTAGACAATAAAATGCAGCAAATCCTCATAATTAAGAGCCTGAAACCAGAGAATATTTGGCATCTTTGCTTGGAAAAGACTGAGACTTCATGCAGACGGCTCTGTGTAGGCAGTGCTTTGAGCTAAATGCTAATATGCTAACACTAAGGTTTAATGTTTATGTTATTGTTTAGTTTAGCAAGTTAAGATCTTAACATTTCCTATGTTTTCAGACATTTTCCCTCATCTTTCAGGCTTTCTCCAAGTAACTTAGCTAAATGTTGTCTACGTAACTCTTTGTGCATCATTACAAAACTAAGGTGTAATGCTTGCCATGCTCACCATCTTATTTAACATTAGTTGACTGGTACAAAACACAAATCAAGACTTTAATCTGCTGGTGGCAAAGAGATTAAAAGTTAGGGGTTCAACAAAGTCATCAGGATTCATTCTCCGGGAACAATGAATGTTTGTACAAAACTTCATGACAATCCATCCAGTAGTTGTTGGGATATTTCACTCTGGACCAACATATTTTTATGAAGATGAGTGATCAGCTTGATCAGCAGTGTTTGTGCAACATCTAAAAGTACCGGAGTCCAAATACGAGACTCTGTCCTAACATGCACTCAAGCAGCTGTTGTGCAGTTGTAGCAGGACAACACTGGCTGTAATGATCCTTGATAAATCACAGGGCTATTTGCAGCTAACTCCTTCTGATCTCTTTCCTCAGAATGTCTGCAGACGGTGAAACCAGACAAAGGCTCGATAGTGAAAGTGTCCACCGAGCCGCTTTCACATCCGTGTGCTGTGTGCACAGTCAGCGGGATCAATGACACAGACACTTCCTGCCAATCCTCTATCACTTTGGTACCTGAGCAGGAGGTCAAACTGCTGTTCAACTGCTCTCAGCCGATTGAACAATCTTACACTGTCACAATAACTCGGACCATTGGTGAGTTTTTGCAGGTGGTCTGATGATACACACAGTAAACACTTTTCAGATATACTCAGGACAAAAACAATGCCTCACAATGCAGTGCTTTATGTTCAGTTGTCGGTAAAGAATTATCATTTTTCTTTATATCACTGCCTGGGGTGAGTTATTCAAATGGAATAGTTATAAGTGACTTCTGTTAGCAGGGGTGATAATTTTTACTATATTGTCATAGCTACATTGAGATAACCGAAAACCCCATTGTACCTGTAAATTTAAGTCCACCGTGAGACAAAGAGAAAGTTTTTCAGGTGCTCCATCTGATATAATTCCTACTGACCTTTAAGTTTTTGTTTAATTAATAGACTCACATATGCACCATATTCAGTGGAACGTAAACTCCTAAACCAATCTTTTGACCATCTCCTCTTGTTTTTAATTATAATCCAGAATGCACTAAGGATGCCTGCAGCCCTACAACCGGACAAACTCAACCCTCCCTCCTCCCAGACTTCGCCAGAACCTTCACCTGGGAGCTGAAGGCACCTGAGAAGACAGTTGTGGGTCTGGATGTCCTTGGGGACGGACTGATAGAGACGTCACAACCGTGCCCTAATGGATTTCAGTATTCGGTGGCCACATCCAAAACAAACAGCGGGGGTCAGACTCTGTACTGTCAAGGCGGTTCTGTGACTCATTTAGACCTGCCCAATGAAGCTATTGTGTCTCTGCGAGTTCTACCAAAGGTTCAAGTGAAACCTGAGTTGTTTCAGGCCTCTGCTGGACCATTAAGTAAGAAACAATTACTGAATACAGACCATATCCATAATTACAGTTATAGTTGACAAAAATACCCCAAAACTACAAAATGTTATGCTGATAAATGGCTCAATGATGAAATAACTGCAAATAGGTTAGCATAACTGAATATTTCTCATTTTAAATTAATATTACTAACAATGAAACACATATTTGACATGTAGAATTAAAGCTAAATAATTTACTAATGATTAGCAGTTGAGTTTAACATATCATTTGGCCCCTGAAACTGTAAGTTTCAGTGGTTAAGCTACAGCTTGTAATTCTAAAGTGACTGTTAACATCTGAGCATTCGATTAATAGTCTTTATTTGCTAAAATAGTTCTTAAAGGAAAAGTTTGACACTTTAACACACATGCTTATTTGCTTTCTTGTCAAGACTTAGGTGAATACAGGTACCAATACCAACTTTCCTCCACCTCTAAAGCTCACTCATTAACACAATGTCAATATTTAACACACAGGCATGAGAGTGATATTATAATATTCTCATTTAACTTTTCCTTTTTAGTTTTAATGGTACAGCCCAATTTAGTAAATGACTTCAAAACCAGCTAGTAATGAAGACCTTAGGAGGGACTTCGTGATGGATTTCTAAACAGCAACAAAGTCGTAGCATCTATCTCACTCTGCTTTTTACCCCCTTCAGAGGGCCGAACGATGGTTATATCTGTTGACTCCAGCACGACTGTGGTCGTCAGCCGGGATCCCAAGGAACCAGAGTGTGAAGTGTGCACCATTGATGGTGCCACTCCAAACTGCAGTCCAACTGAAAAGACATTAACCAACGTTGAAAAACTCTCACTGGAATTCAGCTGCCAGAAACCTGAGGGCATGTACAGTGTGAAGATGAAGAAGAAGATAGGTGAGAGCTGCACCTTACCAGCAGAACTTTGGGATTGATGGTTTTAAATGTATATTACTTGTCCTTCACAGTCATAAAGCTTTCCTTAGTACTCAAAAACTCCCTTTCAACTATGTAAAACTCATTTGTAATTTTCTTTACTCAGAATGCACTACAAGCTCCTGCACTCCTGTGGCTGGAGAAGTTGACCCCATCCTCTTCAAGGACTTCCAAAGATCTCTAACGTGGGACATCAGTGTCCCAGATCGGACTGTATTAACGCTGGACTTCCCTGGTGATGGACTGAAGGAGATTTCTGAGGCAGAAAGCTGCCAAGATGGCTATCAGTACTCAGTGAGAACAACTAAAAGTGACAAACAAAGCAAAACTAAGAGCTACTGCAAAGGCGGGACGGTGTCTCAGCTGGATCTGCTTGGAGCGATGACTGTGACTGTTGAAGTGCCCAAAGGAGGAGAACTAGACCAGATCCTGTTCAATGCCAAAGCAGCACCAAGAGGCAAGAGTCTGTCCCAGCATTGTTGTTAAGAAAGAAGACGTAGATATTTGAGTGTTAACATGGTATCAAACAAAACTTTTCTTATATATTACATTAAAGATGTTCCTAAAAACTGATCTGATATGTCCTTTTAAAGTGACAAAGATATTACCTTAATTATAACCGACAGTATAATTTTAGTGTTTACCTCTTCCTACAGCCACTGTTGGGCTGGGATTAAGTTTAGTTACTTGCCTAGTTTTAGTTTTATTAGTTTTATTGGTTTATTTGACAGGTACAGTTATTAACAGAAATAAAGAACCGTATGTGAGCTAGACTAGCATAGAAAGCTAACTTTAGCACTGGGCTACATGCTAGCTTTTAGCATGCTAACATGCTGATGTTTATGTTGCCTTCACCTCATGAGGGACGGAGAGTAATGATGGAAAAATTCCCATATTTGTGAGTGTTCATATCACTGAAAACAGCCTCAGCAGGTTTAATTTTTTACATTTTATTTGAGAGGCTGTTGTGCCGAGAGGTGTCAACTCTTTGGTGTGATCAGTTTCTTACTGTACCACTTTTTTTTTAGGTGGCAGAATGATTTCCGTGACACCTAAAAGTGGTACCAACATTATCATCACAAGGATGTCTAATGAGCCAGACTGCAATGTGTGTGTGGGCGAGGCGCCCAATCAGAAATGCAACCCAAGATTTCAGAGAATTACTGAGCCTCGCAACACCTCGGTGGAGTTTACCTGTCCTCAACCTCAGGATATTTTTAATGTGGAGATCAACAGAGAAATTGGTATGAAGCTCTGAGCATAGCAACTCGTTTAACTTGTTTTTATGCTTTAACAATGCAGTTATTTGAATCTGTCAACTCAGAACTCTTTGAAAACCTAAACCACAATCTCTTATGTTCTTCTGACTCTTTAAACTCCAGACTGCACAGAGATCTCCTGCTCTGGTGTCATTATTCAGGCTGAGTCCTCACTGTTCCCAGACTTCAACCGGACCTTCACCTGGGACCTGAAAGTTGATGCCACTCGAGCCTTTCAACTGGACTTCCCAGAAACAGGAATTCGACAGATTCCCAGTGGGGAGACCTGTCCGGATAAGCACACATACTCTGTTTTTACCTATATGCGTGGAATAGCAAACCTCGGTACCTTTTGCAAAGAGGGGCCCATGACCACCATCTTGCCACGATACAAGGGCCGTGTGTCTCTGCAGGTACCCGGAGACACAAAGCTGGACCCTGTTGACTTCAAAGTCAAAGTTGGGCCTGAGACCGACAGTAAGTTTGTTAGTTTTTTATTTTTGTGTCATGGCAAACATTAGAAGACACCACTGCAGCATGTATGTCGTTCATCATGTTGCAGGACATTAATTATAACATTATGTATAAACATATATATTTTCAAGTGGCATACGCTGAGTCAGCAGTTTATTAGGTACACCTGACAATGATTGTTTTGGAGGATGTTGTCTCTTGTTTGTGTTGCATTCTACAGAGAGGTGGATTCTGTTATTTATCCTACTCTCAGTGATATAAATTGGATGGACAAAATAATAGAAACACTTACAGAATAGCACAATACAATTCAACAGAACCATTATCTGCAGCCTACAAAATGATCACACAGTTTAATCAACTCTAAATCATTTTCAATAAACAATAAACATATAACCTTTATTTATTTATTGCAGGATGGTTGTATTAGACCTAATAAACTGGAAACTACATCTGTGTTTATGTACAAAGCTTGTGAACTGTGGTTGTAGCCACGATCCAGGGCCTTAGAGCATAGTGACTTTACCTACACATTTTTTGTTTAAAATGCAGAGACATGACATGTAACAATACTCAGGCACAAATGGTGCACCAATGAACGATCCCCTCCTAGGCAGCCTTTGCAGTTTTGGTCTAGTATTATATAATACAATACAATATACAACAATATTTGCTCCTTGTTTCCTTTCAGAGTTGGCCATAATCAAAGTCAATCTACCACGAGGTGTATCAGCCACAGACTTCATCACAGCCAACTATCCCAGCGATTTCCCTGATAATCAGCAGATGCAGTGGGACTTCACGGTGCCCGGCATGCACAACTACACGATGCGTTTCCTTGATCACACAGCGCCGGAATGCCTCAAAAAAGAAGTGGAGGTGGAGTATCTGAAAGAGGACAAGAAGGTGACCAAACTGACTCTGACGGATCCTCAGCCGGAGCATCAGCAGGGCAACTTCAAAATGGTGCTCAAAAATTGTGAAACCAACAGGACACTTCAAGGACTCACCTTGAACTACAGAGTTTCTGTGATGCGGAGCGGTCATCCAGGTACAAATTATCTCCATGTGATATAAAAGCACAACTCAGGACGAATACTAAAATCATCCCTCCATGTTGTATTTCCTTTTCAGTTCTGTGCACGGTGGATCTAACCAAACAGCAAGGAGTGTCCGTACAGATAGAGAAAGTGGGCTCTGATCCATATTGTGAGATGAGCATTGACTCCAAGGTTGAGAAGAAGATAAACGTGGCTGCAGGAACAAAGGCCAGCCTGTCCTTCCTCGACTGTCCGAAAGAAGATGTGCGCCTGACTGCCAGTCAAGTTATCAGTAAGAGGATTTTTCTGTATATTTATGAATAGTCTTTTTGAGGACTATTAAAGCAATAGTTCAGTGTTTTGGAAAATATGTATATTAGCTTTCTTGCCGAGAATTAGATGATAGCACTCTTATGTCTATACAATAAATATAAAGCTACAGCCAGGAGACTACTAGCTTAGCATAAATTCTGGAAACAAAGTGAAACAGCTAGCATGGCTCTGTCTGAAGGCACAGTTCTGTTTTTGATGGATTTAACAAGGTATAATGTGTTAGTTTGTGAGATTTAGCAGTGCTGATTGGCTGATTTAGTTACTTTTGAACAGAGCCAAGCTAGCTGTTTCCCCATGTTCCCTCTCTTTATGCTAAGCTAACAAGCTGCTGGCTGTTGCTACATATTTACCATACAGGCATGAGAGTGGTATCAAGTAAGTAAGTGAATCCGTGTATTTAAAAAATGTCATTTGTTGCCTTGGCTGTTCCTTTAATTTGGAAACTTGTTCTTCTCAATCTCCTCCTTGCCTTCTAATAACAGGTTGCCAAAATCTGGCATCATGCACCCCGACTCTCCTTACTGTGCCCAAACTGGACGCCTGTCTACCGATGCCCCTCCACAGCTTCACCTGGCACCTCAGATTCCCTCAGGACAGCACCGTGGACCTGGTGTCGCCCGTGGGGAGTCTCCAGCAGTCCCTGCCCGACCAGGAGTGTAATCAGTCCGTCTCGTTGCATGTGACGGAGGACGACGGGTTTACTGTTGGAGATTTCTGCTCTAAGGGCAACATCCAGAAAATTCAGGTGCATGCCAACGTGTCTGTCACCGCTACAGCCAACGACTTCAGCAAAACCAAGGGGCCTTTTCTTAATGTCAGCTTCAGTCAGGAGATCCCAGGTAAAACATGAATGGACTGTGTGTAATTAACAATGAAAAATGGCATCTTCACATTGACTGTTTTGTCTGACCAACAGCCCAACACCTAAAGATATTCATGTGGTAGTTGTCTATGATTATATTCTTTGCACTGGGGCAGAAATTATCTGGCAATTCCACACAGGGGCACTGTTGTACCACAAATGCTGGAGACATCTTTTGCATTTATAGACCAGCAGAGATTACTGTACTGAGAGTACTGAAACTCTGCCTTATTTCCATCCCTTTTCAGAGACCATTATTTACAGAGTCAGCCCTGAGACGCTGGCTCCGACCCTGCTGGCCACCCCCAACTGGCCTCGGGGTATGAGGGATTTCTCCACCGTGTCCTGGATTGTCACAGTGCCGAGCGGGTACCAGGCACACATGCAATTTGTCAACATCAGCCAACCCAAATGCCGCGACTGGCACACCGCCATGACGGTGAAGCTGCTGGGGTACGAGGAGGAGATTATGAGTCGCAGGGAGGACGAGGCAGCGGAGGACAAGCTGTTGGTCCCACATAGTTTCTATCTCAACATGTCCAACTGTATACCAGAGGAGGGACACTTCGGTGCAGTGACCAAAATCATCCTGCAGAAGAAAACCAGTGAGCAAGCACTCGTCTCGGCCTTTCACACTCACAAATAATCCTTTAAAAACTAAACAAATTAATTCTCCCATGCTTTCTTTATTCTATCAATAGATCTCTTGGCCATCCTCCTCGGGATAGCAGGAGCTCTTTTGCTTTTGTTGATAGTGCTGGCTGTAGTATGCATCATCACAAAGTGAGTACACCTGGAGCAAAACTCTCGTAACATCTGGGCCTGTATTTACCAAACCGTTAACAGTGACGTTCTGTACATATGTGAAAGATAAGACGTACAAATTCTTTACTTTTACTGCTACTCATAAACTTAGTTATCAAAATTCTCGTAACTTCAAATGCTCTTAAATTTAAAAAAAAAGTTGGTTATGATGATTTTGATGATGAAATTGCTTGATCGGAGGTGTGAACAAGAAGTAGTATGGAAGTCTGAAACTGACAAAATCAAATCAGATTAAATAATAGATAAATAATTTAATGTGTGCCTGTACTGAAATGTAATATCAGGAGATCAGAATTTATTTTGTTGAATGATCTATGGTAAAGTATTTCATTTCTACTTATTGTTATTATTACACTATCAGAATTGTTTATTGATGCATTCAGTTATATTTTTTTACTTGTTTATGTCTGTTTTGGAGTTCTGTTCAGCTCTTAAGAAAAATTAAATAAAATGAGGCAGTCAAATATAACCTGAGGAGTAAAATAAATAAAGTTTTAATTAAAAGGGAATAAAATCCTTCCTTTTTTTAAGCCAACTGATAAGAGAATAAAGTAACAATGTAAAGCTTTTTTGGTATTATTCTTTGACAATATTATTTTTTGATGTATACAGTTATATATTTATATAATATTATATATATAATATTTTACTATATTTTGACAGTTTTGGGGCTCCATACTTAAGAGTTAATCTTGAATTTTGATAAACATGGGCCCTGGTTTCCATGCAGATTGACCCTGATATTTATTTGTCTAACTGGTTTGTAACTGAAGTTGACTCTTGTTTCTGCTCTGCCTTCATCTTTTCAAACAGGAAAAAGAAAAAAGAAAGAATGAACAAGGAGTCTTCTATCTACATCAGCAAGGGCAGCATCTTCCGCCCTGGTGACAGGCACTTCACCAAAACCCGATCTCAGAACGAATCCCACGTCTACGACTCCATAGATGATACGATGGTATACGGACATCTGCTGGGTGACTCAAGCTACACCGACACCATACAAGACAGCTTCAAAGGGATGCAGGTGGACTCTTATAACACATTTTTGGGCCCCACTGATGGACAGCTTCCTGTAATCAAAGAACCAGATCCAGAGCCCGGGAATGACCTGTACAAGACATTCCTGGACCCCTCTGAGTCTTTCATCCCGCCCCGTCCACGCACGCCCATCAGCCGGCAGGACAGTCTTGGCTTCCAGGACAGCAGGATGGTGGACAACGAGCTGTACACCTTCAAGAGCATAGGGGACATAAACACAATCCGGCTCTCTGGTGCCGACATGGAGCCACCGATAACAGAGGAGGCCGTGTAGTGTAGCTCAGGACTGCAGCTGCAGGACGGGCCACTGTTTATCTGCTCTTGTTACAGCACAGAGTGTCTCCTGTCTGCACTGATGTGAACTTCTGTGCCTCGATCACACTCAGTCAATGTGAGTTCGATTAACTTTTAATGTCGCGTTCGTCGTCTTCGTCAGAACTGAGTCATTTCTAAAGCTTCAAGAGTAGAAGTGACAAGCCTCTTCTTTAAAGGGGCAGTTCAACATTTTGCGAGGTACTTTATTGCTTTCTTGCAGAGTTGGACGAGAAGATTGATTCCGTCGTCATGTCTGCACAGTAAACATGAAGCTACTGCCAGCAGCTGGTTAGCTTAGCTTAGCTTAGCTTAGCATAAAGGCTGGAGACATGGGGAAACAGCTAGCCTGCTACCAGCACCTCCAAAGCTTATTAATTAACATTTACTGCACAAACATGAGGGTGTCAATCTACTCATCTAACAATCAGGAAGAAAGCAAGAAAGTGCATTTCATAAAATGTTGAACTATTCCTTTAATGTTTGATTTCTTTAGTTTTATCAAATCTCTGACCATGTGACATGGATTCAGGAGCAGGGACTATGGAAAAAATGCGCAAGTACCTCTGGTCTTTGTTTTTAAAAGTGTTTTTATATTGTGTTGTAGTCTTTTTTTAAGAGATTTGTTTTGTCTTTACCTGTAAATACAGCTCAGTTGTTTTTTTGGCAATAAATTCTAGGTAAACGAGCTGGTGAGGAAACAGTTTACTTCTTGAGGTAATGGCTGCCATCACACACCGAAGCAGTGACATTTAATTTTCCCTCTTATGCTGCAACGCTGACCTTATGCATTCTGGATGCTGAAAACAGTTTCAACCACAGGAACTCCAGCCATGAAAAACAGTGTGAAGGAGGGTGTGGAGGAGAACACTGCAGAGCAGGAGCCAGTGTTTACCATGGAGAAGTGTGTTTCACTGGAAACAATAAACGTGGACGCCAGGTTTACATAGTTGCATCACATTTCTTGGAGCTGCAAGCGTTGCAGTTTGCATTTCTGCTTTTGTCTCTCAGTTTTAAGCCTTTTGACTCCTGGTTGTTGCTGTTATTCAGTCTTTAAAGCAGGTGAAGGAAAGGTGAGACAGACCTTCAATAAGACCCTGCTGTGTCTGGAAATTGAGCAATTTCATTCTGTTGTGCCTCTGTTGACCTGTATCTGAAAAATTAAAGGCTCAATGTGTAACATTCTGGGCATCCTGGGTGTCAGAAAAACAACAAGAAAAACTTGACATAAATAAGTCTCAACATGATTGAGAGGCATCATGTTGATAGATGGCAGTTAGGGATAGTTAATTTAGGTTACACTGTTATTATAGTTTGACTATAGTTGAGACTATAGACTATATTTGACTTTCCGGCTCTGGTACAGCATGTGATATGTTGCACCAGACACCACAGGACACCCCCACAGGTCTTGTGTCTGTACCTCCGGCAGGTCAGAGCTGTTTTGGCGGCACAAGGGAGGCCTAGAAAATATTAGGTAGGTCCCACAGATGCTGGATCAGATTGGGATCTGGGGAGTTTGGAGGCCAGGTCAACACCTCAGGCTCTTTGTCGTGTTCCTCGTGACATTTCTGAGCAGTTTTTGTGGTGTGGTGGGAGTATTTTCCTGCTGGGGGAGGCCTCTGCTGCTGGGGGGTCTCTGTGCTTAGTCTACAACAATGTTGAGGTGGGTGATAGGTGTCAAAGTAACACCCAGATGAATGTTTGGTGAAGGTATGATGAAGGTTTTCCAGTATCATAACGAAATGATCAGTGTTATTTACTCAATGTAAAATCAGTTTAGTATAAATCAAACGTCAAGTTGACCCTGATTTTCCTCACCAGCACTGATCACATTCTCACTGTAGCCCTTCTTTAATCCATTTTAAAAATCAACAACCACCTACACAAAGTAACAGCGCCCCCCTCTGGTCTGATGGAACACCAGACTGTTCTCTGGCCAGGACCAGTTGCCAGGCAACCAGTGAAGATTCTAGGAAGTTGCTGGTGGCGGCTAAGAAATGCTAGCACATTAACTCCTGTACTTCGTCCCAACTTCTTGTTGTCTTTTACATCCACGTTTTTTTTTTTGAGTCGATTAACCAAACGAGACACACCATATTAGCCATTTAATTATGACAGCTGTATTGATCTCCTAGTTTAACACGAATGACGACATTTCCCAAAACTTTTTGTTTAAAAAATGACAACAGAGGAACAGAAATTTTGTATTTTATTGATGGCCATTTTCAGGTTACACCAGGCAATAGGAGTATACAAAACTAGCACACTGAAATAATCTCTTAAAGGAGTTCTGACTGAAGATAATGAAGGCTGAGTTATTCTTTTAATGCAATATCACGTGTTATTCTGGCTCCATGTCAGTCTTGTCAGTAAAATACAGTAGTTAGTTGTGAAGGGAGTTTTAAACCAGTAGTTTTCAACCAGTGTGTCATGGGAGCTGTCGTAATAGAGGTGTGGATGTGTGGAAATAATGGAAAAATTAGTTTGTACATTTGTGAAAGGTGCCAGCACCTACACACACCTTTTACTGCAGGAACACTGGTATTCTGAATCACGTACATCTCATAGCCTAAAAATGTTTTGATATGATTGGAAAATATATAATTTTGTACACTTTTTAAAGAGAAGAAACATGACTACAGAAATCACTGACGCCTGAGGGAAGAGATGATGTCCCACAATCTCTCTCTTCCTCCTGACCGGACTTTGTTCTCTTTGGTTTTATTGTGACCACCAGGAATGCTGCAAATTACATACCACCAGATCACTTTTGTGAAAAATAACTTCATATATCATTGTCTCACGCAACTGACTTTGACTTTTAAATCTGAATTTGGTCCCGATGCAAAAACCAGCTGAGAACCACTGGCTTAAAAACTCCTTTTAGAATAGCAGGCAAAGTGGTATTGCAGCAAGAGTACACAGACGAAGCAGCTACAACCATGCGCAGAGTCTATGATGAGATACATGTGATCAAACAATGTTGAACTGGCAGACAGAGGGCTTCTCCTCACGACAGTTCTCGTCAGACCACTTCCCGCGGGCGGCCCCGGACAGGGCGGCGCAGTTCTGGGACTGGCCTCCGTCCGGCTGCCGAGAACCGGACGTGTCCCAGTTTTTGTATGTGATGCTGGTGCCAGTCTGGTCCATCCAGGTGCCCTCGGTACCCATGTCGTTGATGCCCAGCCAGACCTGCTCATTGGGGCCGATGCTCTGGCGGAGGTAGTCTCTGAGCTGGTCGTTCTCATCACTGGAGGTGGGTGTACCGAGGACACCGCCCAGGGCGTTACAGTCCTCGCTGGCGGTGTGGTAGCGCTTCCTCACAGGGTCGGCCAGGAAACACTTGCCATGGCTCTTTACGCCTTTCAAACAGACTGAAGAGGAAGATAAAAGGGAGAGGATGGTTTGATAAAACTGATCTGTGGAGATAGTGCAGGTGTCTGGGATAATGAGCAACATCATTTCATCAGAACTAAAGATTTTTGGATTTGCAGGAACCAACTGGTTTTCATTTTGTGTTCTGAACAAGAGATCAGAGAAAGGTTTCCCATGTGCTTCCCACACTAAAACATGCCATTTCAAAGACTACACATGTATCCCATCTGTCTTTATTTTTAAAACCTCAGATTATTGGCTACAACTTGGATACATCTCTGGTGCCCTGAACAACGTAGCTCATGTCATAGTTTCAATAAAGTCTCTCAGATTCCCCTTTAAATATTCTGAATATGAATCTGAATATCTGCAGACAGAGGTGAGACTGAGGAGTGGTTTCATCTTGCTCAATAATACTTCAGCAGGTAAAAGTTTATTGATTTTAGGGGCTTAAATATGAATAATCTGCAAGCCTCAGTTTCATTTTGTCTGAAACATGGCTGCATTAACCCCATTACAGAGGCGCCGCGGCTGAAATTTGACATTTTGACCCCTAGTGTCTCAACTGTAAAAAGCTATGTCCCAGCCCCATACCACATGCTGACTCTAAGTAGGTAGTGTGTTGCTTAAAACAGTCACAATACAAACCAAATACAGTTTATTTTCAGGCACACAATTTGTCCACAATGCACTGCACAGAGGAAATGGAGGAGGAGCTCACAACTGGAAAAAATAGAATAAATAATTGTGGGGCAGTGAAACGGCTCAAAAAATGTTTTTGTCAGCACGTTTCCAAAGCTGCTGTTTGATTATTTGACTACTCCCCCAAAGCAGGGACTTCTCTGGAAGTGAAACTAGCTCCCCTGAAATTAAATTAGACCTTCAGGGCCTCTCAACAAGTTGAGGTCATAATGCAGGATCCTCCTCAGCTGACACTGTATTGCATATTCCTAGAAAAAAAATGTAATCATTCATTTTATGTATAACTGACTTTGCCTGATTAGTAATCCAGCCTTACTTCAGACCATCAAGTCAATACCACTCTGCTAGAGTCCCACTTAGAGGGATTATTTATCTTCCTTTGCTGATTTCAGTTGTACCTCTCTGCAGGGCCTGTTGTTCCTTCAGAAGGTTGAGCTCCTCCACAATGTCGTTGATCTGTTTCTGTAGCTCCTCGATGGCAGCATCCTTCGTCGCCTCTGAGTCCAGGGATGCAAGAACATTCAAATCAGGCGGTATATGATGTAGTGGGAAAAAATCAATCTGATAGCAGTATCTCAAACACTTCACAACACAATCATGATTTCTAAATAATCTCTCGTTCTTCCAACAGGCTGTGAAGTGCTGGATGTTTTCCACCTACCTTTTTTCACTGGCTTCTTTCTCGGTGGGTTCTGCTGAAACGAGCAGTTCACCAGCAGCAGCACTCCCAGCAGCACACACACTCCTTTGAACTCCATGATTGGATCTGTTGAATGAGGCTGCTCCAACGTGGACGCTTGCAATTTATCTCCCTCTCTCTTTCTCACACCCTCCCTCTCTCATCCCTCAGAACTGGGAAAAGTACTGAAGTCCAAAACTGCCATTTACAGGAATAACAATCCAACCTCAGAAGCCTTAAAGTTTAGTGTGTGTGTGTGTGTGTGTGTTTCATCTGGCTCCAGACACTTCACGTGGAGGACCAGAGCCAGGTCTGGAGAGCAGGTGGAGACAGAGCGAGACAGTGTGAAACAGTTATGACATAACTCTGTGCAGCTTTCATCAAAGAGTATGAGGGAGAAATAAACAAACACTGACTCATCTGTTGCATAAAAGCCTAAATAACGTGGTTACAGTTTATTTCTTGGCTCAAAAGACTGCTCGAAAAAAAAGATGGAGTAAGAGTTTCTTTCCTAAAAGCTGGCCAAAAGGTGTTTTGGAAGGCCTTCTTTTTCATTTGGAAAAATGTTAATATTTCCAGGTGGTTTTTTTTTGACAAAAACCCTTTAATCATTACCTGTGAAGTGTTTTATCGTTTTTATAAATCATCTTCTTTGGATATTTTCTGTTTCAAACTCTGAAATGAGCTCTGGCCATAAATAGGAGTTTGTTTTGGACCTGTCTGCGCTCAGCCTGTGCACACACCCTACAACCGTCTGAGGGAAGAGTGGAATTGATTCCAGTCACATCTGGTCTTTCTGTAAGACTTCCACTTTACACAATCCTCAACTGACACGTGGCAAAGACAAAAGGATGCAGAGAGGCCGGACTTCTCTTGTGCAATGCTGTCGTGACTTCAGATTTGTGAGTAAAATATATCATTTAGCAACATAATTTCATGGATGTACTGCAATGTTTGGTAAACATAGTCCCTCTGTAACATCCTCAGCACACTAAGTTACCTTAAATTATTAAACAACATCTTAAATAGTGATGAAAAGGTAAATCTATACTGAATTTTTGCCCCAGATCCAGAAACAATTTATCAATTCAGATAATTAATTGTTTAAGTATTTTTTTTATCCAAACATGTCAAATAAATTCACTGGTTGCAGTTTCTCAGATGTAAACATTATGTTTTTTTTAGTCTTCTCTGATAGTAAAATGAACATATTTCATTTTAGTTAAACAAAACAAGCAATTTAAGCTCTCAGAACTTGTGATGGACAATTTTATTTTTCACCATTTTCAGATTTCAGAAGCTGACGATCAATCAAGAAAAAAATTAGCAATTAACTGATAATGAAAATAGTCACAGCCCTGAATCAGATTTTTGTTTAATATTAACTGGGATCATGATACCTTCTAGATAGGTTGATGTATTCTGATTAAAATGCCAATCAACCTCCTATAATGGCAAATTAAATAAGCTGTTGTCTCCATCAGTTCAAATGCAAACTCAAATTTGTGTTAAATCAGACTTTATACACATTTTGACAGTTTATCTAAATTTCAGCAAATACAAAGACAAGCAGACTGTACAAATTAAAAGTTTTATTAGAAAATTATGTATACATGTTTACACACACTGTAGATACAGTAGCTGATTTTAACCAAGGAAGCCAACTTTCTGTCTCTTCTTCCCCAAACTCTCCTCCTGTTGCAGCAGCTTCATGAGCGGAGCATGAAGAGCTTTTCCGACCCGTTTACCTGCCTGGAGACAATAAAATACTTCAGTACTGTACAGTAGATATGAAGCTACTGGCTCAAGGTCAACTTTCACTGCTTAACTGTGAAATAAAAATAAAATAAAACCACATTATGCTAATGTATGAGCTGTGGTGAGAGGGGGCCAGATGGTCGAGGAGGAGGGCTGGACTCACCTCTGTCATTTCAAAGATGCTCTCTGGGTCCAGGCTGCCTCCGCCCACCTTCCTCGTGCAGGTGACCGTGCCCTTGTGCGTGACAGAGATGATGAGGCTCGCCACAGAGCAGGCCTTCTCCTGCAGAGTCGCGTCCACCACGTGTCTGTGGCCCACCTGTAGGAAAACAGTGTATATATGTTTCACTGTTTGTGCACGACCACAGGCTTTAGACATTCTTTACTTCAGAGCATCAGCGAGTGAGCTCACCTTGCACAAGGTCACCATACAGGGGACATTTTCTACATTAAGCCTCATGCAGTCATACGGATCATCTGACAGCTCGATTTCCTTCTCTCCTTCGTCATCTGCTGATATCTGAACTCTGGGAATTCTGTCGATAAGGAAACCACAGAACTGTCTATGAGCTTATTCAGTCTATATGAACATAGATAGAACAGCTGTAAGAGATCACAGGATTGGGAACCCGATCACAAAGACCCAAACAAATACCAGAATGACACTTTACTCACTTTGTGTTGAAGAGAGCTGCCTTGATAGCTACTGAGATCGCGTCGTACAAGTTTCCATCACACTGCAGAAGCTGTGGAAAAATAGTAGAGACAATGGGACCAAATACCCATACTAAATAAGCTGTTGTCTTGTGTCAGTACATGTGCTGCTTTGATTTATCTCTGCTGAAACACAGGAACACTTTGACGCAGAGAGACATTGTTTATCAAAGAGTATTTCACACACAAAGATGAGTTATCATATCATACAAGCAGGACCAGATTAGAAGCACGGGAGCCTTATGATGTGAATGGACATCACACTGTTCGACCACTCACCAGCACGTCCACGTACAGCACCCAGCAGTGTTCTCCTTCACTGATACACAGGCTCTTCAGGTCCACACTGCGTTTGTTGTTGAAGACTTTGTAGAGAGTGTTGCTCAGCTCCGTCCCCAGCTCCTCGCCTCCTCTGCCCTCAAATTCAGGGGTCGCGTTGGCCGAACTAGCAAAAGCAGGAGAAAACAAGGCAATAAACAGCTGCAGTAACTGAATATATATGAGTCTGAAAGGTCTCATATATTCTTTCTTGAGTTAGTGGGAAAGAGGTGAGGAAGAGTAAGAGGGGATAGTAGTCAGAGTGACTGACCCTGTCACCCATCTCCACACACATGTATGTTATATTTATGGTATTTATTTTTGGTAAATCACATCACTGGGAGCTGCTACAGACACATCTTACAGGGGACAGACAATACAACACTACCTCCTAGTGGCAGTGAATCCATTAAAACGCATTACCAAAACCAGTTCTCCTACTATTAAACCACAACACATGAAGTTTTTACAGTGTTAGTCTTTGTTTTTGTGATTATTCACACATCATTGCTACTGTTTACAAAAGCATTTTTCTCTAAGACACCTTTCACCTCTAATATAAATTCTAAATAAGTGATTTTGATACAATAATTGGGTTGAAATGAAATCTTATTTACTCTTGTCAATGTGCATTGGACCTACCAGTCAACGAAGAACTCCAAATAACCTTCATCTGGCACCATGGGCCTTGGTTTTCCTATTTCAGCCTTTATCCCCACTAGAACTGCTGTGTGACCCTGACAGAAGAAAAACAAAAAATAATCATAAATTATCAATCAGTAAGTGAAAATACATACAATACAGAGGGCAGCAGAGATCGGCTCAGATTAGGCTCAGGTATAACTAATATGCAGGAGTATGTGCAGATGGAAAGATTTAGAGCAGAAAATGAGTCAACATGTTGAGCTTATGCTGCAGATACTGAATGTTTTTCGTTACCAGTGTGACTTTGGCTGATCCGTCTGTGTTGGACACCACATCGGTCTCTATCTCCATGTGTCTGTAGTCCTCACATCCTCTTCCATCCACCCGCAAATCATCCTGACGACAAGAATCAACATGTCAACAACACAGGACTCAGTTAGCAACATGCTAACGCGGCTAGCCTTCCGGGATCGTAGAGCAACAAATCACTGCCGCGGCATTTATCGAAATATTTCTAACTCACAGAGGAAGGATGTTGAAATGTTTCTGTGAACAAAACTTACTCGTATTCCGTGTAAAATGTAAACTTTTTCGGCCTCGCTGACTTGAACTGTTGCCATAATGTGAAAACACTAGTCGCATGTGTGCGCGTCGCTCTTCTTCTACGTCATCAAAAGACGTCGAAAAAAACAGAACGCTCGATTGACTTTGGCTGATTTGCTCACCTGGATGTGCCGGAAGATGGAAGACCCCGCCCAACCGGTGCAGACAATCTCAAAAACAGACTGTGAACTCTAAAAGGATAAATACTTCAACTTAACAAAATATTTTAAAATTATCTTTCAGCCTTTTTTTTTTTACATCGTGTTGTGCAATTTAGTTTTTAAAGCCCAAGTTTAATGTACTCCCTATTCTACATATTTTGATTATTATAAATTTATTAGAGATTTGCACCACTGGAGTAGAATATTGGCCATAAGAAGGCCTCCATCTTCCATGTCCTGATCCTGATCTTGAAGAGAGACCCTGTCTCAAAATCTAGTTTTTAGACCTCAAATATTATAGTTTATATTAAGCTTATTTGTTGTAAAGTTGTGTTTTATCTAATTGCATACATTTTTTTCTTTGTGTAAGGTGATTAAATCTTGGTCGAGGTTGTATTAATCCATCATAAGAGTAAAGCTGCAATCAACTGTTATTTTTATCATCAATACATTGACATCACAGTTATTTTTCTTGGAGGTTTCAGAAAATGTCAGAAAATTGTGAAATACAGCTGTTGTTACTCTCAGGAGCCAAAGTTAGCATGTTCAAATTGCTTCTCTTAGTCTGAGTAACAGTCGAAATCCCAAATTCTTGACTTTACTATCATAGGAACTTGGGAAATCAGCAGTTATTCACATTTTGGAAGATGGTACCAGTGAATTTTTTGGCATTTTTGGGGCATCTTTTGGCAATTTTGCATCAAAAATACTGCAAATGATTTATTGACAAAATTGCTGCCTTAAAATCAGCAGTCGTAAATTACTAGTTGGTTTCTTGGTGCCTGAGGAATAATGAAACTGCCATGTGTAACAGCACTGGTACACATGTCAGTTTCATCAGGGGCCCAATAAGAAGCGTTTGCCCCTGAGGCCTTGCAGGAGATTAATCCGGCCATGCGTGAAAGGCACAAACTGTGGCTGAGACACAGTAAAACGGAGACACGATATTAATCTTATGAAGAGAAATTATGGGGCTCTTGAGTTGAGGGCGACGCTCAGGCAGAGAGAGAAGCTGCTGCCTGTCAGACTCAGCACAGGGTGGTAAAGCTCATGTGAAGGCAGGGCTGACTTCCTGGTTGGCCGTGCTGGGTTGTGTTGTCCCACCGCCCGCAGAGCTTTCTGGACCCGACAGAGAAGCAGGCCTGTTTTTTTTTTTAAGGACTGGTCCTCGGTTGTAGGTCACACACGGATACTACACTAAAGAAATACACCTCACTGAAAAAAAAAACCGAGGTGGCGTTGAGAGCGGGAACCGAGCCGCGGGGCAGTGGAGAGCAGCTGCCCGGGGAGCAGTGAGGTTAGCTGGGACTGAGCTATCAGGCGGAGCCGCGGTGGAGACTCCCACTCTCACTTCTCTCTTTTTTAACTTCACAAACCTCCAAACTACGAGAGGCCTTCAAGAAACTTCTGTAGACGAGCCAGGAGACGGCGAGGTAGGTTTTTATAAACACAGACCTTTAACTGCTTAAATCATTTATTATAAGGCACAGTATATATAACAACTGGAAATCCAGATATCCTGCTCCAGCTGCCAGAGTTACTTCCTGCGCGGGTTTATTGCATTAGCACTTTCTGGAAGTTAATTCATTACCGCCCATTATAACGCCATAATAACTGTACAAGCCCTTGTTAATCATCACAAGAGGTCAGTTTAACAGCAGAAGACGCTCTGCCCAAGGGCACTACAGCAGGGCAGCTGTGGAGGGACACAGATGTTATTTCATAACTGAGATTTCCATCATATTTTAGTTGATCTGTTCTTTATCCTGCACTAAATCAAATCAAATAAACTTGAAAAGGGTGCACACAAAATCAGAATAATTAAATAGAGGCTGTCATTTTCAATTTATCAGTTAATCTCTTATTTATTTCAATAATCCTCATCAGGTGGAAAACTTAAAGATAGGTAGGGTCTTCAAAACGCCCAGAATTAAAAGTTTGTTTTGACCTGCAGTTTTGAAATTTTACATTATTCATATTATAAGTGAAGTTTATTGGCTGAATATGACTGTTTCTTGTATGTCAGTATCTCAGCTCTCACAATGAAACCATCATGCAGCAGTTGCAGCATGTGGAGAATAAAAAAAAACTTTAATTTCTGATTACTATATATAATTCAGAAACGTGTAAAGGTGTGAAAATGGATTAAAATACATGTAAAAAGGTGCCCACTGAGGCTGCATATGTACGGAGCCCAGACTTTTGTGCTGCACCACTGTAAATATTTTAGTCCATATTATGTCAGATAACAGTGGAAAGTATCCAACACTGTTTTCTGGAGTCCAGATTAAAAAAATAAAAAAAAGAAAGATAGAAAAACAGAAAATCATGACATTTAGGAGGCTGGCATTAGGACATTTTTTGGCATTTTTGCCTGAAAAAACACATAGAAACAGTTAATCAGTTAATCATTAATCATCAGAACAGATGCAGATTAACTAGTAGTTTCAGCTCTGCTCAGTCGTCCAACATTAACTTTTATTTTCATATCTTTTTACTGAACTTTTACAACTTAAGAATCTACTTATCACAACATGACACAAATCACAACAGTCGACATCACAGCTCCACAAACTACAACAAAGTCCAATGCACAAATTGTCCTGTACTTAATGTGTGGATACAAAATTTTGTAGAGTAGGAGAGTAAAAGCTCCCAGGAAAAAAAATCTCTTCACTGAACTCCCTGTGGAGTATTTTAAGTTTTTCAGGCTTGAGATGTGCAGCGTAATGGTGGTTTGGCAGATTTCCAGTGACTCAACACTAACCATTGCGCCAATAATGACTGAGAGGATAAAGCATCACACTGTGCACCTGTAAGATCAGGTTTTACCTCTTAACTACATGTATTAGAGAATATTTCAAAGATGGAGGAGTGGTACAAGATTTGGGCAGCTCCAAAACAAATGGTACAGAGTGGCTTCATCCTGATGACGGCAGGAGCAGATCTTTGCTCGTCTGCTTCTGCTGGGGTGTCATCTGTGTGTTACCTTAAACTGCAATAATGCATATGCAACATGGTATGTTGAATGAATTCCTGAAGCTCCAGACTGCCATGATTTCAGTCCTAAAGTCTTTAGCCCACTGTTCCCTACTGTGATCCAAAGAAGCAGAGACCATTTCTTGAACTGAACTGTGTAGTTTGGATATCAGGCCTCGCTGCAGAGGGTCCCAGTCGAGAAATTCCTCCATCCAGCGTCGTATTGAGATGGGAAGGGGACAAAAAGCCTCTTAGCACATTTTTGCACTTGGAAATATCTGCAGAAATTAAACTCAACTCAAAACGTCTTTAATGTCATTCAAAAAAACTACACTAGACAGTGCGCAACTGAACAAAATGTAATTGCATCTGGTTTCTGTTTGACAACAATGAATAAGAAATATGAAAAGAAATATGATATTAAAATAAATGTGTAAAATATGTGACTTAAAAGAGGTGTGGACTATCGTATTGTTGCACCATTTTTTTAAAAAAGGAATGAAATTACTGTCTTGAGAGAGATGGTCCAACATAGTTTGACATATTTCTTTATCCCCCACTAAATCACATCAATACCTGATGTTCAATATCTGATGTTTTCCATGTTGTGTCACAGATTTCGGGACACCAAAATCACAGATACCAACATTTATGATCCTGTCTAAATACTATGGAACCACCGTGTTTGGTAGCTGCTAGAAAAAGGTGTTAAAGTAGAGTAAAAACACCTGCAGTAGCAACAAAACTTAATTTTCTTCTTAATCAGGTCACAGAATTTGGTGTTGCAGCATCATTGTAATAACTACTGAAAAATTGCGATTGTCATGTCCCTGTCAGCTCCAACCAACGCAGAGTGACATAAACTGACAGCTTGCCACTTGTTAGTCCACAAACCTTTGTTTTTATAAGCTGCCAAATGAAGTTATCGGTAAAGTGAGCAGAAAATTTGAGTATTAATTAACTGTTCATCGCACCACAAGGTCAAATCTGCCTCCCTCTCATCTCTGCATCACATCACGTCTCATCCTTCCTGTCCACATTAATGATCGCCCCCATCTCTCTTTGCTGTCAGTTACTTTGAAATGTATTCTAGCAGCAGGTGATCAAACATACCCATAAATCATTGATTGACTGTGCTGTGCATACATTTAGAGTCACTGCCACTGTTTAAAGGTATTGAGGTGTTTAGTGGCATTACAGCAGCTCTCGACTGTCGTGTCTTTTCTTTGGGTTGACGTAATTAAAGAAAGGCTGCTCTGTAAAGTGTTTCTGTTAAAGTGAAGTCAGTCAGTCAGTTGTTTTCATTGTAAACACAATCATTCACTGAGAAGAATGTATAGTCTTCACCACAAAAGAAACCATTCACTCGACTTGAGTTGGCAGTTGTTAATGAACTGAACAGTTAGTTTTACTCCAGGGCTTTTTATAGTCACGCGTTTCTATCTTGTCCAATCATCTGCATTTTCGGGGCGTCTTTGTTTCTAATGGGGCGAATCGTTAAAAGCAGCCCACATAACAATTACTTTACAGGCAGTTATCAAGCATCCTGTACCCCTCGCCCTCCCTCCCCTGGAACCAGTTTTACTTGCCCACCAGCAGAGTAAGTCTGACAAACAGTCACACGAATGACCAACAGTTAACTCGACTGATCAAACAAAACCTGTTTAACAAGGATTTTGTCCCAGATCTTGAAACTATTGAGCTCTGCAGTGACGTGGACGAGTGAAATGGACTTGATAAGATTTTCTGTGCTGATAAGGATAAGAATTACTCCTGTACACAAACCGCACATTCTTTTTATTGACTTCTTCAGGTCAGAAGCTTTAAAAATGGTTTGTACCAACAGGTTTACAGGCTTTATAAAGACTGGTACAATAAACATGTAACAGAGAAAGAGTTAAAAAGTACTTTCACCTTTAAATTAAACTGAAAAAGAGTGAATGCCACATCTCAGGTTGAAGACACACAGGTCATTAGTTTTACTTCTCAGTTTGTTGATGATGATGATGAAACTTTATATTACATATATAAATATAAATATTACAGTGGAAATTCAATAATTACATTAAAAGAAGAAACAGTATAAAGTCTTGTTGCACGAGAGTGAAACATAAGATAAAGAGTTCAAGTAGAATACAATAGAAACTCAATCCAAAGCTCATTAACCCCAAAGAGTTAGAGTGCAGAGACAATAGTACATCAAATATATTAAAAATACCTCAAAGGCAACATGAAAGGAAACATACAAATATTTTCCCTGACAAAAATCAGTAAAAAAAGGAAAATATTCTCACATGTGTATCATGTTATTGTGTCTGTTTTGCTAGAAGAGGTGAATTTAATGGTGTTCTGTTATTATGTTTTTGTATCATACATTAATGAGGCATTAACATGTTTTTATATATATTTTAATGTGGCATAGTAGCTGGTGAAAGTGGAGCTCATTTTAGCTACCTCATATGCTTTCAAGTAGTTTTAAAAATCGTCATCTGTAACTTGTAACTGCAGTAACTTGCACTATCAAGACAGATGGTTCAGTAATCCTCCTCTTGTAGTGAAAGCGATAGCTGCAGACTCAGACACCAGACCTCCACTGTGACCTCCCGCTGCGCCTGACTCCTGCTGTGTGATGACAAGCGTGGTGAAAGGGGTCAGGAGGCTACGCTGCAGGGTTTGAGTCGGTCATATACTGTAGAGAAGAAGAGGTAGGAAGAATATTTTTATCAACACAATTCCCCCCGTCTCCCAGTTGTTTCCAGAGTTGTATTGCTGGAGAAGCTGAATTCTAAATTTCTACTCTCATTTGTCTTTTCTAAATGATCTAGGTTAATCTGAACCAGGCTAATTCACGTGATTTACTATCCTCTGTTCATTTTAGACCTACTAGACCTACCTAGGTTTGTATGAGTTTTATGATCCTTGTTGTTTCCATATTTGTCTTTCCTGTGGTAAAATAAAAAGGTGGCCTCATGCTAGGGCTGAGCGATAAAACGATAAAGATAATTATCGCAAAATAACTTTTCCTCGATAGAAATATCAGACATGGTAGATACAACGTCAATAGAAGTCATTCCTTCCATGTTTTGGCGAAAAGACAGCACGGAAAGCCAGTGATAATGAGAATAATGATAATGGAATAGAGATGCACACAGCACAGAGTGTAGGAGTAGCAGCTGGCAGCAACACACGTGCTAATAATGTTTGGGCTACTGGCTGTTCACACCTGTGCGTAAGGAATGGAAGCGAGATAAAAGAGAAAATTACGACAGAAAATGTTAATGAAAACTCGAGCGACAGCATCACAGAAGAAGACGCCCTAACACACACAGACCGAAGCTCAAAAGACGAGGAGATTGTTGAAAAGAAGCTCTTTTCTGATAAAATAAATAATATTTAAACCAAAAAAGACCTTATGATATCGTCACTTAGGAGTGTTTTTCCATATAGCCCAGCCCTAGCTCATGGCGGCGCTAGAGGAAAAGTCAGATGAAGTCTGGAAGAAGTCTGTAGACATCTTCTTCTTTTATATTTCAGTCTGAACCACAATGGTAGATCGACAGGCTTAAAGAAAGTAGTCATTACAAACACTGTTTTCTGTTTCAATGAAACAAAGCCTCAGAGATGGAAAAAGAAAGAGTGATGAAAGGGTTTTCTGGTTTGAAGTCTTGACACAGAGAGGTGAACAGGGCCTGTGACTGATCCAGACTTGGGTTGAATTGGACCGTTGAGATGTTTTTGCTTAATCCAGAGATGACTTTGATTAATTTGCTCCCAAACCGGTGCCGTATCGTTTTCTTTCTGATCAAATCCCTCTCCTCTGGGGAGACATTAAAAGTGAGATTGGGCTATCGCTCACTTAAGCCTAATGGATAGATTGAATCCTCAGGAATGTCCGAACCATTTTGATTACGCTCCGCCGTAAGCTCAGGTTTTAGCGAGGAGAAGGGGGCGTCAAGCCATCCTCTGGGAATAAGCCGGCTGTGTTATCTGCGTATAATAGTGAGGCCTATTTTTGGTTTTCTGACATTTTATCCCCCTTTGAAGTCACTTCATCTTTGTCCACACACACACTCAGACCTGCTCGATTGCTTATTCATGAGCCTCCAAACAGAGCTGGACACGCGCTCAGGCCCAGTGTAGATCAGGACAACTGAGAGTGTGTGTGTGTGTGTGGGCTGCTTTTGTTGAAGCATTGTTTTGTTTCACTTTTAAGAATTACAGCCTCTGAAGTCCAAACAACAGCCTCCTCTATATATTGTGGGTCTGCTTGGATTGTGTTGCCTGTCGGGATCAGTCCAGTCGGTGTTTGTTCCTCCTTCAGTTAATGCCTCCTCCTGAGTATTGTCCTCAGCCTCATTTGCTGATTCACTCTGTCTTATTAGCCCCGATCTTTCTTTATATTCCTTGAGAATGCAGTGCACTTATAGGTCTGTTTACACCGACTCTTAATTGTGGTGGGACACTGTGATATCGCAGTAGGACAAATGATAAGCCAGTTAGTTGACTGATACTTTTGATACTTTTTGATACTAATATTTTAAGGTATTTTTGAGTCTGGACTGTGAGGATTTGCTCTTTTTCTTTCTCTTATCTGACAGTAAATGTATAATTTTAAGGTTTTTTCTAATGTTGTTTGAAAAAAACAAGACATTTGAAGACGTCACCTAAGATTCTGGGGACTCTGGCGGCCATATTTCCCTGTTTTTTGACATTTTATAGGCCAAACAATCAGTTAATCAAGAAAATGATCAGCCGATTGAAAGTGTGTGTGTGAAATTTATCTTTATTTGCAGGCCTACGCTTGTACCATCCCTCACTGACACAGACTTAATCCAAATCCCTCACCTAACTCTCTAATTCCTTTTTTTTCTTTCATTTTCTTCCCATCTCTCCGCTCCCCCTCTTCCTCTCCATCTGTCTCTCATCGCCGCTCGCAGCATGCGGTTGGAGCCACGGGCGTTGTAGGATGAAGAGCCCGGCTCACCGCACCAGGGACATCGAGCGGCAAGCTGGCTACCTGAAGCCTGAGCACTGCGCCCCTCCCCCGCCCCGCACCAGCTCAGACACCATGTGGTTCATCCGCGACGGCTGCGGCATTGTGTGCGGCATCATCACCTGGCTCCTGGTCTTCTATGCTGAGTTTGTGGTGGTGTTCGTCATGCTGCTGCCTGCCAAGAACGTGGTCTATAGCCTCTTCAACGGGGTGCTGTTCAACGGCCTGGCCTTCCTCGCCCTGGCCTCTCATGCCAGGGCTATGTGCACAGACCCGGTCAGTCAGACTCTCACACTCTGATTACTGGTTTTGATGTATGTTGGCTGGTTAAACACTTTCTCTTGGACTTTGATTACTTTATAAGAAAATAAGATTTATTGATTTGTCGATCAACAGCAAAATGATGATAGCAACTATTTTGATAATTGATTCATCATCATTTTTCAAGCTAAAAATGCTCAACATTATCCTTATGAGCATTTTCCACTATTTCACAACTTTTCATAGACCAGATGATTAACCAATTAATCATGAAAATAACTGGGAGATTTTTGATAATGTAAATAAATGTTATTTTTCTAGGAAAAAGGTCAAAAATTCTTTGATTATCACTTGTCAAATGTGAGGATTTTCTGCTTTTTCTTTGTTTTTTTCTTTTTCTTTATACCGGTAAACTGAATGTTTTTAGTATTTTATGTTTCATCTAACAACACAAATAAATAGGAGATGTCAAATTCTAACTTTCGAAGAATTTGTGAGAAAAAACATTTCAGAGAACAAATGATTCATTGATTAATTAGCAAAATATTAGGCAAATTTATAAATAATACAGCTATCTTTAATCGTAGCCCTGATATATGAGCTGTATCACATCTTTGTACAAACAGTCTCTAAATAATAAAACATACAACCTAAGACAAAATTGTAGATAAAAATGTTTTGTAGCTTTTGCAGCTCCATTAGTTTGGTGACAGATTTACTCCTGCACTCACTGTACAATCTATATATGTAGCTGTAGCTGTAATATTTATAGTCAGTGGTTTCATTGTTCTTGTTGTGCTTCAGTTTTTAACTTCGAAAGTCAAATGATAAATTTTTCTGGTGTAAATTTCTTGCTGAGTTTAAATTTCCATTGTGACAGAGCTCCTGCAGCTGAACTAATGTGAAGGAAACTATGTTAGACATCTGATGTAATAGATACTGCGACTGCACGCCTTGTCAACACGTCTTCATCTCCTCTCTCCTCTCTCCTCTCTCCTCTCTCTCAGGGAGCCGTGCCTAAAGGGAACGCTACCAAAGAATTCATCGAAAGCCTGCAGCTCAAACCAGGACAGGTGGTCTACAAATGTCCCAAGTGCTGCAGCATCAAGCCTGACAGAGCTCACCACTGCAGGTACAGCACCGATTCACCTGTGCAGATCGGGGGAAAGATTGCCAGGTTTTCACTGCAGATGCAGCAGGTTTTAAAGATGTGGGTCTGAGGCGGGCAGGGTGTTCTGCTGAAGTCTGCACCTTACAGAGGAGAGTCCTGACACCACGCTCCTCACTGGGGACTCCTCTCCTCATCTGTGTTTGTTCCTTGTTCCTTGTTTAGAGTAGCTCTGTAGCAGTTCCCTGTAGACTCTGCAGCTTGATAATAAGGATTTCCCTCTGTGGCAGCTCAGTGGGTTTCCTGGGATTCAGAGGCATGAAAAGTGCAAAAACACTGCAGAGTAATTGAATTGCAAAGCCAGTGATTTTATTTTTTGGCTTAATATCATGAGTCATCCTCGTAGGTGGTTCAGATGATACTCTTGACTCTAATGACCCGTCATAAGAATAATATGTTTCGCAGCAGGTGGCAGCTTTTTAAAATTAGATTTCCCTCAGTAAGAGCGCCAACAAAGCACACGGCTAGATTGAGTACGACTTTCTGCTTTGTCAGATGATAGATTAGGAGTTGTCAGGTCTTACTTGAGTCGTGACCCAGCGGCAGGTCTGTCAGATAAATAACCCCCCTCCGCCCACACACACACCCCCCCTCTCCATACACACATATAGAAATACACCAGCCATGATTGAAAGCAGTCTGGCTTTGAAAACTGTTAGTCAGTGTCAGTACTTCAAGCTGCTCCAGATGGACTGACAGAGTGTTTGTGTCTTTCACTCTGATCTACTCTGACTTACTAGTCTTTTGCATGTCACAGTTTTTGCCTGTTTTTATTCCATTTTGTCATCTTCATTCGTATGAATCTGTGTGTCCACAGTGTGTGTAAACGCTGTATCAAAAAGATGGACCACCACTGTCCCTGGGTGAACAACTGTGTTGGAGAGAACAACCAGAAATACTTTGTGCTCTTCACAGTGAGTCTATAAACGAAAATAATGTCTTCAAGAGGATCAGTAGTATCTGTGTATATCATCCTATATCTACTGTAATATATTAGTGCGTTGACTTTATAATGTGTCTATACCCACAAACAGCTCCCATTTTTATGAGTTAATGGGCTCTAAATGTCCAGAAATATAGATTTGTTTTCTAAATAAATAATTTATGAACCATTGTTTTGGGATTTCATTCAGATATTTTTATATGATGACTATTATTATGAGTTAATATATATATAATATATATATATATATATATACTTTTTTTTAGGTTCTAATCTCTAAGTAGACAAAGGAAAGTAATCACAGAGGAGCAAGTTCATTCTTTGTAGAACAACCTGATCAAAAATCTGCACATAAAATGTACTAAATTAAGTAAATAAATGAAGAAAAATAAAGAAAAAAATAAATATATAATAAATATAAATATAAAAGTTTTACAATAAAGATGTAAAAAAAAAATACACATCCTAACAAAAATTAATCATTAAAAAATTTAAAACATATCCTAATGAAAATAAAAACAACACAGAACAAAACCTCAAAGGCAAATAAATATATAAATTACCAGACATTCAGACAGTGAATTATTTACATTACTCTGCTTGATTAAGAGTCACGTATGAGCTTTTCTTCTGCTCCAAGAGGAGCTCCTACATTTTACAGAACATTACTGATTTGCCATAGATCATGCTGCAGCTTCCAGAGAGATGAGGAGGGTCAATAACATCTTGTTAACATTAAATCTTTGTTTTGTTCCTCAGATGTACATTGCACTAATATCCTTCCATGCACTAGTCATGGTGGCTTTCCATTTTGTGCTCTGCTTTGAAGAAGACTGGACAAGTGAGTAATACAGAGCAGCCGTGGCTTCTTACAATCTCCTGTTACAATTGACTGTATTTAGATTTTTGGTAACAAACTTCTTATTTTTTAAACTCTTTCTCTGTTACTCATCAGAGTGCAGTAACTTCTCCCCACCAGCAACGGTCATCCTCCTCATCCTCCTCTGCTTTGAGGGTCTCCTCTTTCTGATCTTCACTGCAGTCATGTTTGGGACTCAGGTTCACTCCATCTGTACCGACGAGACGGTGAGTGAAAAACAGCAGTAATTTCACCTCCTCATCACTCTTCTGTGAACCTCACTTGATGGTTGGGTGTAAAAGTTGTGAGGTTGTTCTTTCATCTAGAGAATTGGCTCATGGTCTTCATCTCACATCCTTCATTTCTTGTCATCTCTTGACTGTTGTCGCTCTAATAAAAGCATAACATGCACAAAAAGAAACCACAGGAAAGCTGCTCATAACAATATGAGTAACACCAGACTTTTAGGATATAGAGACACATTACAGTGTCAGTGATAGAGTTTAATTAACCAGGCACATGTGCAGGTCTTTCGCTGGTTCATGTATCTGTTCTGACATCCTAAAATAAACCATAATGAGGAAGATTTCTAAAGGGTTTTGGATTTACACAGTTTGTTGTTTTAATATATCAGAGCGTAGATGTAAATAGGAGCAGATAATTCACTCACAGCCTCCAGGCAGGTTGAGATTACTGCATTTTCTCATAATGGACAAATCTGGTTAAACCGCCCACGAGGATGACTCACGGTTTCATAGTACTCACTACAAAGATCATCTATTTCAGTCTGTTTCAATCTAATGGAGCCTGTTAGTGTGTGTGTGTGTGTTTGTGTTTTGTTCTTACTCTTATCAGGAAATACTTAGAGTGAGTCACCTAACCCCGATTAAGACAAAACAAGAGAGAGCAAAACCTGCTTCAGTTTTAATCCCTCTCAGTGGTTATTTTCTGTTGGTACATTAAATGTTAAAGACACAGCTTTATCTCCGCAGCTGATATCAGCACTTGAGACTCGTATCTTCTCACGTCTGTCGTATCTTACTCCTGCAGGGTATCGAGCAGCTGAAAAAGGAGGAGAGAAGATGGGCCAAAAAGTCTAAATGGATGAATATGAAAGTGGTGTTTGGCCATCCGTTCTCTGTGGCCTGGCTGAGTCCGTTTGCCACACCCGACCACGGCAAGGCAGATGTGTACCAGTACATAGTGTGAGAGCTGGAAACTAAACTGTGGACTCAGGCTGACTTAGACTGATCAGTCCTGGTTTGCCCTCCTATTGGCTGGACCTCAACGAGCATGAACTCCTTTCAACCACTTCTCCATTTTCTTTCATTTATGGATATTTCACTTATTGAAATTTCAGGGTATTCTGTTGTAAGCTATTACATTGTTTGTTTTTTAAACTATTGTCACCTTCTTTTACATTTTATAGTTTCCCTCTTGGTGCTGACTGAGATTAATGAGGTGTAGCTGTGCAAAAAAAAACAACAACAAAAAATTCTAACTAAGCAGTGACAACTTGACAAGAAGCACTTGATAATAAGAGTTGGTGAAACGACACCAAGACTGAGTTCTGCCTTCTCCGGGGTTAAGTTTCCTGCACCATTTCCTGCTTCCAAGACTAAACAATGTGAACTGAAGTCCAGAATGTTTTCGTAGTAAGCAGCACAGTCCAGGTGCCAAGATTGCCGCCCGGCTTTTGTCATCCCATAAACATCACTGTTGTGATCCAGTCACTTGTTGTTTTGCTGTATTCTAGTCAAAGCAATAGTCTCTTGCTGGATGCTGCGCATGATTTGCCTTAGAACAGTGCATTGGTGAACAGTGGCATCTGCTATTTTTAAAGAAATTTCTATTATTTTTTGCCTTAATGTGACAGTCAGGGTGAGACAGGATCACACTGGTTAATACTGTTTTAAACGAGTCTGTCGTATCTTTCTTTGGTGCCAGATAAGTGGATTCGTTCAGGTCATCTAGAGAATGTATTTTGAGAGTAACTTTTATCAAGTTTTCTTTTGACTTACATCGACTTTTTGTCTGCACTAAACTCCACCTATCTGGCACTCCAAGAAAGTTAAAATTAATCACACGCAAGAGCAGTGTTTTATTGCCGTTTAGAAGGGCTATTAGCCAAGTTTGGTCAAAGGCTGTAAGACAGAGAGCAGGCGTTAGCCTCGCAATGTGATTAAAAGTTATAATCATAAGATTTCAGGCCTGGTTGACATTGACCCTGTAGTTCCTGATGCAGCAGTGTGGTTTTAATCTTGGGATGACTCGTCGAGCAAGCTGCTTTATCAGAAAAAACAACAGAGGACCAACTGGTTAATTTGTTTACAATTGCAAGTTGAATGTTATTAATGTTAAACAGCAGTGAAATATTGGAGCAGTAACTTAGCAGTAACACAGCTCTGATCACGGTGTCAGGAGAGGAACAGTTAACACTAGACACACCAAATTTGGTGCAAATATTAATGAATTCCTGACAAATTGTCAAAAGAATTTCAAATATTTCACTCAAGTGTTTACACACAGATTTAAAAATAAAATAGGTGGATGAAATGCATTTAATCAGAGCTAATAGCAGTGAATAAAATTAGAAACAGTGGCTGGTTATGGTTCATTTCTGTAGATCCTTCACGGTTTAGCGAATACAGAAGCCTTGAATCATGGACTCCACCACAGTTTACAGAAAGATAAATACTGGGTTTAAGTGTATATGGATGGCTAACACAAATAGTATCAAAATGTAGGTTTATTTCATCGAATCTTAAGTTATAATGTATTGCAAATCAGAGACTTGTAAGTGAACAAAGTCTTGTTTCTAGTCCAAAGGCAGCACCTTGTAAAGTCTTAGCGACACTTTAGCAGTCTCCTTGTGATTGTTGACAAGTATGTGTAAATGTAGACAACGTCTTTGCTCGATAACTGTCACAGTCACCAGCTCAGATGGAAAGTCAGGGAATAAAGCAATACACATTGCTCTCTGAATGCACTGACCTAAGTGTAATTCACTTCACTCTCAACTGATGGAAGTTGCTTATGGATAATCAGTTAGTTTGTCATAGATTATAGTTGTGGGCCTGACTCAAGGGGGAAAAAAAAGCCTTACAGGATCAAGTGTTGAAAATTTAGGCCAGTGGAAAATGTTCACTGAGGCTGAAAGACCACGTTAAATGCACATTTATATTGTCACAGCTGTGGACAAAGCCAGGCCCCAGTGAAGAGAAGACTGGATTTTACCTGTGGTGATAAAAAATAAAATAAATAATGCAGATGAGGAAACCTTAGGCCACTTCAGAGCATTTAACACTAAAAGGCCTTTGCCCAAATGTGTTCGGCGCCTTACTGTAGTATAAATTAGTGCTTTTAAAGGCGAGGAAACAAATTATTAGGCATGTATTTGCCAAACTGAATGCTTAATAATTAAGGCAGTGAAGTAACCATTTCAAGTGTAGTGCATTGTTGAAGTGACATTTTTCTTAGGCTTTTATCACTGGAGTTTTAAAAATGTAAAAAAAACATTAATGTGTGGAGATGCAACCGTTGCTATCCAGTTTACACATACAGTACACCAGCTTCCTTCTCTTTTCTTGAAATATTCAGTATGTTCTGTGTGGTCCCAGGTATGAATACTATTTATAGTACTTACACAGACCCGCATTGATTTTATTCTTTTTTTTTTTGACTGTTGTTTTTTGTTCTAAGGGAATGAAATAAAACTGTATCTATGTCTCATGACAGCTCTGGTAGGTTTTGTTGATATTTACAGTGACTGTCTGTTTGCTTTTCTTTCAGTTGAGTTTTACTTTTGTGAAAATTTGGGCACTACATTTTAAAATCAGGGATATATTTGATACTGGTATAAAACAGCAGCAACAACAAAAGAAAAGGGTGTAATATGGTATGATCTGACAGCAACATACCAATAAATCAAATCCAAATAATACACAATGGAACAGTCCTACAGCAATTTTACATTTTGCTGTATATACCCTTACAGTTTGGGATATTATTAACCCTAAATAAAAACATTTTCCTTTGGAAAGAAAATGACAGCATCCCTCATTAAATACCTTTTGAATTTCAAAATTTTAATGGTTACTTTCTTTGGGAGTACTATGTGAAAATGTTAAAAGCGCCCAGCCAAAATAAATTATACTTCTTCATTCATATATATTTGGACAGAGGCAGACCATCACAAAGTGGTGACTGAGAAGGAGCCAGGATAGGGCTGGGAGCTAGCTGGTTAGCATGCTAACTTTAGTAGAGAGAGAAATAGAAACAAATCAGAGTTAACATGCCGTTGCTTTCCAGAAACAACTCTTAGCAAGTGAAGGAATGATTGATGCTACGTTTCTTCAACAGTGGTAAGTAAACCACTGTTAATACTAATCATGGCTGCTAGCAATAGCAAAAACTTGTATATAGCACCTTTAATTTGTTTACCCACACCTGAAAAAATACGGTCTTTGTGACACTATCTGAATTTCATGGATGGAAAGCAAAACAGAAAACTCTAAAGTGATAAGGAAAACTTCATAGACAGATTCAGTCCTCTTTGCGGTGCCCGCTATTTATGTGCCATGTAAGTGAGTGCAGTGTGTCTCAGCAGCCCTTACACCAATTTGTTTTGTCTTCCATTTTTACCAGGGGAATTGTAAAGGGAGAGGCTGGTCTAATGGAGCATGGCGCTCACTGTGTAAGTAGATGTAGAATAGCTCCAAGGCGAACATTACATCAGCCCATTAACTAAGTAAGCACTCTCTTCATTAAGGCGGTACTGTGTCTGAATGCAAAAAGACATTGAGCTAAATGAGTAAAGTTCTTGTTTTGCAGGAAAAACACAAGTCTTCACATCTAATTAATTTATCTGGATGTGGAGTAGCTCCGAAGCTATTCTGTTTGATATAAAGCCGTCCTTGAAGACATATTGACATCCCCAGCCAACAATATCTGGTAATGAGCTTGAGAATCTTGTTTGTCAGATGAGATGTTTATTTAATAATTTGTAAATAATACAAATTAAAGTGTTTCTTCTCAATGGAGATGACAATTTACACATCCTTTTAAGTGTTTCTATTAACAGAATATATTTACGCACACAAACATTTTGTTCACATAATCCTTAAGACACGTTATGAATGGTTTCTGTCAGAGCAAACAGAGTCTCTCCCTCTATCCACACTGTCAGTTTGTGTTAAAAGATTGAGCAATATTAAGTTGTCAGTGCAACAGCCTCCAGATTAAAGTGACAGCTGATCTGCACATAGGATTCAAAGCTTATCAAAGTAATACAAAATCAGACTCTTAAATTATTGAGCTTCCTCTGTTTATATTTCAAAGATTAGATTGAACAAGAGGCTCTGGTGTCAACATTTTTGATTGCTACAATCTTTATTGATTCAATAATTTCTGATAAATTTACAGTTGTTTCCTTGCAGTGGCACATTAACTGCGTCAATGTGACACACACCTCGTCAGGTCAGGATGATATTTCAGTAGTTTTTCTAATCTCTGTACAAACACATCTACAGTTTATGTGCACACAGATATATTACATCACACTCAGGGCCATGCCGCTGTCTGGGGCTAGAAATGTGGCTGCAGCTCTGATTGGTTATATTACAGTGAGAGTGGGTTCACGGTAGATGGTTTACCCTCATATCATGCGATTAACTGGAAAAAGCCAGGCACCAAAAATATTTTCAGAATAAAAAGTAAAGTTTATAGATATTAAGGTATGTTAAAGGAATCGTTTGACCTTTTTAGAATGTGCTCCTTCACTTCCTTGCCAAGAGTTAGATAGAGATTAAAACCACTCGTGTTTGTCTGATAAATATGTGGCTGGGCAGGTGTCCAGTTAGCAACAGCATAGAGACTGGAAACGGAAACAGCTAGCCTAACTCTCTCAAAGGTAACAAAAATCCACTGAAAAGCACCTCTAAAGCTCATTAATTAACACGTTACATGTCGTTAACATGTTATATGTTTAATCTGTACAAAAAATAAAGTGTAAATAAATGTCAAGTTCTGGTTTTTTTGGGGGGGTTATGTACTGGACTGTTTCTTGGCTAGTGTGCGCTAGTTGCTTGTTAACTGCTCTATTGCTACTGTAGACAATGTAATTGCTACTGACAACTGCTAATTATCACATTATACTGTCTCCAAGAAATAGTCCAGCATATAACCCCCCCATAAAACCACAACCTGACGTTCCTCTCACGTCTGTCTGTTCAGTAAATGAAGCCAGACCCAGCAGCCAGTTAGCTTAGCTTAGCAAAAAGACTGGGAACAGTGGGAAGCCACTCGCCTAGCTTTCTCCAGAGGGAACAAAATCTATCTACCAGCACCTGTAAAGTCTTGAAATCATTTTTTGTTTCTTTTACACTTTGGTTTTTGTAATTAATGAGCTTTAGAGATGCTGGTAAGTGGCTTTTGTCACCTTTGGACAGAGCTAGGCTAGCTGTTTCCCCTTGTTTCCAGTCTTGATGCTAAGGTAAGCTAACTGGCTGCTAGCTTCAGTTTCATATCAATTGGACAGGCGTGAGAGTAAAAGGGTTCCCAGAAGTAACATAAAGCTAATGATGTTTTTATACTTAGGTTTTTGTACTGATCAAACATATGATAACAAGTTGTCAGTAGCAATTAAATTGTCTACAGGAGCAACTGAGCAGTTAGTAAACAACTAGTGGACAATGGGCAAGAAATAGTCTGCCACATAACCCGCCCATAAAACCACAACTTGACATTTATAATTCATTTTTTGTACAGATTAAATATGTAATATGATGACGACTTGTAACGTGTTAATTAGTGAGCTCTAGAGGTGCTAGTAGGCAAATTGTGTCACCTTTGTACAGAGCTAGGCTAGCTGTTTCCTCCTGTTTCTAGATCTTTATGCTAAGCTAAGGTAACTGACTCCACAACTAGATGTTCACTGTACAGACAGGAGTGGTGTCAATCTTCCCATCTAGCTCTTGGCAAGAAAGTGACTGAGCAGCATTTCCCAAATTGTCTAAGTACTCCTTTAGGTAACGCAACACTCCCAGGATCCTAAACCATGGAGGCACAAACAACTCAATTCACTCCTGATGTTGCTGCGTGTGCAAGGTTTCGAGTGACCTCCGCTGCCGAGAAATTCTGCATGGTGAGTACAGCCCTGCTATGAAACATCACTCAGCCGGCCTTTAATATGAGAGCTTTGTAATCACATTGTCACTGCAGTCACATTAATAGGGATGCATGTAAATCACATGATGCAAAACCTGCACAGCAGCAGTTGGAAGGACATCTGATATATTTGTGCATTGCTGCTGTGGGATATTACAGACAGGTATTATAGCTACCGTTATGCATTTATATTATGATATGTATCCAAACAACAGCAAATTGTGATATTAAAACACCATTCAACGAAGCAGCCTTTGATGTCATGTTCAGGCAAATCCCTGTATACTACAGTGTAATTACTTAGCTGATTTATGCTAACAGAAACATCCCTCTAAGTAGCATGTATTGCCATTTTCTATGCTCAATTATTAATGCTCAAAGCTCCCTCGCTGTTACACACATCACAGTGTCATGAGATTTAAAGGAAGTATAATGTTATTGCACTCTCACTGACAACTCCAGGGATGCGGAGAGAAGCTTTTAATGAGGCCAGGTGTCTATTAAACCCCCAGAGAAGATGGGTGATGGATTGATATTTGTGACGCGCAAGTAATATGAGTTTGCGGATGCAGGGCACATAAAGCTCACCAGGCAATCAAAAAGGCCGTGTGATGTCTGACGCTGGAGAGACAGTTTGGCCGCCTAAGTCACAAGTTTAATAAAAACGAAGCGGCTCACGGGGACGTCACTCCGGTGTGAAATTACGCTCCGGGATGCTTTGGTGTGATTTGTCTGAGTTCAGGCCTCGGTGGGAGCATGCACACGTCTGTCATGAAATGGAAGACCAGCTGCCTCTGAATCAAAACATGTGACATGCTCATATGTTGAGGTTAAGGTTCAAGCTAGAGAAAGGCAAAGAAAAAGTAAAAGAAAGAGAGACCCCCTGGAAGAGGGCAAAATCACACCAGGGATGAGCCTTTTAGTGCTACATTAGTAGGATTATTACTTGTGAGAGTACGCCTCGTTAGCTTCGTAATAACATTGTCTTGAGCATGCATAAAATGGAATGTCAGTGTAGGATGTTTACAGTGAGTGTCATAGTAACTTAAGGAAATGTGAGAGTTAATTAAGAAAGCTTTGGTGATCTGATGGCTGCAGTATATATAATGCACAGGCTGATAGGTGGTAACATCATGCATGTGGTGAACAAGCCTTTTGTCCATTTGTCATGAAAAAAACCCAAGTCCTCAAAATATAATCTGTGTTTCTTGCGTGTTTTCTTTCTCTCCTTTAAAACAATAGTTTGACTCTTGAAATACACTTATTCATTTTTTTGCTGAGAGTTAGATGAGAGGGTCAATACCACTCTCGTGTCTGTGTGCTAAATATGAAACTACAGTCAAGAGAGGGTTAGCTTAAGGTGCTTTTCCACCATTAAGCTCTAGGAACTTTAATATTTGATGAACTGTTTGTCATTTTTAAAGCAAAAATACCAGGAAATTCACTGGCACCAGCTTCTCAAATGCAAATATTTGCCAGTTTTTCTTTTCAGGTTTTGACTGATGGTCAAAGAAAACAAGTGGTTTTGATATGTTAATATGTTGTTTTTCACTGTGTTAGGTGTTAGGTGTAGTGATGATGAAAATAATTGTTGGCTACAGTCTTAACTGGTGGTTGCAGCCTTACAGTTCTCCTACGATGGATTAATACAACCTTTCCCCAGGTTTTCTGTGTGTTAATTACTTCAATAAATCAATGCAAATCACAATGCGCTGAGGGAACTTTTATTCCTAAGGACATTAGTTCCCAAGATATTAAAGTTCCTGGAACTTTTGTTGGAAAAGCACCTTAAGTTAACTCTCTCTTGGCTGTAGTTTCATATTTACCATACAGACATGAGACTGGTACTGACCTTCTCATATAACTCTCAGCAAGAAAGCGAAAAATTTCCCAAAACGTCAAACTGTTCCTTTTAAGTCTCTTCCCTTCCCTCACATCTGCTCTGTTAGCTAATGAGTTGTTGTGCTGTTGTCGATTAAACATAATGTAAAGCTTGTATCATTTTTGCTTCGTTGTAAGCCTGTGGGTAAAGATGAGTTTAGGGCTTCTGGGGAAATTGGACGCAGGCATCCATAAGCTTGTCTCCACCAGCCCGACTGCTGCGCCATGGCCAGACTGGCTGAGAGCCAGCATCTCCTCTGATTTTAGAACAGGACTAAACAAGGCTGCACCACAGCTGAGCCAGCAGGGTTTAGCAGCCTACATGGCCACAAACCAAAGGATAAATAGTCACTGATTTAAAATAAAGACACAATTTGAGTGTTATATAGTGAAATAGTTCAAACAAGGAAGAGAATATTTGATTGGAGCTCATGTTGTATGAAGCAGTAATTTAAATAGGAGAGTACACTAAATGCTGTCGTCAGATTTCTCTACACTTTGGCTCGATGTTAAAATCAGAGGAGCTGCCAACCAAAACACGCCACATACCACAGCCAGCTGGAGCCAGGCTGAACCGAACCAGTGGAGACGAGACGTATTATTCATCCTTCTTGGCAACTGCGCTCTGCTGTCCATCCTGTGGCGAAACCCTCTGCAGTACCAACAGACCAGAGAAGGTCAGGGAGATCCCAACCCACCACAATGTTATCTGGGCTTCGCCAAAGATCAGCTGGCCTAGGAAAGCCTGCAGAGGTGGGAAAAAAATCAGGGTGGTCTTCTCAGTCAGAGGAAACCTTGATGGAATATGTCAGACAATTCCTGTAAGACACCTGTGGCGAGTTATTTCTGAATATAGTCCAGCCTCCTTTCTAAAATAAAGCTGCTTATGTCAGGAAGAAAGGACGTAATGTCCTTCTGAAATAATGGACAGACTGATGTGATGTCTTAGAGGACAACTAGTAAGACTACAAAGAAGCAGAGATAATAAGAAGCCAATAACTTACGGAAGATATGAAGTTGGAGGCGGTGGTGGTCACAGTGGTTCGGGTGGAGGAAGAGGAGTACCTGAGTGCTTTAGCGAGGAAGGTCCACATCACAGCGTTGCAGGTGAAAAGGAGTCCGCCACACAGCAGCCTCAGAGGGATATGGAGCTGGAGAACACAAACAGAAATGTGTCAGAGAAGCTCACGACAGCTGATTTTTGTTGTCGTGTGTCTGCTTGATGTGGACACAGTGCGGTTCTTTATACTGAGTGTCTATGGCAGTTATATTGTTGCAACCAGATACACAATATTCACACCTGCAAAGGTGATTTAGCCAGGACTGAAGAGGTTAAAATGTATGTGTTCTTGAGCTGAAAACCCTGCAGTCATTGATACAGTGGTGGAGGAAGTAAGTGTCGTGTTACAGCCATGTTTACAATACAGAATATTTGAAAATAACTCTTGATCTCTGCATTTAAACCATCTGTGAGTACAGAGAACACACATGCTAGGAGAAGTGAGTAGTTAGGTTAGGTGCCTTGCTTAAGGGAATTTCAGATATTGAGGGTGAAATGCTAAAGATGTTCGCCCAACGTGGGGCTCGAACCCACGACCCTGAAATTAAGAGTCTCATGCTCTACCGACTGAGCTAGCCGGGCATGTATCAGGTTGATATTTTATAGCTGAAATTATCAGTTGATTAATGCATTAGTTGATCAACAAAATGTGATTGGCAACATTTTTGATATGTGATTAATGTTAGTCATTTTTTAAGCAAAAATACCAAAATTCTTATTGGCATCAGCTTCTCAGATGTGAATATGTGTTTTGTTTTCTCATCAATGAAAATAAAACTTTATAAACAGAAAAAATTGAAGCAAACTAATAAAACAAAACAATAAATGAGCTCAAACTAAAACAACCTGGGGCCTCAGGGCAGTTGCTCGTTTTACCCAGTTGGTAACCCTGCCTTGCTGATGCAGTCAAACCTCGTGGTTAATATTTAGAGCATTTGTTCTAAAACCCAATTTGTTATTTTTATAATCCTGCAGATAATAGAAGTCACTGTTTGACGTCTCCGCTGTGTAAAGCTTCAGACAGCTGCCTGCAGATGTTTCTGACATCACTGTGCGCGCAGAGTGTGAAGGTCATACGAGAAACCTGACCCCCTTTAGAAGCCGCGAGCTCAACCACGCTGAGATGCAAAATAACGCGATAACATGCATATCACAATCTGTACGAGCTGCAATGTCATTCAGCACGCGGACACGGCACGAGAGCGCAGCTGCTGCATGGGCTCCCCCGCGTGATGCTGCTGACGGTGCTGATGCTGAGGGAGTCAGGGAGGCAGAGAGAGGAGAGGCGGGCGGGGATAACCCCCCCACCCCCATCCCCCCAACTTCCTCCGTGAGAAATCACCCCGCTCACAGGCATGCAAAGTCTGCGCTGCATTATTCACGTCCTGTCCTCACTGCGTTAATAATTCACTTTAACTGCGGCGGTGCCTCACCCGGTCACAGGTGGTAGTTTCGTCCGCTTGTCTAAATTTCCGCTGCTCTCCCCACGTCCGGAGTCCGGTTTCACAGACTCCCTTCAGGTAGTCGGCTCCGAGGGACAGCTTGGCCGACGACGACGCCACGGCCCCAAGGAAACCCGCCAGCAGTGCATAGAAAACTCCCGGGAACATGTTGATGATGGCAGCCGAGGCACATAATTTTCTAATCCATCCTCACATTTCTGCTGCTGCTGCTTCTGCGGGTCCGGTTTGAGCTGCCTGCATGGTTGTGTGTGAGTGAGTGTGTATGTGAGTGTCACAGAGCACGCTTTCCTGCACTTTCTATCGACAGCCGTCCGGCGGCAGTCACACAACACATGGTCAGCCCGGAGCAGAGCAGTGGTTGGACTAAAAAAGCTCCTGTGGCATTCTGGGAAGTGTAGTTCCATAAATTTATAACCTTGACAGAATGAAAAATGACTTGTGTATAGAAATAAGGTGTCACAATAAACAATGTGTATTATTATTATTATTATTATTATTATTATTATTATTGTTATTATTATTATTACAGGAAAGTGAGATTAAAAATTTATCTTTTTAAATAACATTTTCAACATAGGATTTTGACTTTTTATGTATTGCCTATTGCCCCCCTGGGAAATGTAGTTCTATAATTTTATAACCTTAACTGAATAGGAAATGACTTGGAAGCAGTAATAAGCTGGAATCCTAATAAGAGACATCATAGTATTTTAATAAAATATCTTCGTCTTTCTTCTTCTTTTTCTTCTTCTTATCAGCCTACTCAAGTATCATCTTACTTTTAATGAAGTATTTTAAATGTTTGGTATTGCTACATAATATTCCTTCCACCACCGTATAAGTGCAGCTGTCCTCCTTCCTCTTCTCATTATTACCATGAAAAGAGACTGAGATTGAATATTTATCTATTTAAGTTACATTTTCAACACAGGATTTTGACTTGTAGTGGAGTATTTTTATTGTTATTTTCTTTTTTTTCTCCGTAATTTTATAACCGTAGCTGAATGAAAAATGACTTGGAAGCACCAACAAGGTGTCTCTCAAACATGCTGTAATCATAACGAGCGACACACGTGTTATTATTATCCATCCATCCATTAGCTGTACCACTTATCCTTTTGAGGATCGCGAGGAGGGGATGGAGCCAATCACAGCTGACATTGGGCGAGAGGCAGGGAACACTCTGGACAGTTTGCCAGTCTATCACAGGGCTGACGACAATCAATGCTAATGTAATGTCCTTGAGTGTGGGTGGAGAGTGAAGAATGACTCCATTTGATCCAGACTGGTTGGACCGCAGAGACAGACCTACATTCCCCTCAGCATACTAATGAGCTGCATTATAAAGAATCATTACGTTAAAACACAGAGTATAAGCAGGATGCATGGGAGGAGAGTGTGTAGGCAGGAGATGGTTACACATGTGCATCCACACATGATCCTTACTCCCTCTCATCTGTGGCCTTTATAGAGAGAGATGAGCCTGTCAGAGAAGGAGGAACCACAACAAGGCTGAATTATTCTCCCTAATTAGGGAACAGAAAGTGGAGTCATTGCTGTGAATGTATGGGTCTGTAATGACCGGGTTAATCAAAGCATCGTAACAAAGACAAGCGTCATCAGGAACAGAAGTCCATCTCTTCATCAGACTCGGTAGCTGAAGTGTCTCGGCAGCTGTAGTGTCCTTGTCTGTGTGGAAGTGGAGCAGCATGCACAATACCAGGAGCCTGAAAGTAGGGCAGATAAATCGAATTAAACTGGTATTATTTTCTAATATTTACATCTACTCTTTCTGCTGTGACATGTCAAAGTATGCTCTGTGAAAAGGTCCATTAGGTGTCTCAGTGATTAGATATTACAGTGATAAACCAATCAGCTATAACGTTAAAACCACCTGCCTGATGTTGTGTAGGTCTCACTTGTGCTACCAAAACAGCTCTGACCCATTGAGACATGGACTCCAAAAGACCTCTGATGGCATTAGCATTAGATCCTTTCAGTGGATCCTCCATGGATCAGTCTTGTTTTTCCAACACATCCCACAGATGCTGGATTAGACTGAGATCTAGGGAATTCTGAGGTCAAGGCAACACCTTGAACTCTTTGTCATCTTCCTTAAATCATTCCTGAACAACACGGAGCTTTATCCTACTGAGAAAGGCCACTGCCATCTGCCAGTTGTTGTGTTTAGGTGTGTCGGTTTGGAGATGGTCTGATCTAGTCGTCCAGCCATCAAAATTAGGCCCTTGTCAAAGTTGCTCAGATTCTTACGCTCGCCCATTTTTCCTGTTTTTTTTATGGCAAAACAAATTTTCACCAGATGTGTGAGAGCTGTATTTTGGCTTTGAAACAAGGGCAGGATTCCTGAATTCTCCTGGGAAAAATACATCACATGTTGAGGATGAGCTCATCGTCACATGTACACCCAGATTTCCTTTCTTGGCCAGCAGATGTCTCTATTGTGCTTCAGAGAAATACAGCCACATCTACCACAACCTGCTGTGGATGTAAATCTTTAGACCTGTGTACATTTATGTCTTCCTCTGTCTCTGAAGGAAACAATTAGTTTGAAATACTGCCTGTATTTTTTTTTTCGTGATGCGCTGACGACTTGTTGCCACAACTCCGTATTACCTTTCCATCTTGACACTTGTGTGCAATAAAATCTTAATTAGTCTATAACAGAGCCGTTATGGGTTCTTTGAATGCATCTGCATACATCAAGTTAAGTTATAAAGTGATTTTAACTAAGAGGGTGATCACAACAGAGTGCTTTAGAGAAATTAGGAAAGGTAATAAAACCTGGACATAACAATGTAGAGCCAAAGCTTGTGTGTGTGTGTGTGTTGTCTGTGCAGATGTGTGTGTTTTCCTGTTGTCTGTGGAAAAGGATATTAGAGTTGCGAGCAATGACAGTGCAGAAAAGAAAATAAGGTGTTGTTTCTGTCACAGTGTCCTGTCCTCTGATCTCACTGAAACAAGCTTCGAGGGGGGGTTGACCGTCCTCAGTCTGTCACATTTTGACACTGTCGTCTTTCTGGAGCATCCGCTTAGCAGCAAATGTCTGAAATCAAGCAGAGACGTTGGCTGTTCACATCTCCTCACTCTGATTTTCCAGCCCGAGGCTCCTCCGACAAACACTGGTGTCAACTTAGAACACTAATTGGGGTCCTTCTGCTCCTGTTCAATTGAGCGATAATTGAGCCCACAGAGAGCTGCAGTGACGTTTTTACTGAAGGTCTGTCATGGCCTTCCTGTGTCTTTGTTCACATTTTGGGCTCTTGGACTTGTAAGGTGATTTGATAGGAGGGAAAAATGCTTTCTTCAAAGTATAAGGGCCATTAGTGTAATGTCTTTACCCATAACCTTTAACTCAGGTGTCAATTTTTTGCACCTTTTCCTTTCTCTTCTGCCTTTGCATGTGTTTCCATAATCACATTTCAATATTAGACCTCAGATGCTAAGTACTTTTTTGTTGATTTACTGCTTTTAACCACTCATCTTCTTTCTTTTAGAGGAGTTGAGGTGCTGTGACCTTCAAAGTGATGGCTGACTGAGGATTCCTGACACAAAAACTCAAAAACTCAAAAAAAAAAAAAGGGAAAAAAAGCATGAATAGTACAGCCTCCATATTCATCTCTGGCCATCATAGAGCCTTATTCTTAAGCTGCCTCGATGAATATTCATGGCCTCATCTTCCAGGATGGAAGCATGGAAAGAGGCAGCAAGCAGAGACACACGGTCAAATATTCACTTACAGGCACACACCCTTGAACTATAAAATCCCTCTCTCAGCTGCTCCCTCCTGCTTCTATCTTACACACAACTACACACACTCACACACACACACTGTCTGCTGACCTTGTCAGCGTACAGGGTCAATAGCCCCCCTCCAGTCCATTAAGTAGTTATTGGCGAGGTTGCTGGTCTTCGTGAATAATGCAGGCTGTTGTGCAAACATACGCAAGTTTTTGGCAAGTCAACCATCGCCACATGTCATTTATACAGACTGAACAGAGTCAGAAATGAAATAAACTGAAATACACTTATACCCAACATGACCTAACATCACAATTTTAAGATTACATTACAGTCAAATCAAAGTAAGAGCCGACAGAGGAAGTTAAGCTTGTTTCGTACGTCAAATAAGCTTCTTTCCTAAAGGAAGAGGGAGACCTTTTATGGAGTCGTGTTGGCGGGCTGCAGAGTTTCCAACAAGCAGATAAAATGTCCCCAAAACAAACAGACTCGAGATAATCTCAGTTCCTGTTGTTGCCAGGAACAATTACACCAGGTGAGATGCTAATCTGATCCAGCTGTTCTTTGTAAATGCAGCGTCAGCGGAAAAACTGGAACAAACCAAGGTCGGACGTGTCTCTCTGTGCGTTATTGTTTGGTTTTGGTTTGGTCTCTCTGCGGCTCTTTTGGGAGAGAGGATGTGGATTATGTGTATTTGTACACAAAGTGATGGGCAGCAGTGTGTAGATACAGTATCTGTCAGGGACAAGGACAGACAAGCTCACACAGCCAAACACTGATAAGATTTCTGATGAAATACACCCATCACACCCATCCCTATTTACATAGTGACAGCCTGCCTCTAAAATGAACCCTGCTACTCAGGAGTTTCTCAGTAACCTTTCAGAGTCTGCACTGACTAAGCAATGATCGTTTGTTCTGACATACTGTTTCAACGAGCACAACTCTCTGTCCTGCCACTCACTACACTCTTTGAGATGCCAGGATCCATTAAAAACTATGAAATATTACACAGTGGAAATCGATGCATTGGAACCAAGAGATGAAGACGTGTGCTGAGGGAGGACTTCTTCACACCACTTTATCTTTAAAGCTGAGTCTCGGGCTTTTTCTTTGCTGAGCCTCGTGATCAATCATCAATTATTTTCTGAAAGGCTGTCAGACATCTAAATGCCAACTGCAGTGGACAGCAGCACGCTTTGATCGAGTGAAGTTTCCCTTGCATAAAGTTTGCTGCTGCAACATACTGAAATATTCTAAATGAAACTACTTCTTAGTTCATTTTATGGACAAAAGTACATGGACACCCAATTTATGAGTGTTGAATAACTTATTACAAAACAGTTGATTCACAGGCTTTTGGTCCAGTTCATCTCATGTGTTGGATGGGGTTGAGATCAGAGCTTTGTGCAGGCCAGTCAAGTTCTTCCACACTCAAAATCTATTTCTTTATCAGCCTCATCAACATGACAATTCCCCCGTGCACAAACTGTTTCCACAAAGCTATTTACATACACTTAATCACTTTCTTACCAAGACTCAGATGAGAATATTTATGCTACTCTCATGTAGCCAGGAGGCGCTTAGCGTAGCTTAGCACTAAAACTGGAGGCAGGTGTGAACAGTCAGCCTGATATATATAGAGATAGAAATCAGGGCCTGATAAGTGAAATAGAGGAGGCAAGAGGCATCCTATAGCTTCAAGTTAATGCAGATAATACTGTATGTGATGCTTTCAGACAGTGTGGAATATGATTATTGTTCTAACCTAAAAGCTACTCAAAACATAATATTAAGGGATGTTCAAATGAAATTGAGTTAGCTTCTCTATGGATTGACAAAGTTTGTAATTTAAAACTTAAATCTTTCATAACCCATTCAATAAACCAAGAAACACACTGCAATGCTGCTGTTCTTAGTTCCTAAAAAGCTGACATTTTGGAGCCATTAGGTTTGAAAGTGTCTCTTTCCAGGCTGTAATAGCTCTGGTGCCAAGAGCGGACTGGTAGTGGGAGATGATGAGGGCCTGCCTCGGGCAGTCACAGCTGCCATAAGTCTGACCGGGGCTGACACAGGCACTGTAATGGAGGAGACTGGTGCAATGTCAGTGTGTAGCCAGAGACAGGATGCACACTGATTCGCAGCTCTGGGGAATGAGCTCTTTCATGTTTTATGGGGATGAGGTGAGGAAACACCCATTTCTCAGATGCGTCGGTGGTCGGCGGGCTCTTGCAGCAGCTCGTTCTGTTTCAGCGGAGTGATGGTGACTGAGGCACTGATGATGCAAGTTGTTTTAAAGAGCTTGCAACATGGATGATAGTGTGATAGCGAAAAAGATGATTAGGTGGAGGGGAGAGAGTGAAAGGCAGAAATAATGATGATGAGGGTTTTGAATGTGATGATACTGCAGGGTCTGCAGAGATCCTGAGGTCATGTCTCTCATTCAGGATTTATGAAATGAACCATGTTCCTGGGCATCGGCTCACTACTGTGTTTGCCATATGAAAGTGAAACCTTTGTGATTTTAACAAAGTTAAACAACAATTAAATTATGAGCAGCTCCCATGAGTTATGTGATTGCAACATGGTTTTATCCAGATCCAACAAATTCACCAAAGCTCTCTTTTAAAGTCATTTTTTGTAGTTGCAGTGTCTCTAATGTCATAATCATGACCTTTCCCGCGAGTGTCTGGGGCTTATGAGAAATGGTGTTTGTTAAAGCCAGCTAAAACAAATGTATTAGATAAATAATGATTTACAAAGTTGTTGTTGTTGTTGTTTTTTGTTTTTTACAGAAAACATCCCTTTCTAAACACGACACACCATGGCGAAAAGGCTCCGTTCCAAGGCCGTATTTTTATGTAGTAGCACCATTACAAACGATGAACATTTTTACTTCCGGGAACAAAATGTAGGTGATAAGCCCCACCCCCTTAGTTACTGTTGCTATGTCTCACGTTTTCAAACAGAAAGGTGAATTTTTTACCAGAGAAAATCAGAGATAAAACTGTTAAGATTGGAAAAACATAATGTAGCACAACCCTATATAATAATATAGTGAGCTAATAACACGCCCCTGTGTTAGTACACCCCTCAACTACTAGGCTACAACTACAAGTTGTAGGCCCATGGCAGTTAGCCTGACATGCTAACGTTTAACTTACAATGGAGCAATTAAAATCAAAGTGCATTTCGTTGGTCTTTTGCTCTGTCTGCAGGCTATCCAGTCTCGTTATATATGTAGGATGTGAGGGAATTTAACAGGTCAGTTTCCGTATGTTGAAAAATGAAACTGATAAATTAGCTTATATACATTTTAAATTGAAACTTAATAACGAAGGCCTCTGAGTCAAACTGCTATGACCTTTCATAATGAAATGCAGCTGACCTGGGCTTGACTCTCGAAACAAGCTTTTAACAAATCCCTGACTCTCTGTTGCCCAGGGATTTTTTTTCTCCCTCTCTCTCTCTCTCGTATTGATCTTTGCTTTGTGGCTGCCTCAGCTGACAAGCAGCAGGAATATATCCATGGTCTTTTAAGTGTCCTGTGGAGATTCATCAAGGCATGCCTTCGATTGCTCAGCGCAATCTTGGCCTCTTCTTAATAGCCTGCAATGCTCTTCAGTCTGGACTTCATTAACGTGTCCTTTTCATCCTGATTGCCATGGTGGTTTTGTGTGTCAGTGTATATGTGAATGGATTACATAATACTGTGATGAAACCATACCAATGTATATAAAAAACATGGAGCTTTTCACAAAGATAAACTAGAAATGGCCACATCTAGTTTTGATATCCACTGAAGAATTTATCAAATGATAATCTAACCTCTCAATCCTCTTAATTTATTGCTGATGCAGATTGTCACTGGTTTATTCTTGTAAATATGTAGTACAACCTCTCCCAGGTAATGTATGATAATTGTTGCTATAGTGTGTTTCCAGCCACTGTTTCTTATGTCTTTGAATTACAGGGCTGTGGTAGAGTTTGCCACCTTAAAACAGATTTGATTTATAATTAGAGCTGCAAAAACTGGTCAGTTCATTGATTAGTCAATCGACAGAAAATCAATCAGCAGCTATTTTGATAACTGATTAATTGTTCCAGTCATTTTCAAGCAAAAATACCAAATATTCTTAAATGTGAAGATTCACTATTTTCTTTGTAAAGTAAATTGTATATCTTTAAACAGTTGATCAGGCAAAACAGGTGCTTAAAGTAAAAGTAAATGGCATTTTCCCATGATTTAAAAAATATTTTAAATAATTTCATTGAGAAAATAATTGTCATGTTAATCAATAATGAAAATAATCATTAGTTGCATCCCTGCTGTATTACGTTATATTGAGCAGGTCAGTGTTCATAGCTGAACACTCTGAAATGTTATCAGATATAAAGGCCTTTACACCTGCATTAGTTTGATGATTGCTCACAGATCAGAAGACCAGTTCTTCTTAGACTCAACAGAAAATTGTTTTTTTAACTTTCAGAAAGGAAAAATATCAAAAGCTGTTTAACGTACCCTGAAACACATTTGAAGTTGCTCAGCTGTGTAACCTGGCACAGCTACTGTAAATAGAAAGTGCTATTTACCTTTTCGCCATGAGGGACTTTCCAGAGATAAGATGAGGACAAAATGAAAAGTTTCATGTGCATTCACAGTAGAGGTTTATGGAGTTAATCCAACTGGCAGAGTGGGATAGTGTGAAAATCCTTTAAATATTGCTTTAATATTCATTTTAGTCTATTGACGCAACAGTTTTTGTGAGTTTTTACTCAGTTCTAGTAGCAATAATGTGGCATATTTTTGTCATATTACTTAAATATTCCTGTGTATTTCTCAGTATCAGTCTCATCCTACATGTATGCAGTTTTGGTTTATTCCACATAACATCAGCACAGTTTCATTTACAAACACAGATTCTCTAAACAAATGAATATTCATTATGAAAATAATATCAATACTGTATAAATATACATGACATATTTTGCTGCCATTTTTCTTCTTAAGCATAACAAAGAAAGTCTTGATGTGCCTCGTGCATACATGAGTCATCTGAGGTGTTTCCTGGTGGCATTTTTCCCCCGTTACTTTATTATTAGCATTTTTGGTATAATGAGATTGCACTGTAATATCCGGGGGCAGGTCCAGAGTGGAGTGGGAGTGTCTGCGCTCTACTCTCCCTTCCTACCAGGAACAGCGCTGGAGGAGACCCAGAGTGCCACACAGCCGCGCACTGCAGAGGAGAGAGCGGGACACAAACACCACCGGGGAGAATATGTCAGCTTTCTCACGCACCGAGGGACCTGTAAACCACCGGCGCAGCGCAGTCAATGCATATCCACTGCCTCTGCGCTTTAGTTCTGCAGACAAACATCGCCCTGTTTCACACTTATGCTCCTCTGAAACCTTCCCTGCTGCTGCTGCTGCTGCTTCTTCTGGTCCATCCCTGTCCCCTCCTCCCCTGTCTTCCTCCTCCTCCTCCTCCTCCACCTCCTCCGCCTCCTCCTCCTCCTGCTCTCCGCCGTCCCGTCGCCAGGATGGACAAGACGCTCTGCAGTCCGACCAACAAAACCAACTCTCCCTCCTCCGCGGCCGGCGCGAACTCATCGGCGAGGAAGCCCGGCGGCGGTCGGACCGGGTCGCACAGCCCGGGCTCCGGCTCCCTGGGCGGCCCGGCCGGAGCAGGAGGCAGCCGGGGAGCTGTGCTGGGGAACAGCATGAATTTGCAGCAGCAGCAGCAGCAGGCGCGCAAGAGGCAGCTGGAAGGAGTGCTGAGCAAATACACCAACCTGATCCAAGGCTGGCAGAACAGGTAAGCACATGGATGGAGTTATAGGTGGACAGAGGAGAGGAGAGGAGAGGTGGGGTGTTTGAGACGTGATTCACTTTCGGTTCAAGTGTCAGTGGCTTCGTGTTGTTATTTGCCCCGTCCACGTTGCACTTTTACCACCACGTCACTGTGAGGGGGGGAGGGGGAGGAGGGGTGAGGAGGAGGTGAGAGGATTTAAACTCAAGCCTCTCACACAGGCTTGTAGGCCTGTTAATGAACTACTTTACTGACTATTACAAGTCAAACAAACTCAGATAATAGTATTTACAGAGGTGCCTGCGTTGAATCATGTCTTTTGAAACTGGATAATGTTCATTATTGAGACATATTGACCCAGAGCCTCAGTAATTTTTGAAGCTATATTTAGTGGTGTTGTGTTTAGAGCTGATCACAAGTCATTCTTTGAGTGAAAGCACTGAAAATGAACCGGCTCTGACCTCTCAAATGTGAATGTGTTTTCTTTGGCAGTATATAGACTATAACAGTAGTCTGAACATCTTTGGTCTTTGAACTGTTTGGAAAGTTGTTGTTTTGGACATTTTAAAAGACAAATAGACATGTGATTGATAATCAAAGTAGTCATCAGTTGCAGCCGTTGTTGTGTCTGATTTCATTTTCTAATATTATGCCGCCTCATGTACTGTCGTAGCAGTGGTCAAAACATTAGACACACATTTCAGTATTATGCACTTTAGGGCCACAACTAAGCATTATTGTCATTATTGATTTAATCTGATGACTATTTTTTTGCATTTTGTACAAACTGCAGGTGAAGAACAGAGACAAAGAATTACAGTGGTCTAACTGAGAGGTAATAAAAGCACAAATAACTCCTTTGAAATCTTTGGGAGAGAGATAGGCCTTTACCTTGGCTGAAAGTCTTAATGGATAAAAGCTAGTTTTGACAGCTGAACCACTGGAGTTGTCAGAAACCACACCAAGGCTCACAAAAGATCGACAGATCATTGCAGCTCTAAAACACTGCTCACGGTGTTTCAACATACAAAGTTAAACCTGCAACAGCTGACTTTTTTTTGTAATCTGGGGGCAGTGCAAACAAGTTGTGAACACAACATTAACTTCCTTTTAGGTTGACATGATAAAAATGTTAGAAAACTCTTGTATATTTACACATAGAGTTGTGTTTCTGGCCACTTGTTGAATGTAAAATCCAGTTCTGACCCTCTTTCAGCTCTGTTTTGGTCTCTACCAGCTCCCGAGGGAAATACCTGGCTCTTTAGCTGCTAAATGCTGCTAACTGTGTCTGCCTGCTGTTTGTGGCTGAACAGGTAGCATGCAGTGTTTTTTTTTTACTTTTTATTTATTTATTTTTAGCTTTTTTCATTGTCAACAGCTGCCTGTTGTGGCTGAAAATGACTCAGTGGGAGCAGTGAGAGTGAACCAAAACAGTGAAACTGCGGTAGGACATTTAAACAATGACCTGAATCTCTCTATGGCGACCTGTAACGATGAGGTCGATCGGCAGATTCAGGTGATAATTCTCTGTAGATTCATCACTATAACTCCTTCCACATTGTCATGTTGTTTTCACAGTATCATTTGATTTATTATTATTAGAAAAATATAGATTATAGCTGCTTTTAGGGATCCGTTGGTTCTATATTTATGTAAAAAATAAATATCACCCCATATATTGTTGTTGGAGTTTTAAAACTTTTAAATACAGTGCTGGCCTCAGAAATACAAACAAAAACAACAAAACTAACTACAGTGCCATAAAACCAACATACAGCTAAATCAACAACTGTTGAACAAGTCGTTAGCATGAAGTAATTGTTATAGGTAGAGATGTAACAACTCTCCAAATCCACTGTTTGGTGAGGGATGTGTTGCAGTTCCATCTTCCTGTATTGTGATATGATGTTGTGGATATTTGTTATGCAGTTTCAGAATTGTTATAAGTAAAACTGAACTAACGATTATCTTCATTACCAGCTGTTTCCATGACTATTTTTTCAATTCATCATGTCAAAAAATGCCAGATTGAGTCTTCAACAGTTCAAAACCTCAAGATGTTCAATTAAGTATCACATAAGACAAAGACAAACAGCAGAGTCTCAAGAATGAGAAGCTGGAACTGGAGAGCATTTATGCACAAAACATGGACGCCAACTTTTTGACTCAGATCTGGTTTTAAAGCTTCATGAGGATCTGACTTATTGTAGGGATTTTATGCTGGATTGCACAGGTGTACCTAATAAAATGGAAACCTAGCATACAGGACATTTACTGTGTATGTGTGTTCACCTTCCACCGTGTGCTGCCTGTTGCAGGTTGATGCAGTCGTTGATGTGTCGTGTTGGTTTATTTTTTGGCTTCAAACAGATATTACCTGTGGTTGTGTGATATTCTGCTGCTCATGAGGCACTGCAGCCACTCTCATAATGAAGTACACAATATCTCAGAGACAACAGTCAAGATCACAGCAGTGACTGTGCCTCATGTAGCATTTATGGGTTTGCTCCATGCCCTGTCCGATTTACTCAACTCAGACACAGAAAGCCGAATACTGAGAGTTTTTATGGGTGTGTTTTTGATTGAGAAATATTCCTCCAGCCTACACTTGTTGTTGTTTTCAGCCACATGTAAAACATCTGGTTGTGGTTTGGGGTTTTTAGAGGAATAGAAAGCCCTTTATCCTGAATTTCCTGTATCCTGTACCCACATACACACAAAAATAAGTGATGTATAGTGCCTTACTGTAGCAGTGCTGCAGAGAAGGAGGAAGCAGGGACTGTGGTGTAGCTATATGATCTGGGCTGGAAGCCAGTGTATGTGAGAGGGGTGGGGTAGGGAGGCGGAGGTGGAGAGAATGAACGGCTGCTCCCTGCTCACCCATTAAACTGACAGGGAGATGATGCACTGAACCAGATCTTGATGTGCACCCACAGGAGAACATGGGTGAAAAAGACATGCATGTTCATTTCAGAGAGGAAAAAATGAGATGGTATTGATCAAAAGAAATATAAATTATGTCAGGAGTCCATGTGGGATCTGTCGTTTGTCGCCACTGCCCACACAAACACATACAGTATACTGTATACTGTATGTAAACAGATATACTGTGCGGGGTGTTTGGAGCACGATCTGTTCTTTCTTTGGGATGGTGCCTGTCCCGTTTCTATTTCAAAGTGCCTAAAGGCAAAAGTTTTGCTTTCAGGGAGATATTCCTTTCAGTTCATTGACCTGAGCCGGAGCCATGGCCTCGAGCTTGAGTAAATGTGTAGACACAGATAGCGAGCACTGACTAAAACCTTCTGAAAATGTAGCCCGACAAGCTTTTCAGGGTGCAACAGAGGCATAACAATTCCCCAAAACCCACAGTTCTATTCAGACCTCAAATTTTTTTTGTTTGTTATTGTGGGGGCACATTCAAGCCCACACTGCTGACCTGAATGTGCTCTGGGGGGTTAATATTAATCTTTAACTAATAAAGCTAGCATAACTTTTACCACAAGTGTGATCACTCCATCATGATTGGACAAAAAAGTCATGTGACAGGCCGTTGGATCACTGTTAAATATAAATAGGTGTAATATCTAACATTTACAAAGTATATACCGTTGCCTTAACTTTTTTTTATGAATAAAGAGTTCTGTTACATTAGTAACGTATTGAGAACTCAACACTTTTGCAGTGGTGGCAGCACATTGTGCATTGTGATACGTCTTCCATTGTGGATGTTCAGTCTTGGTTTCAGAATCGTTGCACCCCCAGTGGGCAATCAGATCTTTGTGTTTCTTGTGAGTGCACGAATCCTGATTTATTACAGCAGTAACCTGCTGCTACTGCTACTAAGACTTACTTTATTAGCAAGAGGAGGTTTCAATTCTTTCCCTGAGATCATGAGTGGTTTTTCTGGAACATGGGATACCTTAATGAAGATATATTAGGTTTTTATTAAAGGTGTGAATAAAAAATTACTTGTATCAGCCTTTCTCTAAGCCCACCAGTGGAAGAAGACAATCCATCCTTCCCCAGGTTTTGTTCAACATTTACAAACAGTTAATTTCTCTAAGTGCCTACTGCTTTTAAATATAGACACATTTGAAGGAGGAGAGGCCATGTGTGGTGGAAGACGGTGTTGGAGTAATTACAGTCACGTTCTAGTATTTGTCACGTGGAGGAACACATTGTGTGCGTTTGGCAGGTGGTGTCGTGGTGGGCAGCAGACCTGAGTGGAGCTAATTCTGCCACTGTGTGGGAGGCCATGTGTCAGTGTGAAGTGCTGCTATGTTGTGTAGGTGCTGTGTGTGCTTGTGTCAGAGAAAATGTGCTAGGTGGCACTTTCTTTTGTTTCTATACACACATATGTACATTTTACTTTTACTATTAAAAAATGCACAGATAGTGTCGATGAAAGCTGCTTTTGTGTTGCATTATGGGAAATGCAGGATCCAGCATTTCTGGAGCTTGACCCACATTAGAGAGTGAAAGTCAGGATATAATTAGCTTTAATTTTTACTGCTCTGTTTTTAAACCGCTTTGCTCGAACACAGCAGCAATGTTGGTTGAAGTGTGGCTCTGTTTTTCTCTACTGGACACGAGAGAATTGTTTCTCAAGGCATTGTGGGAGAGAAGGTGACACAGGACTGACCAGTGACTTAGAGACAAAGGATGGGATCGAAAGTTTAAAATCTTACTCAAATGAGGACAAAATTTAGCTAGTAGGTCTGTAACGATTTGCTGAAAACCTGACAAAGAAAAAGGGACACTGGAGGGACATAAAGGCCTTTACTTGTTGTGGATGAATCTTCATTATTGTAGTTTTTTTGCATCTAAACAAAAACAAGGTGCTGCTTGGCACAAAGTTACATAAATTGTTGGAGAGTCATGGCATGACTTACCTACTCACTAAGTTTTTTCATTGTAGTTGTTCTGCACACACAGTGTTTTTTGTGCAGTGCGGGATTATTAGCAACATTTTGTGTGCACTGATTTACAGTTTTGCCCTGAAAGTATATAAGTATATTCTGGCTAAACTGTTGACCAACACCTTGTCTTATTGTCTGACACACTCAAGTTTTGCTTTGACTGTCTGCTAGTCTTATAGCAATGTTGCAGTGTTCCCAGATTTCAGCAATTTGGTGAGTACATGGTTACCGTAACTGAGAGAAACAATTTCCACAGTCCTGACAACAAGTCTAACCCCAACATTTACTTTAAACTTAACCCCAAAGCCAACCACCAAGTCTTAACTCTCAAACAGTCCTCAGAAGAAGTGAAGTACAGCCAAAATATCATCATTCTCAATGTTTGCACTCAGATTGGTCCCAACAGAGATACAAGCACATGAGCACACACCCTCACATCATGTGAATACTTGAGAGTCTATTTCAGAAATAATAAGTTGACTCTACATTACACAGCCTCTTGGCTCCCAGACCAAACACTCAGGATGCTCACTCACATTCACTCACGCTCAGAGCATGTTTAATGTGTCTGTGGTGATAGGAAAATGTCTCTGCCAAGCCTCAGATCTTTTATTACAGGTACAAATATGGTTGTGAGTCTGACAGGATTAATGCGAGATTCACCTGTTGGAAACTTTTGTGACCGTGACGTCATGCCATGCACAACACAGGACCACATGAATGCCATCAGCTGGTCGTGGTTAATGTGTGGTAATCTGTGTTGTTTTTGTTGGTGAAGCAGGGCAGAAATTTCTGGTCGTGGATGACAGCTCAGAGCTGGTTTACAGGGTGATGATGGTGGATGAAAAAGCAAAACAAGAAAAAAAAAAGACCTTAGATTGAGATTTATTTTCAAACTGCAGTGACAAACAAGAAGATATTTCTCTGTTGTTAGTGTTTAATGTGGTTTTCATAGAGCTCTCTTTGTCTCCTCCTCAGACATCCCGTTGTACAACATGAGGCTGTGAGGATTGCTACATGTGTAGATTCTAAATTTATGTCTTCCTAAGCGATCAGCAGGTTGGGGAGTAACATTGTGAGGGATGAATCATTTCTTTGCAGATGTGCTCAGTGGAAAAGAGGTACTGCTGTGCTTCTCCAATCAAAGCTGTGAGTCTGGGTAATGCAGCTCTGGTGGGTGTCGCTGTGGCAGGGAAGAGGGAAAAACTTAGGATGTTAGGAGTTGATAAAACAATCTCAAAGTCAAGGTCCGCTTACTCATTCCTTCTGGAGCTTTTGATCATATCCCTTGTCTTCATCAGCGGATTGCGTTTTCACAGTTTCAGTTTTTGGGACTGTAAATGTTCAGACTTGGTGCGAAATGGTTGACAGCTTCAGAACAGTTGACTGTTTCATCAACTGCTGTTTTCTAAGGTCAGGAATCAACTGTCTGGCTCTTATTCTGCAGCACTTTGATCCAAGCTCAGACTTGATTTTGCAGTAGCAATAATTTTGATGTGAACATTGAATTACAGGTCTATATGGGTCCAGTCGCTTCTAAGGAACAGACACCTGGCCCAGTACCCGAGTTGGATACGGTCCAAGTCATACTCAGTCTAATCGGGTTGAGAAAGGCCTTGTTTTGCTGCCATGTGTCCCCACAGGAATCCAAGCGTAGTCATTAACAGTATGTAAAAGACCTTTTGGAATTTGATTCCAGGTATTGAATTGGTTAGAAAAGTACAATCTTCTGTCTATATTCAGTCCAGTTGGATATTATCGTTACACTGTTGCTGTTTTTGACTTCTGCTTGTTAATTGGTGGACTACTACCAGTATTTGTGTTCGGGCTGTCCCCTAAACGTCGATGCATCTGTTGAGAAGACCCAGAATTGACTCACAAAATGTCAGTCGCCTCATTACTTTGTCTATTTTTAGCTGCCTCACTGTACACAGAGCAGTGCAGGAGCAATGGCGTGGCAGGCTGTAAACTTCACAACGGAGTCTTGTCTTCAAAATGAACAAACCACAAAACTAAGTAACCAGAGACGATGATGGGAATGAAGGGCAGAGCGACACCGAACAGTTTAAAGCAGGACAGTGTGACTCGTTTCTGTCGGCCGCTCTGATACCCTTAGCTCCGGTTTCGGACTGACAGCGCTGTCAGCAGCCTGGCAGGAGAGACACTCCATGGTGCAGTAGGAGTTCATAACTAAGCAAGAACCAATGGATTTCCTGATTACCAGATAGTCTAAATGGAAAGAGGGGAAAAACAGTCGACTCTTTGTTCTGACTTGACTAGTAGGGTCTGTTTGGGTCGACTGCATTTTGGAACGGGTTTATTTAACCTCAGGTTTATTTGAGTTTAGTCTTACTTTGTCCAGGTCCCCCTGTTGGATTGAATCTCTACCTCTTAAAAATTTATTTATGCTCATCAAGTTCAGGTGGGTTTTCTGTTAGTCTGTTTCCAGCAAATTCCTCTACACTGAGTCAGATAATTCTGCAAAAAAGGATCACTTATAGTGCCAGACCTCCTGAGAAATACTCCATTCAGCTGACTCTGACTGCTCTGGTCAACCATACGTATGTAAGAAGTTTGGTAGCAGTTTCCAGGCCTTGCTCAGTACAAAATAGCAGAGAGACCAAGTAAATGTGTGGCTGGTGAAATGAGTGAAGCCTTTTACGAGCCAGACTCTTCTCAGGAGCTGGTGGAGACCAAACTTGGGTTAAAAAACAGCAAATATTGGACTGAAATTTGTGACATGGCCAGAAACATGTCTGTAACAGAATGGTCATGATGCATGATGTCTGCTAAAAACCTGTGAAGGCAACTCTTCTGTCTAACAGGCTAGCAATTAGGAAACATTGTTTTGGTGTTTTTAAATAATAAATATAATTCTAAAGCTTTTCCCACGATAGTACGTGATAATAAAAATGTTGGCTTACATAACCTCTCTGATACATATTTTATTACTGAACAAATATCACCACATCCTCTGCCAATAACAGTGGAAGTGTGATTTACTACCCTCCTCCTGTTCTGATATTCCTCGGAGCATTTTTGAGAATTAACTGCCGAAAGAGCAGAGAGGAGACGCAAATTCTGCTGACAAGCTATTTCCTGCAGCATCAATGTTATTTCCATTAGGAAATGGCAGTGTTTCTCTTCATGTGGACAAATGTGCTTGACTAAGCTCTTTTTTTTTTTTTACAGTGTTATCATTGTTATGTTGGTGATTTATTTAAATGGTATCAGCAGAAACGTTTCAGTATTAGAAAGCTCTCTGTTGTTACAGATGTCTGCTCCTGAGTGGATGAGTGATTACATTTCAGAGCTGTAAGCCAGATGAAAAATCAGAAAAGCCACTGAATACAGATTTAATATTTTCTTTGCTTGAAAAAGTTTGAAACTATTTGTACATGTTACAATTGAAAAATGTGCCTAAATTTGTTATAATTCTATTAGAAATCATGATATGCACCACGATGCAAAAGCAATAAAACCCAGACAACAAATCAGTCATATGTGCAGCCTGCAATTAAGCATATTAGCATTTTAACAGGAAAGTCAGCTGCAACTAACAATTATTTTCATCATTTTTAGTCCATAAAATGTCAGAAAATGGTGCCAAAGACGCCTGTCACAGTTTCAAATACCCCAAGGCGAAGTCTTCAGTAGTTTTGTGGTTTCTGTGCCAAGTGGGCGTACAGACTGAAAACAGCTGTGCATTAAAATGTCGCACAGAGCTGTGTTGGTCAGGGCATGTTGCTTTAGGTACCTGCGAGACATGAAACAGGACTATTATGTCCGATTTGATTAACACAATTACACAGTTACAAAATAATCCACCAGGAGTGTGCACTTTCATGTATGCAACTGGACAACACAGCACTTTGCCAGATGATAGTCCAGGCCTGATTCTATCTTCCATTTAAGTACAGTAGTTGTTTGAGTTTAGTATCCTGCTACACAATTGTGATATTAGATGTTTGTTGTCTTTAAAATATGCAGCTATGAATATGTTGATGAAATTAAGTTCGTTCTCCTCTGTTTCACTCAACAAACTGCAACTTGTCAGTGAGACCTACAGCCTGCTGCTTAGATATTTAGCATTTTAACAAGGATAAGTGTTGGAAAACCTGAGGAGTGATTGGCAGAATTAATTGAATATTGAAACAAATGAACTGGAACTGCTGTTGTCAAACGTTGTTGTTCCATTGTTGCGTTTCATTTTGTCCAGTTTGTTGCAGCCTCATGCTTCCAAAGGTTAAAAGTTCATCCAGATTGTCTTCGGCCTCGTAGATCGTCAATAACGTCAGCGCTGCCTTGACGCTAAAGGCTAAATGTAAAGCTCAAGGTTTGTTATCCAGCACCATCCATCATGTTAAAGGTCTGCATTGTGGTTTAGCTGTAAAGGCACAAGCGCCTGGAGGGGTCAATGGTAAAAGCTCCACTCCGCTGCCTGAACAGAGGACAAGACTTCATACACAGTACAGTATGTGTGTGCGTGAGAGAGAAAAAGAGAGGGCTGGATAAAAACTGACGCAGGCAGATTGCTCCCCTGGTTGGCTGTGGTCGACATAAATCACCAGCTCCTCTGATGGAAGGGGGCAAGACCGTGAGTCCAGATCAATTTTCAGACAGCAGTATTCACTGCATCCTCTCTGGGGAACTCTGGAGGGTTCATGGGAAAATGCCTACAGTACGGTGAAGGATGCCGTTTTCTGTCCTCTTACTGTTTGCATATGTGAAGGCTGAAGTCATTCCTGATATCATTTATCAGTTATTATAAATAACACATTTTCATTTTTTAAGTCAGCTACCAGAATGATTGGGCTTCCTCCTCTCACATATGTCTGTACAGACTCTCATTGCAGTCCATCCAGTAGATGTTAAGGTATTTCAGTCTGGACCAGTGCTCTGCTTTTCTCAGATTTCAAAGTCTCTATATGTCATAAAAAAGATACCAAACATTACTCACTTGCACCCTTTCAATTGTTCTTTCTTTATCACATGCGACAAACTGAAAGTCAGTGGATTTAGACTCTTGGTCAGATAAAACTAGCAATATGAAGGTGTTACAGCTGCAACTGTTAGTTGATTAATTGATTAATTTCAATTAATTTGAAACTATTTAACTAATTAATTAATCATTTCAGCCACTTTTCAAGCAAAAAGGCTAAGAAATTCTTCAGTTTCACTTTAATGTGAGGATTTACGGCTTTTCTTTGTCCTTGGACCTTGGACTCAGATACATTATACAGAGCATTTTTCGATATGTTGTGACAAAAAGATTAACCTGTTAATCAAGAAAGACTAATTGACAAGAGATGGTCAGTTGCAGCTCAAAAAGACGTCTGTTTAGGCTTAAAGAAACAGTAATGGACTTTTTTTAAAGAACCATTTTCTGACATTTTACCATTTGAGAAAGTATTTGACAGATGAACTGACAGTGAAAACAATTGTCTGGACATGAAGTTTCTGAACGTAACACACGTCTCTACGATCAAACAACAAGCCTATTAATGTATTATGGATGAAGAGGAGTAAGCGGCAGTGGTGGTGTGTGACACAACAGCACGAGGACAGATTGAAGTCAGATGTTGCTGTTCTTTGAAATCCGTGAGACATCTATTAAAAAACAGCACCTGAGAGATACAGGGGTGGACAGGTGACACCTCACAGTCTTTTCAATTGTCATATATGACCGTGATGTGGCGATAGGAGGAAGCAACAGCTGTGTCTGTGCCGAGGATGAAGCTGCTCGATAAAGGGCTGATCAATACCATAGCTTCTGTAATTGTGGATGGATGGAGAGAATTGGTGAATCTTGGCAGCTTGGAGAGGCGGCTTGGAGCCATGTGCTGAACCAGAAGACATGGACAAAGACAGCTGCTGTTACCTCAGGCCACTGTACACAAACGTGGAAAGGTCAGGGGAAGCTACCCAGTGCCACTCTGGCCTGTGTTGAACTGCAGAACCAGAGCGAAGCGTTAAGCGGAGCAGACAGGCTGGTTTCTTGAATGTCATACAGAATCTTTTCTGGCCACAGGAAATGAAATGTGTCTGCCTCTCTTTCTCTCTCTATCTCCATCTCCCTGTGTTGGGTTATGTCTCTGGCTGGCTTTGAATCTTCCAGCTAGCGATGAGCGAGGCTTAGATTCAATTACGCAGTGATTGAATGTGATTCATTAATCACAAAGGGGAAAATGTGGGGTTTAATTTCCACGCCTCGGGCTGTGGGTTCTGCCGAAGATGGCTGCGCTAATCGCTACCTTGAGTAATTTGGAGTCGAGTTTGCCGGCTTGATGTTGGTGAAAGCAGGCCTTAATGTGCACGGAGGGGTATTTTTAACGAATCTTGTGCGAACAGAGTTGTGGTAAATAATATCCTGCAGGCTTCGCTGCATGGGAGGTGAGAAATTTAGAGGCGTTGTGTGTTTTTATGGCAGCTCTCTTCGGCCTCATCTCACACTCATTCATAGCCCTCCTCCTCCTCCTCTCTCCCTCTCTCTCCCACACCCTGAAAAGTTTGTGCAACAGGAAAATAAAAAAAAGTTTCACCAGTAAACAACATAATGAAAACATAAAACAAAATGATGATAACATTAACGGTGCTTCTCCTATTTCCCCTCTCCTTCTTTCTCTCTGGTTCATTACTTTCTTCCCTCTCTCTCTCTCTCTCTGTGTCTGTTTTCCTTCCATGCAGGTACTTTGTGTTGGACCCAGAGTTGGGACAGCTGCAGTACTTTGTCAACGAGCAAGGGAAGAGCCAGAAGCCCAGAGGGTCCCTGCCCCTGATTGGTGCCTCGGTAACCCAGAGCGACGAGGCTCCGCACATGTTCATTGTAAACTCTGTCAATGGAGAGCTGTACAAACTCAGAGGTATGACCTCATGCTGGCCTCAGGCTGCCCGTATATGGCAAAGTACAAACACTGAGCGGAGTGTGTGTGTTTTATGTTGGAGTCAGTTGGGGTGCGTTGCACAAGCTGGGGTGTTGTGAATGAATTTTTTCCATCCAGTATTTGTGAATGCAATGGACAGCTGAGTATGGAGAGCTCTTGATAGAATTAAAGCTGCAGTATTTTACTTTTAAAGCTGTTATAATCAATATTTTCATACAAACAATAGATAGAATAGTTGTGTTTAATAGGAAACAGGTCTCTTGTAGCAATGACACTGCAAAGAATTACTCGTGATTCTGCAGCTGGCCTCAGCTTAAAGGAGCATTTCGTGCTTAGCAGCTCATCGTTTTGGTTTTTACGGCCCACAGCTTTACTGTTTTGGTTCACTCTTGCAGCTCTCACCTACCTTAGTTTGAGTTGTTTTCAGCACAAAAGACTCCACTATACACGACGTGCTCAGCACCAAACAACAGAAGGGCAAAGTTAGCGACTAGCTGGTGAACATAGTGAAGCATTTAGCAGCTAAATAGCCACATATTTCCCTCAGTAGATGGTGGAGACCAAAACAGAGCTAATGCATGAACATTTGTCAATAAACTAATTAGCTGATTGATTGTAAGGATTTACTGCTTTTGTCTGTTGTGAATCACTGTAAATTGAATATTTTATGCTTAGATAAAATAAGCTATTTGAAGAACCATGGGCATTTTTACCATTTTTTGAAATTAAACCACTAACGATTAATCAGCAGCTTCAGCTTTATGGTAATCTATACTCGTGGCCTTACGTACTTGTACAAATGTTCAACAATCTTGTAATTCTAAGATAGTGCAACTTGATAAAGATAATAACAACTGTTAAAATAATATATAATCAAAGTGCACACTGTAAACATGCTGTACATGCAGGCTTAATAATAGTACAAAAATACATTCAGGAGACAAAATAATTAGCACTACACATGTTTAAAAGCCTGTGTACAGGGAGATGAATTCAGTAATCATTTATTTAATAATATACAGTAGTCTATAATAAGTGACAGATAAACTAGTAAATGGCAGCCCTAACTTCAATAGTGTTTACTTTGTCAAGACTTTATATTAGTGTTTAATGCAGCGTGTATATCAATTCTTTTATTTTTACAAATAATTGTTATCTAAGGAACGTGAAAAATCTCACGTATACCATTACCACATATACCTGACTAGCAAATCCAGCTAAAAAATAATGTGTCTGAGGCCAAGCTATGAGCAAATCAGCACCGCAGTGAAATATCTCTTTAAGACCCAGTGCCAGACAAAGAGCTGTGCTGGTCACTGTGCTAAGGGCCTGTGCTTTCAGTGACCTGTATCCACTGATGCAAGAGAGACTCCCTCTTTACTGTTGCTCCACTTGAGCCACTGGAATGTCCCCTCTCACTCTTGAGGGCGAGGATAACAGAATAATTTGGCCTATATTCCCCCGAGTAACTCAGTGATCCATGTGTATTGAGCTGAGAGGAAACAATGATCCCACAGCGGAGAAGAAGTTGGTCTAAGATTCAAGAAATATCAAGAAAGTCGTTGAGGGATAAAAGAGATTTTTTGATGAGCTCAGCCGAACTAACCCCCAAGCCTGTTTCAAAGGCCCACAACTACCTTTTAAATATTCCCTCTCTGAAAATAATTACAGCGGAATAGCAACATTTGCACTCAAAAGCTTCAATTTGGTTAAACAGCAGGGGACAAAATGGCTCACATGTGAGTCCTCAACAGTGTGTGATTAAGATTAGCGGTTACGCTCAGATCTTGTTACCATGGGAACTCATGAAAAGCCTACCTTGAGGGGCAGGGGGAAAGAGTAACTTCAAGGTTCAGTCTGGAGTCATTTTCCAGTTTTTCAGGCTTAGCTTGTAAGCTGCGTATCATCTTACAGATGGTCTGTGTCCAAAGCTTTAAATGCCACCTTTATTCTCAGGTTGATGCGGTTTCACAAGAAGGTTTCTAACAAGTCTCCTGATCACTGACTGGTGTAAGAAGATACTGGATTCACAGGATCTATAGCTAATTTGAAGTGAGGGCAACATTCGAGCTGCTCCTGCCTCCTGAGTGAAGAGTGTTGGGCTAAATGCAGCTTGTGAGGAAGCCTGCAGACGTTACTCAGGGCTGACAAAAGTCCCTCAACCCTTCTGCATTTTCCGGTTTAAATGATGATCAGTCAAAGATAATGAAATAAAAGACAAATTGTGAAAAGAAAGACTGGTTGTGGTAAAGATAGAGGTTAAAGGTTCACTGTTGAAATTACATTTAAATTATTAATACATAAATTTTTTTGAAGAACCTCTGAAGCCAAGCCTATATGGTTCCCTTGAGATGTCTTCTGTGTAACAGTTGATCTCAACTCTTTATAATGTTTCTTAATAAATGCAAGAATATTTAATTTGATCAATCAGGGGATTTACATGTGACATCTAACACAGCTGTAAAGTAAAGGAGCACAGTGTAATTAGCTGAAGCCGAGGGATATAAAGGGAGTATTTCATTATCCTTATTGGATATAGGGAGACTGCATCGGATATAGGAAGACTGTGAGGCCCTGCGTTTTGCTGCCGAGCAAAGGTGAAGAGCAATGGGAATTTAATCATGTCTGAATGCTCAGATGACAAATTAAAGCTATTTATCACACGACGCCTCGGTGAGACAGTCGGGCCAATGAAAGGGTCAAGTTGTGTTCGGCAGAGCTGATTAAGATGCCTGACACAATCTTTACCGAGCATCAGAATAATTAAAACCCAATATTTTTGCCAGTGTTTTGATGCAGAAATCTGTCATCATGATCGATTATTATGAACCTGCCAAGACGTTACAGCACAATACAATACAAATCTACCAAAATATGTCCAGTATTTGCGAACTACAGTATCTGTATGGTTCCCTGTGATAACCCCTGTTAGCTGTGGGTGGCTGATGTGATTATCCAGAGCGACTTTGTCAGACTGAGCAGTCCTCTTCCTTGCTGAGAGTTGTTTGAAGTTGAAGAAGACATTGCAGTTAGAGCCAGGAGACTAATAGCTTAGCTTAGCCTGAAGACTGTAAGCAGTGAGGTACAGCTAACCTGGCTCTGTCTAAAGGCAAAAAAAAAAATCAACCTACTTACACCTCTAAATTTTTCAAATAAGTTCTCATTTGTTTAATCTGTGCAAAAACCAAAATGTAAGTTGTGGTATTGGGGGGTGGGGCATTGTTTTGAATGCATCTTAATGCTAGGCTAAGCTGATCGGCTGCTGTTTGTAGTTTCATATGTATCATACAAAAATGAAAAAACTCTCCACATCTCACTCTCTGTGGGAAAGGGAATAAGCATAAGTCCTGATATGTCAAACTACTCTTGTAAGTAAATTTTGGGCAGCCTGAGCAGACTTTGTGAGTGTGTTTTCTAGTAACTGGAACAAAACTGTACTCAATTTTTACAGATAAAACAATCATATCTGACAGTGTCCTCTCTAAAAAGTAACTTTTTCCTCTGAATAAATCCATTACATTCACAAATTCCTGACAACCACTCATTTTTCTTTTCATGAGTTGGCAGCAACAGTTCACTCACACGCGTGGACGCATCAGGCTCTGACTTCCTTTCATGCACCTTTTCATACTAGTGAGGTAAAGTAACCTGATGTACTACATAAAAGATATAAATGAACTGCAGACTTGAGCGCAGCAGTCTGATTGTGAATGAATAAAAGCTATTCAAAGGCAATTAAACCTAAAGTTAAACCTGAAATTACAACAAATTTGAATGTAGTGTTACAGCCTTAGTAAGAATAATCACAGGGATCAGAGTCCATTGTGTCGTTTTGATGAAGAAAGGCTGGTTATTGTAATTCCTGGGTGACTCTTGTAACCTCTCTAGTCTCTGCTAGCCATTTTTATGAAATATATATTTAACGTGCCCTGCACATAATATCTCCCGGCACTTTAATCAAATCTAACTGCTGGACCTGGCATTAATTCTCAGACTTACCATTATCATAACCAATAACATCTTTCACAATGCTGTAATTAAAATGGGTGTAATTAGCCGATGATGGTGTTGCAATGATTGACTGGGAAGGAGGTTTCTCTCTCTCTCTCTCTCTCTCAGTAATGTCCAGATATCATTCAGCTGTCTCTCTGGGACAGATATTGCCATTTAAAATAAGAAGCACAGACCAGGACGGGTGTCTATTGTAGCTCATTTTAAGTGGGAAGATGGACCAGCTTCTCATTTTATTGTTAAGTCCCCTCTGTTTCCAGTGCAAACCCACTGCATTCATCAAACGAATAGAGCTGTCAGCACGTCACCTCCAAGTCTCTTGTGACACAAAACCAGCTTTGAATTTTTCATCAGTATCATAGTATTCTCCCTGAATGAGGACAGCACGTCCTGCTCTTAGCTAAGTAGTGTGTGTATTGCTTGCATCACCATTCGAACAGGTGCATATTAGCATAGCCACCATGGAGGGTGCTCTGCTCAGCGCAGACAACTAATTATCTTTAATCACAGCTAGGCTTGTGCACATCATAGAGAGAAATATCACATTTAGACGCTTGCTCTGTCTCAGGGTAAGTGGTCCCTTTCTGAGCGGAGTGATTTCTTTGGATGATGACGAAAAAAAGTGGGAAGGTTGTTAGTGGGTATTTTATGCAGAAAGACAGTTTGGTACAGGTGTTTCTGTGTGAATGCTCTGTTCTCCCCTGAGAGGCGAGCAGCCACTCCCAGTGGGAGAGCAGAGCGAATGCTGCACTTGTCAACAGTTTTTATCTCATTTTCAGAGCTACCTCTTCACTTAAAGAGGAGACTTTTGTAGGTGTTCTCGTGACTGTGGCAGGTGTCGGCGTACCCAGTGATTGACATGTGCACCACCCCACCGTAGAAGCCGAGCTCTACCCCTTACCAGCGGTCAAAAACGCCGACATATTTCATTGCAATGCTCAGGATTTAAAGTCATTGCAGTGTCTCTAATGAAGCTTTCCATCCTCATTATTCAGTCATCAGAGGGCGCTGCATTCATTTTCACATTAAAGCTTTTACATGTGATTTCAATTTGGGGAAATCAGGAGACAAATACTTAAAGGACTTAAATGAAAATCGTCTGGACAACCAGAGTTAATTTAATTTAGGCATCTTCAAAACGAAGAGTGGATTAGTTTTGGATAATGTTGCACGCTATTTGAGCAGTTTTCGCTTGAAAGAGATCATGGCTGACACCGATCCGACCTGTTGATGTAGGATGGAGGTTTTAAAGCTGCAGCATAATGAGTTACACTTCACTTATTAGCTGCAGTATGTGTAAGGTTATTTTAGTTTCAAGCCTGTGAGCAAAAGATTTTGTCTCTCAGTGTAAATGTCAGTGATTCCAATATTTTATGATCTGAGGGTTGCTCGTTGTTCAAGCTCACTGAACAGAAAACATCAAGGAGCCAAATGCAGTTTGGATCTGAGGAAGCTCGATGTGTCAGGACCTGTAAATAAGTGTTAGGTTGTCCCATTTTATCCATACTCACAGTCTAATGTCTCTACGTGCACATTCAGAGCTCAGTTGTGTCGCCCGCCTTTGCAGTTTCGGGCAAAGTGCCGCCGCGAGCCTCATGAAGCCCGTATCTGTACAACAACTGTTATTACAATAACTGATTGAACGTTAGACTAATCATGTCAAATCAAGTCTTTTTAGTGTGAAGTTACCCTTTGTGTTCCATAGACACGTGCTTCCTGCTAAGCTGTGCAAGGAAACCATTTTACTAAATAATAGTGAAACAAAGAGAATTTACTTAATGCGTGTAACTTGATTTTTTAAACCAGAATCATCACATTTTTAAGTTTTCAATATTCATATTACTGATAAGAATAGTAAATGAAAAAGTAATGTACCATGCACTTGTAGCAGTGAAAAACCCAGGTAAATGTATTTACTACCATCAAGGAGGCCGTGGTTCATAAATTACTATAGTGACTTCTCATATAAATAACATTTGATGCCTTAGGTTCAGAAAATGAAGCATGAACCCATATGAACCACTGATCAGACAGGGTTACAAAATCAAGCGCACCTCTTTAACAAAGCCTTTGCTCACGTAACATACTTTCTTTAGTTGTTGAGAGGATCTGTTTCAGAGTTTTTAAAGCATTTGATTGATTTAAAGACAGTTTTCCTATATAATGGTTGTGTGAATGATGCTTTTTCTTTTTTGCTTATTTTCAGAAAACAAATACTAAAGTAGCAGTTAAAGAATCCCCAGGTGCGGTAATTTCCATAACCGAAATCATGTAATCATGTGTGAACTTTCAATCTCTGTGCCAGTTTTTATGCTGTTGGTGCTCCAGTTGATTTCACCCAGAGCCCAAACCCTGTGTTATCAGACCCATCACAGACAGTGTTCTCCAATAATTAGTCAGTGAAATGATCAGAAGGATAATATTTCATCTGACTGAGTGGTCAGCGCAAGCAGACAGTCAGCATCTCTTTCAGCCGGAGTGGCTGCAGTTTGCCGTGTTAACATCAAGTCTGCTTCAACTGGCTATTTGCAGGGTTCGGACAGTAGGGTGGATTGTCTCTCGTGCCAAGGGGAAAACCACAAGCACGCGAGAGTATCGTTGCTTCCTGTGCTGCTCGCAATTGGCCAAATGAATTGCTGCCATTCTTTGAATACCGGTTCGTTCAATTTTATCGTAGAGGGGTAAACAACAGGGCCTCGTGACATTAAAGAGGGTAACAGGATCAACGTCAGGTGGACCGTCGACGTTGAATAATGACTCGCATCCAGCGGGTCGTCCACTGATGCCTCAGTCAAATGCAGGCCCCAAATTTTAGCAGCTCCTTCTGTAATAAATTGTTGCAGTTGTTTATGAACTCTACAGTTTGCTTTTAAAGGAATACTTTATTATCAAAGACTTTCATTGTAGAGTTCCCAAATATATGCACGTAACATTTAAGTAAATATTCTCATTTTGCATGGTAAATATAAAGCTACCTTTACTAAAGCAGCCAGTTAGTTTAGGTTGGCTCTGCTCCTTGTATTTACATTTAAGGAGTTTTAACAGATTAAATATTCAGTTTGTTTGTTGGAAATATTTTTGTTCATCGACATATCCAGGGCGTCAATCTCATAGAAATGAGAGTGGTATTGATCTTTCATTCTTGGCAAAAATGAATCAACATATTTAAAATAAATGTCAAATACCCCTGTCATTTTAATGTGCATCATTTTCAGCCATTTGGGCCAAATGATGCCTTTGAGCTCGGTTAAACTTGCCTTTCATCCAACAGGTTCGAGTGGGCAATGATAAACCACACTTGAAGCCTGCATCGTATTAGTCAAACGACTTCTCACTGTGTTAGTTCAGACTGCTCTAATCTGTTACAGAAACAATAATTAACACTAAAGTTGCTAAGAGTTTTTTAAATTATCTGTTTACAGCATAAGTAAACATTTAAAATCTTTGTGTACTTTATCTCTGGCTGCAATTTACAGTTCATAGTACTATTAATAATAGAAATTGAATGGCGACCACAGTGATGTGGAGACTTGCGCAGACGAGATTCATAACTGCATATTGACCTAAACTGTGAACTCATGCAAGATTTATGGTGATTCTCAATGTCTTGTGTGTATGTGAAATTAAGGTTGTAATTTTTATTAAGTTACTTTTGTGTGTGTGTGTGTGTGTGTGTGTGTGTGTGTGTGTCTCTTTGCAGCCTCCGACGCCAAAGAGCAGCAGTTATGGATCAGTCAGCTCCAAGCGTGTGCCAGACGTCACTCGGACAGCAGTTCCAAGGTATAACACAAACGCACACACACATACTCATTGACGATAACAGTGTTGTAAACACGACCTTGGTCCAAGCTCTTGTGTGTGTTGCCTGTGAAGAGAAGTGATTGTTACGTAAATTGAACGAAGTACACTGAGTGAATGCAGAAAATACTAAAGTAGAAAGAAGCAGAATCCCCAGGTGCGGTAATTTACAACCGAAATCAAGTGCAATCATGTGAACTTTCAATCCTTGTTACCTTTTATGTTGTTGGTGCTCCAGTTGATTGACCTAGAGCCTAAACCCTGTGTTATCAGACTCATCAGACAGTGTTCTCCAACAATTAGTCAGTGAAATGGATCGGCTGGTTATTTTCCCATCTGACCTGGAGTGGGTCAGCGCAAGCAGACAGTCAGATCTCTTTCAGCCGAGTGGCCGCAGCCGCTGCAGTAGTCATCAAGCTCGCTCAACTGGCTATTTGTGTTCGACAGGTGGATTGTCTTGTGCCAAGGGGAAACCAGCGGGCACGTGAGAGTATCAAGCTGCTCAGCTGCTCGCAAATTGGCCAAATGAATTGCTGCTATTCTTTGAATAATTGAATGACCTGATCGCAGAGGGGGAAATGAATGGGCTGATGTATACCAGCCCCTGTGATACTGTGCAGAGGTAATATGGACTAAACGGTCAGTGGACTGCCCGATAAGTTGAATACCACCTGCATCCAGCGGGTCGTCTCACTGATGCCCAGTCAAATGCAGGCCCCAAATTTTAGCAGCTCCTCTTCTGTAATGAAATACAGGTTGGGTTTTGTATGAACTCTACAGTTTGCTTTAAAGGAATACTTACTACGCACTTATTGTGAGTTCCCAAAATATATGTAATGTAACATTTGGGCAAATAGCTCCTACATTTGCATGGTAAATATGAAGTTTATTTTACAGCCAGCAGCCAGTTAGTTTAGAGCTGGTTTGCCTTGTACTTACATTTAAGTATTTGTACAGATTAAACAAACATCTTCTGCTCGTTTTGTTGGAAATATTTTGTTCATTTTGAGTTATATCCAGGAAGCTGCTGGGTACTTACAGAAATGAGAGTGGTATTGATCTTTCTATTCTTGGCAAAATGAATCAAATATATTTGCACAAATGTCAAATTACACCCTTAACAGTTTTAATGTGTATCATTTTTCAGCCATTTTAACAAATGATGCCTTGAGCTCAAGTTGTTCTGCTTTCTATCCAATATGTCTCGAGTGGCATGATAAAACCACACTTGAAGCCTACATCGTGGTTTGGGGTCAAAACACTTCACTGTGTTAGTTCAGATCAGTCGAATCTGTTGTTATGAAAGAATAATTAACACTAAAGCTAAGAGTTTTTTAAATTATCTGTTTCATGGCAGGCAACATTTAAAATCTTGTGTATCTTATTCCTCTGGCTGCAATTTACAGTCTATAGTACTATTAATAATAGAAAAATTGAATGGTGACCGCCAGTGGATGTGGGAGACACTTAAAAGTAGACGATTTCCTATAACTGCATATTGACCTTAACTGCTGTGAACCTTCCGCGCAAGGATTTATGGGTATCTGTCGTCTTGTAGGTACAGGAAATTGGCGGTTGTACTATTGCTACTTTTGTTGTGTGTGTGTGTGTGTGTGTGTGTGTGTGTGTGTGTGTCTTTGCAGCCTCCGACGCCAAAGAGCAGCAGTTATGGATCAGTCAGCTCCAAGCGTGTGCCAGACGTCACTCGGATAGCAGTGCCAAGATAAAACACAAACGCACACACACATACATTGACGATAACAGAGTTGTAAACACGAACTTGGTCCAAGCTCTTGGTGTGTGTTGCTCAGGAAGAGAAGTGAATGGAAATTTCCCTGGAGATTCCTGTCCCCTTGTGTGTCTGTTTAGAAATGTGACAGTGTCAGTTTCTTATCTCAGTAAACTCAGGTCAGGTTCAGGAGTTCAGCAGTTTGCCAGTCTGTGCACAGAAGCAGGTCCTCTACCAGGTGCAAACCCTCTGTAGAGTCTTGAAAATTCCTGGCCCTGTTTTTTTTGACTGTATAAAATTACCAGTTTTTTCTATGAAGTCTTGAACTGACACTCACCAGCTCTACTTAAGTTCAAACTTAGCTCATTTAAAAGTTTAAGTGTTTGCTAATTTGAGATTTATGGTCCACAAAAAGTGGCCTATATGTAGAGATTTGTTGCTTAGTATTTACTCTCAGTAACTGCCAGGCTTAAATGTTGTGTAGCTAACTGACAAAAACGTTTGAGAATAAAAGTAAAAGCTAATGAAATATGCTCAACATATCTGCTCAGGCACTTGATGAAAATGCTGTTTAAAAGATGATCTTAAAGTACCTTCTACTAGAGCTACGTAATAAATCACAAAATGTTATGCTAATAACAATCGGCTAAATAGCATTAGCTAGGTTAGCATAATTGGATATTTCTCTCTCATTCTAAACTGTGTGCCCCTTAAACGCTTTTATGCTAGCTTGTGATGCCGCAGTGACTTTTTATTTACACAGCTGATTTCTAGACAGCATTACATATGTTTCCTGCTAACTAAATAACACATTACTGATGTCTTTATTAGCCAAAACACTTCCTAAGTTTTAATGGTATGATTCAATAAATTGCTGATTTGAAATTAACGAGTAGTTACTAAGAATTTAGGAGGGAATTAACATGCAAACCTAGTAATGGATTTAGGAATAGTTAGTGCAATGTGAACTTTAGAGCTGTGGCAAGATTATTTTAGATGCTTTCTGTGATCTTTCCTGGATTCTTATCTCTTCATGCTCTGTCATTATTTCATCATCTTGACTCACTAAAATTGGATTTTTCTCTATGAAGTCTTGCATCAGCCTCCTGGACTCAAGTAAACTTAAAAACTTTGTTGTTAAATCATGGACTTTTGCCAAACAGCTGAAGAAAAATATGTGGGCCTATCTTGATTTTCAGAAAGCTAATATTAGATTATGGATTCACCAATTATTTGGTAGATGGAACCGAAATAGATGGTCAAAGCCTTATCCAGTATTTTAACATGAAAGCAACAGTACTCTACTGAGTCAACTCGTGGGGTTTTTTGGTCTCATTACACCAAATGTACCATCATTTTCTTTCATGTGTTATTCAGAGGTTTCTTTGATTTTCTGACTTCCTTTCATTTTCTCCCAGTGAACACAAACAGGGCAGACAACAGTAATGCTTCTTAATTGATTAAATCTGTCAGTGTGTCTGTGACTTTCTAAATAAACGTTCCACTCAAAAAACAAAGTGAGGAAATAATTAAAACATAAGGAAATACATTTTAAAAAGGGGTAAAAAGAAAATTGTTGAATAGTAAATAAATGAGACGAGCAAATATTAAACACATTTGAAAGGAAAATTAGTCAACAAGTGAGAAATATAGATGAAATGGACACAAAAAGTGTGTCATAATGCATTTAAAATGTAAAAATAAGGGACAAAATGTGAGGATCTAGGACTGACAGCGTTTGCAAACACTGTGCTTCCTCTGCACAAAGGGAAGAGCTCAGTTTCCACGTGTCATGTGAAACTTCACTTGCTGGTCTTTTTCAGGAATATTTTTAGCGCTTACATTGACAGAAGACTTAGCGATTTAGGGAAATGTGGTAGCATGCTCCTGCTTGCTGCTGCTTTATTTGAGTGTGTAGCTTAATGTCCCCGGCATCACTGTCCTCTTCATATCTCCGTGGGCTCTTTTCTGAAAGATTACTGTGTTGGGTGTAGTGTAACTACCTTTATCCACAACCACTCTTTTTTTTAATATGGGTTTCATGGATTAATATTTGGGCATGTGCATTTTAGGGGGTTTAGCGTGGGCTTCAAGGGATTAGACGGTGTGTGTGAGTGTGTGTGCGCTGACTGTATCTCTGTGGGGTGTATCCCCATTCGCCTGATCCAGCGGAGAATGAGGCTTGTTATAGAGCTCCTTCTGGAGCTTCACTGCAGGTCATGACAATGTGAAAATCAGCAGCGCGTGAAGGAGAGAAATAATCCAAACTTTATTATTTCTTTGGCAAACTTTTGCTATTACTGTAAAGTTGACTTTGTACGTGGGAGCTGTGAAGACAGGTTTTTTTCCATTGGTCTTTTCTGGAGCTATTAATGAACAAGCCAATGATGTTCGGATTCTTGTGATTATGTTCTGAGCTGAGTTTCTGTACTCTGAAATTCATTTGGTGTTTATATTTCATAACACTGGCGTTCATTATTGTGAAAAATGCATGAGTTTCCAGTTTATTAGGAGCATCTAATGTAGTTCAGTACAAATAACCTGCTATAAATCATAGCTTTGTGAAGCGTATAAAGTTTTGTTTTTACCAAGCCTGTCAGAGAGGCTTTGATTAAACTCTGCTGTAATTCTTAAGCTCGTACGTAGAGATTTTCTTATATTGTATTGAATAAATCACTAGGTGTTTTTGCTATTTTGTCCACCCCACTTGCATGCATCGTATAAGAGAGATGACTAAGTGTAAATGTCTCACACAAGACATAAGATGTTTTACAAATAACGTTTTTAAAAACTGGTGAGTCTGTCTAAAAGCATAATGTCCAGTGGTTGTATTTGTTGACTAGTCAGATCATAGTCTCTATAACATTGTTGTTTTCCTGAAAGTACTCTCAGTTACAGCTTGTGTACACTGGAAAGAAGACAAATAACTCTGTAAATATCACTGAGATGTTACAGGAAATTTGGGAAATGTATTAATAGGAGCAAGCAAGAAAGAAAGATCTGATCCAGCTCTTCCAGTAAGATTTGTTGGCGTTATGTTATAAAATAATATAAAGTGCATGATTAAGTCCTATACTGTACAGTGTATGAGTATTTTTAAACAAAGAGGCAACAAATTAAAAGTGAAGAAACAAGATAAAATGTCCAAGTAAGGTGTTAGAACCACCATGAGCCGCTACAACACCTTTCATTTTCCTATTCATTAAACCCCTGCGCCTGTGTGGAAGCATGGACAATTGTTATATTTCTCCTCCATTTAATTTGCCTGTATGTGTGTGTTGATTTCAGGTGAGGAAGCTGAAGGGCTCTCAGATGAACACCTGAGTGTGGAAAGAGCAGGAGGAGGCCAGGAGGTGCTGGTGAGTCTCTGCGTACATCACGCCTCTGTGAGCACCTAAAGTTCCTCTACACTTTTGTTTCACAAACAAAGTTTCACCTCCAAAGAACACAAATGAAAAGGAAAGCTCCATCTGTCCTCTAATATACATTTTCTTTCAAAAACACTCTTTCATGTGTCTTTTTAAACAATTAAATACTATGGCCTCATTAAGCTGCCTCATTGCCGGCTCGCTTATTCAACATGTAGCTCTTCAACACTTCAGACTGCTGCACAGCTGGAGCGAGGGGAAAGTCCAATTACTCTGCTCAGCCGTGATGAGAAAAGTAGTCAAAAGATGAGAGAAAATTGGATAAGCAAGGAGAAGTGGAAGGAGGAAGATGGTCTCTCTCTCTCTCGTCTTCCCTCTGGCCTGTGGAGCTGAGCGGGCGTTTTGTTCCTGTTCGGTGACTGTGGGGCATTTCCACAGCAGCAGCTGTTATTACTATACCCACTGCTGTGGTCTAATCCTTCCCTGAGCTGCACTGTCTGCGCCTAAGATCATTATCACAGCTACTATGATGAGGCAGCCAGCGGCGGAGGCTCGGCTACATATCTGATCATGGGCCGCTTTGGCAGAAAAGGTGTAGCAGATGTATTTATTACAAAAAAGGGCAGGGGTTCATTTTCCCTGTAAAGAGCACTGGCAGGAAATACACTTGTCAAATTATGCTATTATTATGCTTTTATTTTGGAGTTGATGTGGTAGGCTATCAACTTGGTATGCTAGTTTTCTCCTCAGCATATACTGCTACAGTACTTTACCTGTGGATAGACCTGAGAGGTGGACAAAATAACAAGCACTTGAAAATCTTGTGCAAATGTTAAACTGTTTCACAAACTGTAACCCTGAACACTGCCAAGGGGATGAATCAACACCTTTCTGACACAGTTGAACAGCTTCCCAATCTCACCTCAAAATCCATTTAATAGTTGTTCTGGAGCTTTTGATCACATGATCTTCATCAGCAGACCCCACAAATAAACTCAGAAACTAGTCAAGTTTACATCCAAATAGGGTGCAAATTTTAATCACATTTTCTGAAAATTGATAAAAGAAAATGATAATTAATGCACATAACAATTGTTGTTATGTAAATATCAGGAGGAACTGGTTCATTTATATAAACAGGTGACGGCTCTAATTCTTCAGTTGGGGGCCGTTAAACCACCGAGGACAGTGCGATGAGATGCGAATGCAAAAAAAGAAATAAGTATGGGATGTCGTTGTTGAAAAATGTTTACTATCCCGTGTGTACTTTTATACTTATGTTTGCTATTTTGAGTACGTAGTACTCGGATGATCTACTCTAAACGGTCGGAAAATTACGTCCGTAGAAAATAAACGGTCGTACCGGAAAGGGAAGGGCACACTAACGTATTTTCAAATTTGTGAAAATGGAGGATTCCGAGGAAAGTAGACGGACCAACGACGGCGTAAAGGGAAGGTTAAAGGGGAAGTAAAAAGGGTAAAGTAAAACGTTAATTTTTAAGTCAATTCAGCAAAGCCAGCCGTTGGATATTTTGGCGGGCGACAATTGAGGTTACACGTTGACATCGTCATTTCCGTAACTGCACAGCGGCAGTGTTTGATTTGAAACAAAGCTACCCAGTAGAAGTCATGGATGCGTTACCACGCCAGTGAGTACACTGTGTACACAATGAACTGCATGTCAGTGTATTAACTGAAATATCCGACTTGAGACACAGTGTTGATGTTGGTGTTATTGTGTCCACCCCGCGCAGGTGTGTCAGACAGGTGTGGTTTGAGAGCTTGGAGCAGGTGGAGGGACAGGGGCTGCTCAGTCAGGCAGTGAGCACAGCTACAGGTTATCTAACTGATGAGCAGCCTGACAAACAGGCCAGTGAAGCTGAAACTACACACACAGAGCTCCTTACAGGAAGGGTACAAAGAGTCAAACTGTGAACTTTGAGTCTGCCTGGTAATGTTGTTTACTTTCTGTCTGAATAAAAAAAGTTTATGTGTATGCTGCCAAGCATCTGCCCACTGCTGTGTTTGTCTTTGCTGGGCTTCAAACACAGTTTTGGCTACAGTAAGAACATTTTATATGTTGAAAAATGTTTGGGGAAAACAGGAACTCACTTAAAATTATTTAATTTGCATTGACTTGTTTCAGAGGCAGACACAGATCAAAACTTCAGCTGTATTCAGCTGATAATTTCATACCAAAATGTACAAGGTATTTAAGAACTATTTTCAAACCTTTGTACCATGGAATAGGTAATTGTGTGTAATTTTCTTCCCTGTGGAGTAGAAAATGACAGGTCAGCAGTTGACCGCCTACCCACATTGCCTCACCCAGGGCCAAGTCCACCCACAGTCGAGTGACAGCAGAGCACCTGTGAGGAAGCAAGCATCAGGGCTTTTTTGTATGTGTACAGATCCCTCGTCTTTAATAAGATTAGAAGACCAAGGTCTTGCTGTACACTTGTATTTTGAATTTCACAGGCATGGCACTTGTGTCTTAATCAAACTACTAAAATAGTGAAAAGAATTATCCTTAGAATTTTTTTCATATAATATTTGACATATCTACTTGCTCTAAAACCTGAAAAATCTTCTCACCAAGTCATTTTAGGCTCTAATTTGGGTCCTTAAATACAAGTGAAACAATCTGCCAGTGTAGTGAGAATATGTTCTTTTTTCTTGTTTTAAGACACAGCTGCTCATTATCAAGTTAAATTCTGTCAGAAACTAATTCTCAAAGTACTTTCAGATTTTTTTTCCCCCACTTCCTTGAAGAAAATTAGATTTATAAGATATAAGCTATAAGAGTTTTACACAGAAATGACTTAATATGCGGGATATTTTAAGCAGTGGTGATGAAAGGAAGATGAAAAATACTGTTAATGTGTGTTTTTCCTGACTTTTTTTCAAATTTGAGCCTCTTTTTTTAGTTAAATACTGGATACTTGCTTGTCTTCAGGCCTCTAAAAACCCCAAATAAAACAGTCTGATAAAGGAAAACTGCCGACAGCTCATGTGAACACAAAGGCCAGATCCTTTGACGAGGGGTCCCACTCCAAAAAGAGCGGGAAACACAGCTCTGTGATGTGTATCAACCTGATAGATCTTTAGTTTATTCAGCTTGTTAGTTTCCTTCGCTTATGCTCTGTTTGTTGCTCACACGTCTACTTAATACTTTTCCTGCATTTCTGTCCTTCCTTCCATCACTGCCCCTCCTTTCCTTTTCCTCTTTTCTGATTTTTCTTGGTCGGACATCTTCTTTTCCGTTCCAGTTTATTGAAACGCTCGGGGCTCCGTGCCAGTTTTGGAGGACAAAACCTCGGCGTGCCTATCTGTTCGCACTCTTGATACACAGTTCCTTTTCTGCTTACTCACGGCTCGTGGCTTAGCCTTGCACAATACAACAGTGTTCTCTCCTGTAAGCTGATTATTTTCTGTTTAAATGATTACACAAGGACCTACCCACTATAACTCGCTCTGTTTGGATGCATCTAATCACAAGCAGAACATTCTTACAGTTATATTAACACCATCTTTTGTCTTACTCTCAAAATGTGTGTTTTTTTGCATTAAAACTACTCAAGGGAGCAGGATCACAAGCGATTACCCCTAATCATGTGTGACATTATGTTACAACCCCACATTAGTCAAACATTTGATTTCCTGTGTTACCGCAGAGCGAGCAGCATCGCTCCTAAAGAACAAATGCTGGTTGTGTCCGTCTCAGTGAGCAGGGCTATGGGGTGGAAGTTGTTTACTTGATCTATTTTATTTTTACGACTGCGGTGACCAGACCTCTGTGTTCTTCTGGGAGGTAAATCTCTGGTGCCTTGTCTCTCTGCTCTTCTGTAAACTAATGGAGAGGAAAGACAGAAGAGAGAGATACTGGTCTGACATCACTGCCTGTGTGAGCACAGAGGTCGGCGAACTGAAGAGACGAGAGTCACACAGGGGGGCAGGGCGCAGGAGGCATCAAAGTGAGGGATGTGATGTGACTTTGGCTTTGGCACAGAGAGAAACAAAACAACAAAACTTTTCAATTCACAAACCGAGTGGTGGCTCCCCCTGTTACAGTCCATCAAATTTAGGTGCATTTGTTAGGGTGAAATGTTTTTGAGTAACGAGTTAACTGGGGGTTGAATTATTGGGCTCTCTGGATCGTAGATTGTACTTATTTTATCCTAAACGCCCCCTGGAATCCTGTTTTTGCTGACCTCCATGGTTTTAACGTATCATATTGCTGCAGTGATGTACAGGTGTACTCCAGGACCCTGTAACATCACTGTTGGGTGTGGTTACAGGTGCACATTTCTGACAACAAAGCACTATTCTCCAGCCTGGTCTAAAGTTACTCTTTAAATAATAAAATTGTTATGTATAAACACTTTATCACTCTCATGTCACATTTAAATTCCCACACAACTCACTCTCTCCCTTTCTGTGTCACCCCCCTTCCCCTCCACCCCACCCCCACCCCCAGGGCTCCTCATCCTCTGGTCGGACCCGTAGCTTCTCCCTCCTCCCCCACCTAACCCCATCATCATCCCCGGGTTCCCAGAGGCACCTGGGCCACACGGCCACACCTAGCAACATCGTCACCATCACCCACCACAAATCTCCGGCTGCCGCTCGGCGGGCCAAGAGTCAGTACCCAGGTCGGCTGCTCGAGGTCAAAGAGGTGGGTGTCGAAGGAATAACTCCGACTGTTTTTTTTTTTTCTTTTAAAGACGTTGCACAGAAAGAGAGTAACAAGTGCAGATGGCAGCACCAAGACGGCATGAAAGAACAGTTGTGTTTTATTATAACTTTGGTCTTATTTTTGTAGGTTGGTCACCATTTCTGTTAGCTATGATTACATTTTAATGGCCATCTTTATTGCTTAGATCTGGAAACACAGTGATGTTGCTACAACAGAGTCTGACTGGGCTAAAAGGTGCAATCAGAGTGATTATCTAAACCATTCAAAATGTTGCTAAAAATATCTAATTTCACTGTGCACATAGGCAAGTAAAGTGATAAAAGTTTAGCTGACGTGACCAGCACGCTAACCTGCTATAATGTCATACAGGTAGCAATGATGGACAAAAATACAAAAATAAGACTCCAGATGCAGTGAACTGGATTTATTTAAGAAAAAATGGAAAAGATTTTGATTTTAACCATCAGTTAAGTCCACAAAGAAAGGCTTTGTCCTTTTTAATCATGTGGACCAAACTCCAATAACTTTAGCCACAAAGCTGCACAGTGTTTTTCGTGGCCTTTGTTTTCAGAGCCTTTGCTCTGGTCTCAGGTGGGACACTGGTGCAGTGTGTTCAGCAGATATTTCTGTCTCCCTGGCAGGCTTGACACTGACTGCAGTGTACTCAGTCTTTACTGTAAGTTCAGCTTTGTTGGCATTTTTGCGGTATCTATCAATACTGATTAATGTGGTCGGTGATGGAGGGAAGAGCTGGTGGAGCTTATGTTGTCGAATGGTGGTCAGTGTGTGGTGGATTGTGTGTAGTAATCAACATATAAGATGTAAAAATGTCAATGTGTGCAAAGACGATAAACTATGAGGGTGATGAACAGGGAAAAGTGACAGCGAGCTCGTCCATATGGAACATTTAATATCCCTGACTGTGTTGTCCTGCTAATCCCTGAATGTATGGAGCAAAGCTTGTGCATTTTAATAGTTTTTACCACCATTTCCATAAGAGTTTAACTTTACAGACCTGCAAGCACATCCTGACTTAATTAAAAATCCCTCCACTTGAAATGTCCTATCAGTTTTTGACTTAGTTTAAGGCTCAAATTAATTCTCTCCGCCTCAGTCACCAGACCTGTCAGTTCTGGTTACCACTGCGTCCTCATCTGCTACATCTCCATACACTCGGCACAGTCATTCACTATTCTCTGCTTATCTCTGGAGAAGATTGTTTTTTTCTCCTTGTCTCTCCTTAATAGCCTGTCTGCATTTGGGTTATGGTGATTAATTGTTAGAGATTAGGCTTGAAGTTGGGTTTGCAAAGGGAAAATGATACAGGCATGCTGGAGATATGATTGTATGCTTGGCTGGCAAACTATAGAGCCATTAGCTGCAGCATTTTTGCTTGCACCCTTTTGTTTAGAGATGAAATGTAGTTTTCGGATCGTTGCCAGGCAGCTGTGCATCTGGCTGTTGAATTATGGAGATGAGATGACTTAGCAGTAAGGAAGGAGGAGGAAACATGGACAAGGAGAGACGAGAAGCTTTCTAAATGTAAAATACCTGGGGTAATGTAAACTGTAGGTACAGAGGAGAAAAATAAAAGCTGACAAGAACCAACCTGAAAAATATTGTTTGATCCCCACAGGATTCTTTCTGATGCATGTATGTCCTTGAGCTGCAAAAACATAAATTCTTTATAATGCATTTTAATCTGCACAGTATTACTCTCTGTAGTTACTCATTCAAATCAAAAGGATAAAGTTAGAAAAATGTGACACATGTCCATAAAACAATCAAGTTACATTGATGTTATCAATGATGGAGCAAATAACTACATGTATATGAAAGTTATCTGTGCAGTTTCCCTTAACTGTTTTTAATTCAGTCTCACTTCTCTCATCGCAACAGGCGGCTGTTAACAACAAAAAAACGCTCTGATAAACCCACTGCACACTTACCTGCTCAGCTCCAAATGGCAGACAGACTAAAGTTAGCCACTAGCTTGTGAACATAGTGGAGCATTTAGCAGCTAAATATTTCCCTCAGGTGCTTGTGTTTAGGTTCTTACCAGAGTTCAGTGTGTGTATCCTTTAGGTGTAACAAACCTGTTGATGAATGAATTTCCTTCCTCATTAAACATTTGTAAAAACAGTTTTTTGAGTATTTTAAATCCTGTATTTTTTGTACCCATGTTTACTAGCTTACAGTCGTCTTCCTCACTTCCATTGTTGGCACATTTCCACCACTTGTAGAGTGGAATAGTGTGAAACTGTTGGCAGGAATGTGTTGTGTCCCTCATGTGTATGTGCATGTGTATGTTTGTTCTCATCTGTGAGCATGAGACAAACAAAAAAGGGGAGCTGCTTGTAAATAAAGAGGTTCATAATGCTACTAGAGGTCAGAAATTCACAGGTTAAATATATTGTTTTGTCAAAAACAGTCCAAACATTGATAGTTTTCTAAGTTAAAATGATAAAAAATGGAGAAAAGCAGCAAGTCTTTACAATTTATAAGCAGGAAACAGTGAATGTTTGGCATGTGTGCTGGAAAAATGCCAGAATTTTTGTCTGTTGATTAATTGTTTCAGCATATTATTTTTTATTCCAAAGTTTAGTTTTTATTTAGACTCAGTGAGCAAAGTTTTTGACTTTGTTGCTCAGCCAAAGGTTACAGGGATAAGAAGACAAATCTTTCACCTGTAGCTATCTGATCCTTGCTCTAGAATAACAAAGACAACTCTCATTTCGCGCCTGTCTTAAACTGGGACAAAGCAGCTTTGTATGGCGTCTAATTCCCCACAGGAATTCTTTTTTTTAAAAAAGGAAAAAAAAACCACACAGCTTGCCTAATAACCTGTCATGTAATTGAAACCTCACAGCAGGATCTGAGCACCTTTTTATTGCCATGGTCTCATTTCCTAAAACTGCAACAGTAGGGAGTAGACTGCCAAACCATTAGCTAAACAGTGTATTAAAAACTTGGCATTTACCTCAACAGTTCATTTGGTTCCTCTGCTTGTCATCCTGATGACGCTCTTGGAGGAGCATCAGTATTTCATGCAAAGCTTTTTTCTTTCATGTCTTTCTTGCTCACTCAAGACCTGGCTGGCTTCAAGTTGTTGAATTCCCCATTCAGATGCGTCACGCTGAGTGTCTGCCTCGGTTTTGCTAAGAATATCTCGCCTAAATGATTCACTCTGTGACAGAAAGAGAGCAGCTAGCGATCAGTGCGAGTGGAGACTCATTTCTCACCTCTCAGGAGCAGAGTCTGTCTCCTCAAGCAAACCTGGGACAGTGCGAGTAAATACCGAGCAGATGGTGTGATCATTAAGCAAAACAAACACTCCTCTGGTGCTTGTGTTTTCTCCACAGACAGAGAAAAACAAGGCCCCTCTGTGATATGTGATTCATTTTCCACTTGGCTTCACATTCTTTTGGTCTAGGAGAGTCGGGCTGCTGCTTCCCGTGACCTGATTCTTATCTGTGATTTAGCTCTTCATCATCGCTCTCCACGTCCGCTATTCCTCCTGCCTCAGCCTCCAACCGCCTTCCTTACCTCCTCATGTCATTTGTTGTTCTCCTTCCTTTATTCATAACAGGCCCATAAACTTGTCTGACGGGCTTTGGCAAAGGGCTGGGGGGATGCTGGAGTCGACAGCAAAGGAGTCTGCTTGCACTGTGATTTATACACCACTGTACACAGCAGAGACCAGAAAGCTGCTGCGCGCTGATTATCAGTGGATTTATAGTCAAACAGCAGCGTTGGGGATGTTGTGTTGTACATCCCATTTATTTTCCGGTCACTATCGCTGATAATATTCATAAACACCGCTCCGTTTCTTCCCGTAAGACCCACCCACCCTGCCTGTGATGTACACAACTTTGGCTCAGTCATGGAGGGGGGGGGGGGTCGTCTTTACACCTCAGTGAATCTCCACATGATCTGCCTCCTCAGGACTGCCCTGTTGATCCCTGTCCCACCAGCACTCACTGAACCATCCTCACACCAGGCAGAGAGACAGTGTGAGTCCAGCAGCAGCAGCACAGACTTTTGTTTCCTCAATACATGATTATTGTTTTTCTAATAGGATTTAAATGTCCACCACTCACCTGACTCAAAGACATTGCATGGAGCTGGAATGACAGTGAGAAATGGCACGGTCTGTTTAATACATTCACAAGTTTTCAGTCTTCATTGTCTGACGGCAATAACGAATATATTATTATTTCTCATTTTTGTCTTGTAACCCTATATTCATGGCACGGCTTTAAAGGGTCACAACACAACTGGGGGACTATTAAAGGGAAACTTTTAAAAATTAGTTGTTGTTTTTTTAAACTTTGCAAAGCTCCCACCACAGCTTCATATACAACTGTTTAGGCTTAAACAGGTTTAGGCTTAGGCTTTATTTTGTCTACATACAAGTGGGAATCTGGTCAATACAGTAACCCCAATATGACATGAAGTTGCCCTACAAAACAAAAATATGTTTTAGAAACGTACTGTATTTGTGTGTTTGAATATAGTGGCTATAGTACTAGATGTTTATGTTTTGACATATATGTTTCATATTTTAACATATGATCTGTAGTTTTTTATGTAGTAGTCAGGATAGGAGTCACAACCTGAAATTTATCAGGACTTAACATTTTTACAAAATGCATATACAGCATGTTACTCCCCCTGGAATCTCTCCCTCCTCCTTCTCTCGACACTCCCAAAATATATTCTGAATATATATTCAGGGATTTCATGTAGAATATTTTAAGCTCCAGTGCAGACTAAAAATATTTCCCATTGTGCTGGAAGCAACAATTCCAATGTTGATGTGTCTGTGAGGCAGCAGTGAAGTACAGATACATTGGTGAGGTCCTGTGTCGAATGTTCAGGCCGTCGTCATTCTGCTGTCACTTCCCATCCGTCTGTCCGTGCATGCATCAGTCTGTCCACTGACTGTGTGACGGTGGGAGTCAGACCGCATAACCATCTCTGCTCAGCCTGCTTGTCACAGTCGGCTGATGTGAACTCATCAAACGCCTCGACTCCTGGTGCAGCAGCAGCACCACTGGGCACTTACAGAGCTAGATCACTGGGGTTAGGCTATTTCTGGAAGCAGCACTGGTCCTGTTGGCTCCAGAGAGCTGTGTGTGTCTGTGTGAGGTGGGGGGGAGCTGCCATTACTCTAAGCCCTCTGACTTAGCTTTGTAGCACAGGTCTGCTGCAATTTTATATTCCTTTTATGTTCATTTTTAACAGTGCAGCCTGCTTATAAACCAAACACAGAAACATTTACTGTACCACTGTTCACATACAGACAACATTATTTCAAAAGTCAATCTTAGTTTTTGTCCCTGTATATATGAATAGAAATGTCTATTGTCAGTTACATTTATGAGCTAATTTGAGTTTGAATATAAAGAAGAAGAGATTTGTTTTTTATTCAAAACATTCATATTTATTGTGTGTCTGGTTTTCTGTGTTTTCTAAGCATGTGCGTCTGTTTGAAGGTGACTCTTCATGCCCTCATCAGGCCAGGTTGCATTTATGATGCTGATACACAACACAACGACCCTTAAAAAGGCTCTGTGTATGTGTGTTGTGTTTGTCCTTATTCAGTCAGGTATTCTGAGAGATTATACATTATTTCTCTTTTCTCATTTTTTGCTTTAGCTATTTATCTCTTTTTTTTTTATCTTCTCTTTGTTTTATCCTATATTTGTGTCTCTCTTGGTGCAAGCATGATAATCCTCTCCACTACAGGCATTTCCATGTTTGTAGAAGGCAGCTGTATTTTACTGAGCACCATAAAACCCAGTGAGCTGTGATATTTTTGACCATGGTATGGGTTTTTAGAGTTACTTAAGGTTGCATAGCAACACATTTGCTCACCAACTTGCATTACCACCTGCTAAAGGCCCATTTAGTGAGCATAGACCCTGAGGCAGCTCTGATTTCTGGTATCATTAGTGCAACACAGATGCAGTTATACTTCTAAATCTCTACTTTCAGCTGATGTTTTCATGTTGCTTGATGCCAGCTCTACATAAAAGTGATTTTTGCATCTTTGTTACAATTATCCCATCACTTCAGTATCAGTATGAGTGTATATACGTAGCACTTAGAAAAACCCCAAATGCTTGTTTGATATGAAACACCCATCATTCAGAGCTAACATGTGGTTGTAAAAAGTAGCTTGCTTCTTCACAAAAACATTTGATCCACAGCAGATACAATATTACAAATCAAACCTCGGCCAGTAAAATCTGTGTTAAAGGGACCTGTGACAGGCTCAGCTCGGCTCAGCTCAGCTGGCTTATTATATCAGATGGTATTAGCTAATCAGAGATTATCATTATCTGTGTTATGTGTTGGCCATTAAGTAACAAGAAACTGCAGTACAAAGATATATTAAGTAGTTAAGAAAGAGTGATGCTGTTACATCAGAGAACATTAGCATGTTTATTTTTTGACTGTAAAATGTCGTGCTCAGAACGAATCTTCGTCACAATCTTATTATCAGTCCTTTATGACCGCAATAAAATGTCTGTTCATCATGAAAAGGCCACAGAAGCATGTGTCTTGAGGGTTTTTTCTGTTTAAAAAAAGTGTGAAATGAAACAGCAAGTTCTGATGATTTGAAGGGCACTGAGAAAATGATAGGGTATGTGCATGCTGAACACTAAGAATCTATTTATAACAAGCATTGGAAACAAAAAATTGAGCTCCATCTGCCTGAGGAATTCAACATCCGACTCAAGTAAATAGCAGAATAATTGGACAAGCTTTGTGCTTTTTTTTTTTTTTTAAAGAAATTCCTATACATGAATGTCAGTGCCACATAACCCCAACGCAACAGCTCCCAGTGACTCCAAAATAGCTCTATGTGCTGATGCAGGGAGACAGATGTGCCACTGAAGTGCGTGCGGAGGACGAGTGTTTGTGAAGCTATACAATATTAATGAATACAACATTTCCAGGCTGATAAACAACCCAGATTCATTAGCCCCGAGAGAAGCTTATTTCCTGCCAGCGAGAACCGACTTTGTCTTCTTCCTTTTGTGATACATTTAGACTCTGATAGGTGAGTCACACATAAATAATTCTCAGAGTAAGAAATGTTCTGTGTGTCTGTGGGAGCATAGGGTAGAACTTTTTCTTGTTTGAAGAGTTTTATCAGGTTTCTTTTTTGGCACTGTCGTTTTATGAGCAGATGGTTGTGTGGATCTGTTGATGCCACTAGAATTCATGTGAAGTTGTATCACGCCCTGTGCACAACTAAAACAGTGTAGATATATCAGAAGGTTGAAGATTGTATGAAATGTTAAATTCATAATTGGCTCTGTCGTGCCATTAACCATGCAGTTGCTTATGTTAATGGCCACTGTCTATCCACACAACAAACTCTGCCCTCTCTTTGAACATTAGTTTAGTATGATAAAGATATCGCATGCCATTTTCCAAAATGCAAGTACAAATTTAGATTTTAAATTTTGAGATGCCCTTAATGACCAATAAACAACTTTAGAACATCACTAATGAAAATGATCCCTTGTCTCCTCTTTCAACAAGCGAAGAAACAAATCTTTTTTAAGGATTTGATGATATATTTTATCACAGTGAAACACCAGGCTGACGACTAATTATGTCTGTACTTCATGAATCTACAGTAATAAGGACATGAAATGATAAGGTTTTTGTTCTTCTATATTTCTGCAAATCAACAATGTTAATCTATGTCTGAAGAGCTTGTTCTTACTGAAGTCTGAAATCTTAAAAACCAGATCTATAGTTTATTGTAATTTCCTCAATTAATAGTTTTCAGCAAACTTCACTCAGACAGGAGTAAATGATGCATTTGTTGGGGACTGTTTTCATTTGTGGATTGATACACATTTGGTGTTCTAGTGAGTATGTGTGATTCACTGATTTTGGACAATAATCGCGGTCTGTGGCATGGAGAAATGAGCTATATGATTGTTGATTTTGGCTTTTTGGTCTTGTTTTTGGGATAATAAAAGGAAAAAATGTGAACTAGCACCAACCTTATCCTTTAAATGCTGGAAGGAGTAATGGGATATCTGTATTTGAGGGTTTCTCCTGTCAGTGTATAGAGAGATTTATAGGATTTAGTGTGTACTGTAACTTACTCACTGGTAGTGATATTGATTTCCTAGCCATGCTGTGACCTGGATTATTTTTAAAGTTGCATTGTGGTTTGAAATATTGTCTGGTAAGGTGGTCTGCGAGATGTAGTTACAGCCTCAGCTAATGTAAATCCACATCTGCGCTGCTTCCTGTGAGTAACTGATACCATGTTTTTTATGTTTTAACTGCGTGTTTTAACGCTGTACATCACTGTTGTCCCTCAGGTGATGTCCCAAGCAGAGGGTCAGCAGAAGAATCTGGTACAGTCCATTGACTCTCTACCCACCAAAGGCCCTCTTTCCTGCCTGGACCAGGACCTGCTGCTGCTCAAAGCAACATCGGCCGCCACGCTCAGCTGCCTGGGAGAGTGTTTGAACATCCTCCAGCAGACCCAGAGCCACAGCCAGGCGCCGCCTCAGTCCCAGGCCTCCCAACGTAACCACGCCACCCACGGAGCCCCCTCCGGTGAGTCCGCCCCGGGCCCTGTTCCAGTGCTGCTACTGGAGCCCCCGACCCCTCCATCTCCCCCATCCCCCTTGTCTTTCCAGTCCCCTACTCCAGAACCCAACACCAGTGGCAAGGTCCAGCTGGGGCAGCTAGACTGTGGCTCTTGTCCCTGCCTGATGGGTACCATGAACTTCAGTGTCTGCAGTAAATGTTGTTGAATGTTGCATTTGTGTGTTAAATTGTTTGTTTTATTTAGTTGCTCTGTGTTGTTTTCCATTCATTATTATGTCTCTTCAGTGTCGTCAGTTGCATTGAAATGCCAATAGTTCCTCAAAATGGTGGTGCCAAGTACAAGCATGAATGTGAAGTGTGTATGAACATGATTTTATCTTCGATATTGTTTACAGAATCTTTGAAAGCATTTCAGAAAGTCTCCCTACATGCATGTGAGAAGAAATCAGGGCTATGTGTGAATGAGAAAACCTAAATATAATAACTAATACTATGCACTTCTAAATCTCCTCCAAGGATTAAGTCTTTGCCAAAGGAATCCACACTGGTGCCTAAAATGTCAGACCTCTGCCATGTTTAACCCTCTCTGTGCCAGATCACGATGGATCCAATAAAGTTGTTTCGATTTAAACCATTTAAAGACTGAGGGTGGTTCTATTGGCATAACATCAAGGATTAGGATTAGTGAACAGTTCCTGAAGGTGAAAGGTAGACCCCAAGTACAGATTCAGTGTTAAAGATGATGTGAAATCCATCAAACATTGTGAACTAATCCTATTTTCCCAAGTCCAGAGGAACATTTATAATCCATTTACAGTCTCCAGGTTGCTACAAAACAACAGCACCATAAATGTTTTCTCCAGGAAAGAGGAGTTGTTGATTTAAAGTAATACCCCACTGCAAATCTATTGAGTACCAAACACTTGCTGCCTGTAGGCTTGAAAGGTGGCTCTGAAAGTTAATGGCTTGCTCCTTTTGTGAAAGATGGCAGATGAAGTCAGTTTGGACTCACAGCAGGTACAGTGGATCCAATGGCCACCCATAAATTAAGGCAAAAAAATGTGTCATTTTCTCAAACACCTGTGGCATAATCTACTTTTCTGCTGTTGACAAAACAGTCTCGCTACATGGTCCATTTAGTAATTGTTTGTAAACTCAGTCATGGAAACACAGATGTTGAAAATTGACCTGTACTTAATTGTACTAAATGGCTATTAAAGCACTAATACCTTTTCTTAGTTCCAAGGCTCTACTGGAAATAGTGCGTTCAACAATTTTTCAGCAAAATAAGGGTTGTTTGAATTATATTTGAGGATTATGCTGTAGTGGTTGTTTGGGAACCTTCTGTGAATGTTTTTGGTCCCGTTTCATAAAGATAGTGGTTGAAATGAGTTTCATTCACAAGGTGGCGGGGTTCACCCTAAAGGTGTGATCAAACAGAAAGGAAGATGAATTTGAGCACTGGACCTTTTCGTGCAGTGTTGATTCATCCCAGCCAGCCAATATACTGGTTTATCTCCTCTTCTTTTTGGTATCTCACTATAATCTCTCTCATTTTTTTTCCTTTGACTGTATGCATTCATGCCACCAAAATTCACCTCACTTTCTGTATGAACACACCTTTAGAGACAGAGTGAGGAGCTCAAACATCGGCAAGGAACTCAGGAGCTCCTTTACTTTGAAAGGAGGCATTTTAGGTGGTGTGGACATTTGATTAGAACCCCCACCCTCCCTGAAGTCTCTCTGTGGAGGCATTTCAGGCACGTCCAACTGGGAGGAGAACCTGTGGCAGACTCGGTACATGCTGGAGGGATGACATATTCCCACATCCTGCCTGGGAACACCTTGGTTCCCCAGGAAGAGATGAAGGATGTGATGAGGGAGGAGACTGTATGGGCCTACCTTGCTTAACCTGCTGCCACTGAGACCCAAACCTGGATGAGCAGCAGAAAATGGATGATTTTGATGCATTTTGTAAAATCTTGGTGCCCATCAGAATCCATTGTAACTGCTGTGAATCCAAACTGACGCCAGCTGTAATCCCCCCACTTAGCAAGTTTTTTCAGAGTCAACTTTGAAGCCCTACAGGAGCATGTTTTTGGTGTTTAAGCGAAGAGGATGTGGTCCACCTCCATCTATGACTGTGTCTTTTGGGATGTGGGTTTGGGCGGGTGCTGGATCCCATCTCAAATCTGCTGGTCCTCACAGTTTGTTGGTCTTCTTTTTGCGCCAGCAGTCACCCTGCCCTGTACCTGTTCGTCAGACAGGGGGTGGTGTGGAGTGGGACCACCGGGCCGCAAGTACAAACCTCTTTCCTTCCGCTGCCTGGCTGATAAGTCCTGTGGGGGTCCAGCTGCTCCCCGCTTCCGGCATGTACCCCCCACACCTCAATGAGGAGTGTTTCTGTTAGGATCCTTGGTTTTGCCAAGTGATGGGTAGCGTGGTTCACCGGCATGGGCAGCATCCAGATTTACTGCAGCTGATAAAGGGAGTGGCTGGCTGGTCGGTTGGTCGGTTGAATGGTTTTGTTATGCCCACACAGGAAAGCTTTGCCACTGCATGGGCAAGAAAGCTCTTTGGTAGAGAGCCGAGCATGAGGTTGGACTGAGTTTGGCTGGCACGTTGGTCCCTCCGGGCTCCTGTTACCACAAAATTAGAGCAGCTTGTTTGTGTCAGCTCTAGTAATGGCAACGTGCTTCAAGGAACTTAAGGAATCTTTGTAAACTCCCACCAAAAACCTGCCAGTCACAAACCAGACAGCATATTATCAGCTGATATCACGGAGAATCTTTGCTGCTCGCTCCAGCTCTTTTTGATGCCCCTTTCCCTCCCCTCTGTCACTGCCATAATGAGCTTGAAGCCCAACCCTACGTCTCTTTCACCCACACATGCAGAACATTTTCCTTTAAGGGAATGAAAATCCATAAAGGAAATTTACTTTGCAAACTAGTTCCCTCACAGTTTAACATAGAGAATTCCAAGTGCCTTGATTAATGAAAATGGAGCTAAGAGGTGAATAGCATGTCTTATTTTAAGAGAAAGTAAAAGGGACAAGAGGAACATGTAGGGTAAGAGCTGAATCTGAATCGATGTCACAGCCCAGAAATGGAAGGTGAAGCCATTGGAAATACCTACTGCATGAATGTCTGTCTCTCCACTGTTTGATCTGCGATAGCCTTTTGATTCACCTGCATGCGTTTATCCAATGGTCCAGACATCAGTGTTTCTACTTCTGGTGCTACAATGTGACATCTCTAAGGAACTGTCAAAGTTGATGTATTTGTCTTTGTAAACTGGCTACTGACTTGTGAAAGAGCATTATTACCAACACAAACGCCTCAACTATTTCCAGAAATTCTTCCCTTAAAACTCTGTTTTAAAATGAAGTCTCAGGAATCCATTAACCTCCAAATGTCTTGAGAATAACCTTTTCAAGAAATACCTCAATTCAATTTTCACCATATATTTACAAGTCACTCACACCTCACTCGCTTCGCACAGAGCCACCCCTGCTCATGCCTCCACTGTACAATAGTCTGGTATTGTTAGAGGGGGCCCACCAACACTTTTCAGGTTCATGTCAGTCAAACTATCCGTTGACCAAATCAGAGGCCTGGCCTGAGGGCTATTTCAGTGTATATTGTCGAGACAGACTCGCCTCGGGCTCACCAGCACACTGACTTGTGTCAGCACAGCTTGTGTCTCACTAATGGATATCAAAGAACAGCCTCCTGGTGCATTAGACTTTTAACCCAATTTGAGTGTTGGGATTGGAGATGAGAAGGGCCTCTGGTGCTGCTCCATTAACAGTACTTTGAAATGGGATCTGCTACTGTGATGTACAGTCGCTTCAAGAAGTATTCAGACCCCTTCAATTTTTGCACACTTTATTGTGTGGTAGATTTAATATTGAACTGATAAAATAGCTATTTTCACCCATCAATCTAAGCTCAATAACCCCTAATGACAAAGTGAAAAAATGATTTCAGAAATGTATTGAAAATTAAAAACTGAAATCTCAATTACAATAGTGTTAAGACCTTTTACTGCTGTAGGTTACAGTACACCTGCGGCAAAGTGATTAACTGCACAAAGTTTCTGTGTAAAGTCTCAAAGTTCACACTGTATGTCAGGACAAAAACCAAGCCATGATCTATGTCTTGCAACAAAGTTTTGTGACAAGGAATAGATCAGAACAAGGGTTTAAAAGAATGTGAGTGAGTGTCCCCAGGAGCACAGTGGCCTCAATAATTTTGAATCTGAGCAACCAGGGAAAAAGGGCCTTGGTCCAAGAGTGACCAAGAACTCAAGGGTCACTCTAAAGATCTTCAGAAATCTTCTGCAGAGATGAGAGAACCTGCTGAAAGGACGACCATCCCAGTAACACAATCAGGCATCCGACTTGGAGTTTAAAGGACCCTGAGAGCATGAGGAAAAGGATTCTCTGATCTGATGAGACAAACATTGAACTCTTTGGGCAGAACTCCAAACACCATGTCTGGTGAACACCTGGCTAATACCATCTCTACCAGTGAAGCATGTTGGTGGCAGCATCATTGGGATACTTCTCAGTGGCAGGGACAGAGAGACTGGTCAGAAGTGATGAATGCAGCCAAATCCAGAAAGGGTCTTGTGCATGTGACCTGAGATTGGGCTGATGGCTCACCCCTCAGCGTGACAATGACCTGAGGCACGCAGTCTGGCTTTGGGACAAGTCTCCGACTGTCCTTGAGTGGCCCAAACAAAGCCCAGACTTGAACCCCGTAGAACACCTGTGAAGAGCCTTGAAGATGGCAGTTCACAATCACTTCCCACCCAATCTGATGAATCTTGAGAAGATCTGCTTGGGACAATGAGATAAACTGTCCAAATCCAGGTGGCAAAGCCATTTGTCAGTTGCAGAACATCTTAAAGCTGTACTGGTTGCCAAAGGGGCTTCTAGAAAGTGCTGAATTCAAGGGTCTGAATACTTTTGTTTTTTTTTTAAAGTCAGTTTTTAATTTTTAATGAATTTGCATCTTTTCTAAAGCCGTTACCTTTTGTCATTAAGGGCTATTGAGCATAGATTGATTGGCAAAGATGGCATTCTTACCCATTAACAATTGCATGTACAACACAGTAAGGTGTGCACAAAGCGAAGGGGTCTGAATACTTTCTGGAGCTGCAGTATATAAGAAGCCTTTAAATATGGAAACTTGCAGGTTGGTTTTAGCTTATTTATTTATTTTCATGAGTGACAGTTGCAAATGTCATTATCTTGACACAGAGTTTGTGATGAGTCTATTCATACAGGAGGAGCAACATATTATCAGCAACACCTGATAATGTAATGTCCCTGACCTAAATACAGGTTTGGTGAAGCACAGCGTTAGAAAGCTGCCAGAGGTGGTACTTGAACTTGTCATCTGTTTTTGAGGCTGTAGGTTGTAATGCTGTGTAACATATCCTGTGAAGAGCCTTTTTGTCAGTGTTGTAACCACTGTCCCTCTTAAGTAATGTCCTTTTCCTGTGTTTAGCATTAGTCACTGTGATTCTGTAGACTTTTCACCCTACCAAGTTACATAATTTTGTAACTTATGGCCTGTTTATCAGGCCTAGTTAGATGTCTATTATGCCTTACACTTTACTTTAGTGTATAACTCAGCTTGTGTAGATGCTTTTTGATTTACAGTCATAGCGGAGCTTCTGGCATGGCTCTTGGGATGGCAGTGTCAGCCTGTTTGTTGGTCAGCCCACCACTTTTGTCCAGGTTAAAATAGCTCAACAGCTACTGGATGCATTGGCTTGAATTTCCCTGATGCCACCAGCAGGTGTTCTCAGTTGTTCTGTGGATTATTTTAACATTTACTTGATGGGTTGTCACAAAATGTGGTATAGATATTAACAGCTAAGAGGAAAAGTCCCAAAAATCATAAAAACAGACAAAGAGCACCAGTAAAGAGGAACCCTTTTGTGGGTTAGATCCTTTTGACACTGACTGAAAGCCACTTAAAGGATATTTTCGTGACAGCATTGCAAACTGTCATCACCTCTGACAGTCCATCCTCTGTATGTGAAGACAGTAGAAGTTCACTGCTTTCAGATTATGTATTGATTTGGCTATTCAACTATAATAACTGGAAACAACTGCAGTTCTTTCAAGCTCAGCTACAGTACAAGACAGACTGTACTGGATGTAGATGTCTTGTATTTCTGCAGAACATTTTACTGCTTGTGGCCCAGAGTCAAAATAAATCATCATTCTAGTAATTTCTGTATATCTGACCCCAGTTAAGTCAATATGTTGTAACAGGCCAGGATATCATAAATAACAAATATTGAATTTAAACAGACACATACAAGCGCACACACAATTTCCTGGTGTCTATCTTCTGTCAATCACACACCCTCGGTTCAATAAACAGGATGTGGCGTTGTATGAATCTTCTCCCTAGTCCCAGTCCCTCTTTGATTCTGCTACCCCCAAAATCAAGCATCAACACACACAGTTCAGCAGTACAAACCGTATAGTATCAAATCCCAGCTATCTCTTCCTCACCGTTGTTAACTAAAAGCAGATAGTGGCCTCTGACCCTGCCTTGTCGTTTTTTCAGATGGTGTTCCTGTGTGGACTGTACCAAAGTCGCCCTCAGGGGAGCAGTTGAAGAACGGAGGTCTGACTCCTCTGCAATCAGCCGAGCCCTCCCCAGCCCTCAGGATAAGGAGTCTGTCCCATGGTACTGAGGTGAGAAACGTTACGTCATATTGTCAATTATCACCTCTGTCTCCCATCTCGCTCCTCTTCCTTTCTGCTGTTGTTTTGGTCTGTTGAGAGATCTGAATTTACAGTGAGTCAGATGTGGGACCGAGAGCACTGTTGAGCTGCACAGTCAATCTAGGAGATAGTGAAAAATCGTCTGGTGCGATTTCTAACTGCATTTCTCCTGATAAGGGAGAGTTGTTCTGAGATGTTTGTTAAGACAAGAAACTAATTTTACATTTTTGTACAATGTGCTTTGCTTTTATGTTGAACTGTATGTCTTACTCTACCAGGATGAATTTAATCAGACTGGGAAGTGTATGTTTTGTTAACAAACCTACTGTGGGTTTTACTCAAACCTACAAAATTATTCACATTACACATGTTTTACGTCTTGCTGACATTTGTTAAAGATTGATTTCCTGCAGTATTTTCCAGGTAGCTATTGTTCAAATTATAGTAGCACATTAGGGAATTAATCTACACAGACTTGAAACTTGCAGGCAATCCATCACAGTCTACACTTCACCTCCTGTAGTTTATGTAGTTTTTTTTTGGAAGTTACATTACTGTCACATGATGATGTGTTTGATACAAGCTGAAGGGTTTAAATGTTGATGGAAACAATTCTACTTCTACTTTATCCTACTTAAACTATGTAAAAACACATTTTATTATCTGAAAAATGTATTGTTATGAAGCTAAAACCAGGCTTTGTAAGATGTAATCTTGAGAGTCAGTTGACAAAAAGCATTAAAATTATGAGCAACCCACAGAACAAACAATAAGCAAGCATGGACATAATTAAAAAGGCTTAAGTGAATTGCACATTTACTTGTATAGTAAATACTTATAATGGATTACGTCTCTTCAAGGCTCTAAAACTATTTTCTTGCTGCTCTGAAGTAAATTAAAAGTGAAAGGCCACTTGCAAGATAGGAAATGGTATGAAAAATCTGAATGAAATAAACCACTCAGTCATTCCTAATTCTAAATCTTCCTCTGTGTGCCAGCAGACAGACACAAATCTGTAGTAGTGATGATGTTAAGACTGGGAGGATTTCTGTCTCTCTTTCTTTATTTCTCTTGCCTTTGCCCTGGTTGCCCAGCAAGGGAGGCAGTTGTTGCTTCTGAAAGTTTTAACAGAGCTGCTGTCAAATAAGTGGGTCACACAGTATAAATCTGGAACTGAGCCAATCCCGGTAGGGGGGTCTCATGAATTCTTGCCTGGCTGCCTGCTGCAGAGAGAGGCTGTCTAGACCACCCTGTATCAGTGAGGCCGAGTGACACTGACGAAATGTAGGCAAGTCAGGTGGTGAGAAAGAGGGGTGGGGCAAAGTGTGAGGCTTAGAGGGTGTTAGTTAAGATGCTGATTATTAACTTCAAAGGTCAAAATCCACCCTAAAGGAAAGATTTTGTATTTGTTTTAATCCCTCTGAAGCCCTTTGGAAACAGCTGCATAACTTAAACTTATTACATTATTATCATGAAAGACATAATGCTGTTAAAATCTAATCTTTCCATATCTTGCAGTTTGCTTTTTGATTTTTGTTGGTGTATATGGTTTGTACCCATGATTACCACAGAAACAAGTACATCTTATTGACGTTTCTGAACATTCTTTGCTGGTAAAGAACACAGTAGCTGAGATGGTGAGAAATCACACAAATTCAAGACCTGGACAGTGTTATGACGGGGATAGCTTCCAGTGTGTAATTTAATTTATCACGCGTACCTCTTCCACAAAAACCATTTGTCTTTGAAAGTCAGCAATAGTTTGCAAGAGCATAAGTATAAACACAATGAGGCTTTAAAGGTGGACTGGTGAGTAGATCGGTTTTCATATGCGGTTTTATGACGTCAACAACCTCTGTAGTCTCATTTAGCCACTTGTTAGCAACTGCCTTTTTTAAGACACATAAAAGCATTAAAAAAAAGTGGGGTATTTTCTGACATATTTTAAGTCGTAGAATAACATGTGAAAACGTCTTGAGCTTGAGTTTAACCACAGACCTTATTTCAGACATGTAACCAAAAAACCCATTGACTTTGGGACGAGGGAACTGGTAGTGCTAAAATGCTAACTGACTTCCTGGATTTAGGACTCATTCCTGCACCACTCTATTATTTAAGTAATCTGCGATTGTTTTCTTAAGTCAAAAACTAATTGTCTTAAATTAAAAAAAATCATGAAAAATGATCCAAGATTGTTTGATTTATTGGAACCAAAACTCAAAAATATTCTGTCAATATATCATAAAGAACAACTCTTTATCGTAACATTTGAGCAGTGGTAAATGCAGTACATGTTTGGCGTTGAGCTGTAGGTCATATTTCTGAAACACCTCTGTCACATGAATCACACCGATCCATGGCTGTGTCATCATATTATTCTAACACAGCAGATTAATGGAAACTTCAGCTATGAATAACAAGGTGAGGATTAATGGGGCACCTCTTTACTGCCACATCCACTCATAACAGCCTCTTTGTCAAATGTTAGACTCATGTCATTACCTGTCATAAGTCTGTGTTGTTACACACCGAGAAAACAACTTGTTAAACACTAATGTTAGATCTTCTAACGAGCTGACACTCATTTTAACCTAACTTCAAAACAAGGTACAGGAGGCAGGGAGGGACATTTTACCCTTGAAGTGAGCAGTGAATCAGTTCCCTGCCTTAACACCACGAGGGACTTCCCGTCTAATCTACAGGCACAGAAATGTAATCTGTCACGTTAATGATCATTTTCTATTGACATATGTGTGCAGAATGGGTATTACAGCGTTGCGGTGTCAGCCCATTTACAGCTAATTGTCAAGCTGTTCAACATACTTCATGGTGCACAACTAAGAGGGCAGCTCATAATGGTGATTTGGCACCTTTAAAGACATTTCAGACAGTATTATGGCAGTTATGATTCAGGGGGCCTCAGCCAGCCATCTGCACTGACTTTCCTGCCGCTGCAGTATGTTTCTGCCAACTGAAGTGTGCTATTAAGATACTGTGCCACCCTAATGGCTAATGCTAAGTCATGACTGTCATAAAAGAAGATATAGACACTGAGAGAATTATAAAAATGGCCTTGTGGGACTTAGATAATTTGATTGAATTATTTTGGAGCCCCAAAAGGAGCACTGAGGTAGACGGAGGAAGACCTAGTTTTTCTCCTCGTGGCCTACACTTTATTCTCCAACCATCATCTATCAGTTTTTAAGAGAAAAGTCAGTCTGTCAGCTGAATTTACAGTAGTGACATTTTAACAGTGTCCACTCTGGTCTTCACTGCATGAATCATGTGAAAACCTGTTCTAATGTGTAGCTTTGTTTTCAGGCCATTTGCCCTTACAGTTAGAAATTATGCTCACTGTTAAAGTCAAGCACTTTTACAAGTCATAACTAATTGTTTTATAAATGGTTGTTAAATCAAATCACCATTGCCGATCCTTTATGGATCAATCACAGGCCATTGATAATAAATTCTCTCTGGCTGGTGTTTATCCTCCCCCAGCCTCATACCTTTTTTGGCTCTCTAACTCTTTAATTAATGAGTAAAAAAAGTGATACATTTTACAGATTATGCACTCACTTTTGGATCTTTCTCAACCTCTCACAAATCGAATGGAAGTGTACTCTAGCTTGTCAAGTGTAGACAGTAAATTTCCTCCCAAAATTGTCTTCAAGCCAAAATCTGCAGCCAGCGGTCTGCTAACACCACGCTGAAACAGCACCACAACATTTGTAATACCAGGGGTCATCACAAAATTGAGGTGTCACTGTTTTTAAAGAAGCGCAGACAACTAATTTTTAACTGCACCCCTTCACAGCTCTGAAATACTTTGCACTTTCCTCCTGCCTGTTTCTCGGCTCTGCCCTGCAGCTTGAACCAGATTTCATTAGAGCGTTCAAAGATGCTCTGGCCCTTGTTTGAAGGAGAACGGCGCAGAGACGGAGGAGATGCAGGGCAGATTTGCCACGGTGCATTAGTGCAGCTTGACACTGACGTTTATTCATCTTTTAATGAGATTCAGCACTATCATCCATCTGATTGCTCCCTGTTGTCCAACCAGAGTGATGGAAAGTTTCGAATCTGGCGTGAAAGAGATGAAAGAGAGGTAGAGTGAGGAGGGAAAGATTTATCTTGAGCTGTCTGTCTCACCTGTATTGATGAAGGTGATTTTTAGATGAAGAAGTACAGCAGTTGGGATGGTAATTTATCTGGTGTGTACTGTTTGGCACTCTACAGGTCTGCTGAGGTGGTTATTTTGCCATCTTGTGGTAGTGAAACACAGTGCAGAGAGAATTCATAGCAAAATGCTTTAGGTCACTGAATCAGGAGGTTTCTAATCAAGACAGCTTTATAAGTGGCATTTTGGTGTTTGTTCTTAGTGTTCAGAGTGCAGTTTCAGTATTTGTTGCTCAGGTGTCACCATGACATCCTACCAGTTCCAGTAAAGCTCAAGGTTAGCTCCTGATCTAATCTTCAATTTATAATCTTGGTCGTTTGCCAGTTTACCAGTCTCCCAAATAATCTCATGAGCAGTCCTGAGAGCGAGGAAGAAAATGCATTACCCCAGAATAATAAAGGTTTGCTGTTTGAATTATGTAGCAGCACAGTGGTGTTTGATATTCAGTCCTAGTATGCAGCCGATGGGAGAGTGAGTGCGGGGCCGGTGTGTGTGACTGTGGGAAAATAGAGGAAAAAATTGCTGGTGCTTGCAAAAAAAAAAAAAAATCAGGTGGGTTTATGCATTTGGAACAGCACCAGAACTCTCCCAAGCCACATATCAGACCTGTCCGCTGTAATGCTGTAGACATAAGCTGCTGCTGGAGAGGAGCAGAGAGTTAATGACCTTCAGCCAGTTCTGTTCTAACCAGGAAGGCAAGTGAACGAAATCCTCCTGTCTGGTGACTGTTGGTGGAGCTCTTTTAATTCTGGTGTTCATGTTTGCAGCCAGATTTCATTTGACCTTTTTACTTCATTTTTGTGATCAGATTAATTTTTTCCCCCTTTTATAAGCAGTGAACTGGTGTGATTTATTTAAAATGTGGAAATTCTACATTAAAGACAAAAGTGAAATCAATTTTATTTCTAAAACTCAAATCTCAAATTTGTCTTCATGATCTTTACAGCATGTGACGCACTCATTCCTAGATCTCGTTCGGAGGAAAACTCCCTCAAAACAATCTTTTAACCAAGAAAAAAAAACCTTAGGAAGAGCAAGAGGAGATCCTCTTCCAGGATGACAGATAATAAATGGCACAGAACAGATAGAAATAGCATTTATGTAGAACATATTTCCCTTTCCCTTCTCTGATTATTGTGCTGTTCCAGCAGAGACATGAGTCCTCCATTGCACTGTGAGTCAGTGCTGACGATCACTGCCACCATCTGCGTAAACACCACCAGCACAGATGAATCATAATATTTAAACAGTGGCAATGAAATCAGCGTCTAAAGGAATATTTGTGTTAAGTAGGTTTCTGGGAGGCGGTCAACCTGCCTCATGCAAAAGAATAATCAATAAAATGAGATTTGTTCAGCTTCTAAACTTGCATCATGTCAGTAATGAAATTATCCAACACTGTGCGGCTACAGCTTTTTCTGATTCTTATTATCAGGATAAAGGTCCTGTCAGTTCAGTGTCAAAAAAAGATCAGCTTGTTCTCGGCTGGCTTCGGTCATTCAGCAAGGAAATATCAACCCATGAGTCAGTCTCACTCTGTAATCCATTCTTTATTGAACCCTCAGCTTTTAGTTTGAGACTGAGTGTAATGACACCTGCCTGGTAGAAAAGATCTCCTCCTTTGTCTCTCACTTGCAAAGCATGCTCTTCACTGTTTAATTAAAACTCTGACTGATTTCAGAGCTGCAGGCCTGAAACCATGAATATATACTGATTTTCTTCAAGTCCTAATGAAACCTTTTGTTGTGTTTGTAAACAGGGCGAATAACCAGGTCAATACAGCATTCTGACTCCTGCATTGATCTTCACCAAGTAAACAAAAGTAATGACATTGATGGTGTTAATGTTAAGCCTGCTGGAGTCAGCATTAACAATCTCGATTAACAATAAACGCACTCAGTGGTGACTCCTGCAAATTATAGCCACAAGAAATGTAATGTAAGAGGTGTAACACAGCTGAAACAGCATAATTTTCTTTAATTATCTGCTCTACCAAATGCGGTTAGTTTGGTATTTAACCAGAGAAAGATTTGCAATAAAGTTTTTAGCCGATTTCAACAGCAGTGACCCTTTGTTGCTCTGAATCATCTCAAAGCTCCTTGTGTTTCTCAGTTTTCAGTCTTTTCAGGCTTTAAGTAAGGAGAAAAGACAGTTAGTACTCAAGAGATTTCTCTGTCACCTCGACTGTGAAGACAGAAATCTGCTTTTTGAAAATGATTCACTCGTGTGAGGTGGCATCACTAGTATTTATTAGCCAAGGCATAGTATTGCACTCTGGTAGTTTAGGGTTAATTTCTTAATTAATTCAGCGAGTTTAATAAGTTGATTCTCAACATGGAGAGTACAGCAAGGTTTAACACAGAACCATAGTAGACAACCACTGGTGCAAGGTCAGCACCAGGCTGATGTAAGATGGTCAGAGCTTTTATACCTGCTAATCAGTGAGTAGTCTCCTGTGTGTACTGGGTACAGTGTATGGTGAATTCACCGCCCCTGTTTGTGTGAGTGTCTCATGATGCATGCAGTTTACTGTTAAGAACCTGCACCTTTAACTTGCACAAACTCGGATGACTCCACCCCAAATTGTAATCAGTTTATTTTTCTTTATTATTATTGTGTGTGCGCACGGTTGTATTCATGTCCTCTCATTAGATGCTGCGCTGATGTAACTGTTCATTATAATTTATACATGAAGCACTGAGACTCAACATCTAGCTCCAGTTACTATTTTCTTTTCTTTTCTTTTTGAAAGAAGAAGTGGGGAGAGAGATTTGGAGGTCTGATTCTGGCTCAATTGTGGATCCTTTCTCATTCATTCATGACTACATTCCAATAGATGCTTTTAAGCCTGGGCTTTATAAAATGTGTCAGTTTTGTGGTTGATGGTTATTCTCAGCTCGCCTTACTTTTTCCCCTCCTGTTTCCAGTACCTGAAAAGCTTTTCCTCCTTCTACCTTCGCTATTTTGCTTTTATTTCAGCTTTAAAACTTCCTGTTCATCATTTGCTCCAGTGTAGTTGCTGTAGCTCTCTGCCAAATCTTTTCAGACATTATAATAATTCTAATTATATTATAATAAATTTGGAGACAACGAAGCAGTAAATGCATTACAGTCTGTCCAGGCATCTAGCAAACATTTAAATGCCTTAAAGCTCCAAATCAACTTTAAATTGCTTCCAGATCTATTTAGTAAATACCATAATATATGTAGCATACTTTGAATAAACGACATGCTCTATGTAAACCTGTATCTTTGGAATGAATTTCAGACCCAAACTGGAAGCTCTTGGGCTGTAACTCAAAGCTTTTCAGTAACTCCCTTGGAGTTGACGTTAAACCTGCCTGACTTTGTTAACAGGAGGAAGTGGAGCTAGAAAGCTTACACTTAACTTCTACTTTGGTTGTGAACCATCAATTTATTCAGGTATCTTGCTCCTCCGGGCAGTGATTCTTATTTGAATAAAGGATTCGTGTAACCATGAGCCTACGAGTTGATAGTGTAAATGTCAAACAGCTGGGTTGATTCTGAAGGCGTGATTGTTAAACGCACATACACTGAACTGAGAATGATATGAGCAATTAGATGCTCCCCAAAGCTGCCTGCTGAAAAAAGTTTTATTTTCTTTTTTAAGGATGCCACGATCTGTCAGTCAACCTTTTTGATATTATAGCGATTATTATAAGGACTGAATAGCAATTATCGGTAAAACTTGATCTACCCAACTTACACAAGTTGTTTGAAAATATGCACAAATAAAGTTGTTAAGTTGAAACATATTTTCTAATTAATTAATCATTTATTCATAAAGTAAAATGGCAAAATAAAGAGAAAATTTGCTGCTTGTCTCTGGTTCTTTAATTGAAACTGAATATGACATAACCAAACAAAACAAAGTCATTTAAAGATGTCAGGTTGAGCTCCTGAAATTAACGAGAATTTTATAACTTTTATTTTGGCAACCTTTGATAATAAAATAATGTAAAATAATCACAGATTAACTAGCAGCTGAGAGCGTTTGTTTCATCTGATACTGCTTCTTTACTGTTAAACCCAGTTCATATATGTATACTCGAACCATAATCACAGTCCTTTGTGCATATTCTTTCTGATGATGGGCTGGTGGCATAATTATAACATGCACCCTCAATTTTCATTTGACTTTGAGCTGCTAAATGTGAAATATACTTCATGCAAATATCCTTCCCTTGCTTCATTTCCTAGATTTATCCATCGTGCTTGTAGCTGCTGTAGCCTACTCCATCTCTGCCGATACGGCTGCTGACTGATGTAAAACACATAGCTACCGTTGCACCAGCGTGGGAATTTTGCCACCGACACCAGATTTAAAACCTGGCACTGACAGGCTTCATCAGCATTGTGTGAACTCGTTTGGTAACAGATGTTCTATTTATATATTAAAGTCTTACGCTCCAGCTTTAAAGTTCACGGTCAAGTTTACAACCAACATTTACAATCTACACCAGGAATCATGCCCGAACAAATTAAAATCTAGTCAAACTGGGTGGATACAAAAACATTTAATGTGGCCTCTCTACACTGGCGTCTTTTTTATTTCTCTCGACTGTGCACAAAGTAGCAGGAGGAGGAGAAATCCACTTTACTCTAACGTGCAAACTTCAAAGATGGAGCTAGAAAGAGGACACATCTGTCGGAGAAAGATTTCACAGCAAAAGGTTGGGGGAGTCGAGTCTCGTACACCCACACTATTCCCCGGTTCTCCGGCTGGTGTTTTGCCAAAGAAATGAGTGAAGATGGAAGTGATGATGATAGGGGGTGAAGAAGATGGCTGGAGAAGAAGTTTATCCTGTTCAAACCGAGAAGGGAGAGGAGTCTTTGAAGTGGGAGCACAGGCAGACTCGCCCTATCTGAGTCTTCTGTAGCCACCCACTCTCTCCCCTGATGCTCTGCGAGAGAGAGAGAGATACATACAGAGAGAGGTAGATGGGAAAGAGGAAAGTTAGGAAAAAAGAGAACAGAGAGAGGAAGCCATGCAAATGGATGAGTAGACAGTTAAGGAGGACAGATAATGATGAAACAGAATAGCGGATGGTGTGAATGAGGAGATGAGGGGAAGGGAGGGTGAATGAAAGAAACAATGACAGAGATGACAGCGCGAGGGCGGAGGAAGAGAGGAGAAGAATGAAATACAAGATTGGAGTCAATTAAAAGAGAGACTGCCAGAGTGGAGCAGATTTAGAGGAGATAGTCACAGAAAGAAGGAAAAGGGAGGAAGAGCTGTAAGAGAAAAGGAAGGCAAAAAAAAGAGTTAGAGAAAGTTTGTTGGAGAGGCAGACGGCCGCCCATGTGTTCCTGAAAAAGAGACGGCTGCAGACCAGTGGTAATTAAGCAAGCTGATGTACACACCCCTACCACATGTGCTAAGATACAAGCAGGAATGGTGGAGGAAGGGTGGATGTGTAGAAGGCATGTCAGAAGAGGGCAAGAGCAGTGAGGAAAGGGAGGAGGAGGATGAGGTAAAAATGGAAAGAGATGTAGGGAAACACAGCAGAGGGATGATGGGGAGGGCGTAGAGGGATACGTCACTGGGACTTTCCCTGAGCTTCGTTTTTTCCCTCCTCCCTTGTTCTTCAGAGTGGGTGGTGGGCAGAGAGGAGGGACTCTCTCTGTGAGTCACACACAGCAGCTCACCACCTTAACTCACACATTGTCTCTCTAACAGGACCCAGGACTCCTTAAGGAAGGCTGCTCATCTAGTCTATAAATTCAGATAAGTAAGAGGAGTGTTTGTTTTATATCTGCAGTGCCCATCAGAGCTTTAAACTCTTCAAAAGATTCAAGATTTTGACAGCTTTTCCTTTGAGAGTTCCCCTCCTTAATTGGATTTTACGCTGACTTCGGCCCTGTGCAGTGGTTGTCCTGTTTGTGGAGCAAGCAGCTGTAACTTCCCTCCTTGTGCTGGATTTTTACTGGTGTGCACCTGAGGCTGCCCTACTTTTTCCCATTGTGGAGATGAGATCCAGTTTTATGCAGGTCAAGCCTGTAGCTACACAGCAATGCAGCGTGAGTGTTTACAAGCTGGTGTTTGTGTTTGTGTTGCAAGGATCCTTGCATGGTGTTACTGTTCGTCTTTGTGTCTGTATGGGATATGGGGTGAATAGTACACTTGCAGCCTGTGGGTGCACTGTTGCGTTTTAGCAATAAACATCACTGATCTGAGATGGTAAGCATACTTTTCCTCTGACGCTGGGGCTCTTTGTTGACTTCATAAATTATAGAACAAACTAGCCAGTAGTGCTCGTTCTGGTGGTAAACATTTTCAGCATCCGTAAAAGTTGATGTAACGGTTTTTGAAATGGAAAAAGGTGAAATATCAAACATCTTCCAGCTCTCACTGAAAAGATGTATGACACTATTCAAAAAATAGGTACAACTTTGTAATACGTTATCCTATATAAAGAGATGTAACTAACTGCATTATTAATTGTAAAAAGACATTCAGTAATGCTTCATAGATTAGTTACAAACTGGTTGGTGTTTTTCCTTTCTATTCAGAAGTAATCCAATTATAAATGTGGAGGAATATAACTGAGAATATTTACTCACTTATACTTGAGTGATGCCATTTTATGCCATTTATTACTTCTACTCTGATATTTTGGAAGCAAATATTGTACTTGACCTCATTTATTCCATGACTCTAGTTTCTGGTTACATTGCAAAATCTGATCATTATTATTACCAATAATAAATAAACTGATACATTCTGATATATTACTTTAGATTAAGCAACCCAACAGGATATAGATCACTTTAAATTAGCCTCGCCTTTACTAGATGCTACATTAATGCATTAATGCTAATTGTTACTAATATTATCCAGTGATTTAATATTGATTCTTTAATATACATTCTTAAATGGGCCATTCTGCATAATGAATACAACCATCAAGTCTGCAAAACATAAAAGTTAATATGTTGTTAGACTGGAAGAGATATTTCACAGCCTAGCAACCACAAGTTGTTCTTGCTAATACCTTATACAGTAAATGATCATAAACCTTTATTAAATAATTTATTGACCATTAATACAGGCATTAGTTACAACTTATGAACCCAAAAGACTTCTTATTAAAAAGTGGTACCACTAACTGTAAGGCTTACATTTAGCAATGTAGCTAACTTAGCCGTTTGCTAATCTTTTACGGTTGTATTCTGTTATTATATTTTATGAGAAGGCAACGCATTAACCCAAAAAACTTGTTTTGTCTGATGATGCATATTTTACATGTTCATATTCACGCACGTTTTTGCAGCACTAGCAGTCTTTGAAAGTTAAATGCAGTGCTAGCATCCTGTGCTAGCATCCTGCAGAGGTATGCGAATGTGGAGAATGTTTTGAGACATAATACTGTAAAATACAATCCAACCAAATGTCAAAATAAAAGACTTCATGTTGGAATGACCAACATTGTTATAATAAAATATTCTGAAACCTTTTTGTTTTATACACTCTCTTCCCCCTCCTAAGTCATAAAGTTAAGTCATAAATCCACACACTTATTTATTATTCAGGACACATTATTTTCACTTTCGGACAAGTTAAACTGCATTAAAAAGTCTTAGCTAATGACAGCCACTAAGTCCACCGATATATCCACTCGAGGTTTTTCCGCAGAGATGCTCTGACCCCCTCAGCAGTAATTTCCTGTTTCTGTCAAGAGCCTCTTTAATTAGTTAGAACCACTGGAATCATAACAGACCTCCCCCTGCCTCCTTCTCTTCCTTTTCACTTCTATATATATCACTCTGCTCCGAGAACCAGCCAGCTCCAGGGACTCCTGTACGTGTGTGTTCAAGCATGTTCCCTCATGAGTGTGTGTTCGTGTCTTTAGTGGAGAATGTGTATTCACCGTGTGTGTGTGAGTGGGTATGTGAAGCTTTTGGCATGCATGCATGAAATGAAATATTCAGGTGACAGGCAGGCACTCTGGTCCTCGAAAAATCTCTCTTTCTTCAGCGTTTCTCCCCCTCTCTGCAGGGCTGCTAAACACAATTACACTGCCATGAGTTTCATTTCAGATTTTCTCTTAACACTCCTGCTTATTTTGCTTTTTTTTTTCAAGCAGCAGTTTTGCCAAAATAAGATATCTACATGTTGGAAAAATGGACACATGTACATAGACGTAAGATTGTTATTACATAGAGACACAGATAAAAATGGAGGATAAAGAGCAGTGGGGCGGATGGGAGGTACAGAGAGCTGTTGTTGCCCACAGGCTCGAGAGCACTTTCTGCATTATACATCAGCCTCTTTCTTGTTTTTTTGCTTCTTCCTTCCTGCCCCAAGTTACTGCAGGAGATATCAAAGGCATCAGCTCTTCTTTAACCTCGACTGGATCCATTTCCACTTGAATGCTGGAACACAAATGAAGGACACAACCTCTCTCCGCTGTGACCAGTGCTGGCATTGTGTAGATCAATGCTAAAGGCTCTCAGGAGTAAACAAGAGGCACTCTGAGAAAAGAAACGTGGTGCTCCTTTTGCCACATGAAACACTGACAGTGGCCTGAAAGGCTGGATGACATGGCTGAATGGAGTATGAATGGGCTGCAGTGAAAAGTAAATGAGGTTGTGTCCTTTGGTATTTATAGGCTGCCTCTCTAACCGCTCCTCTGCTGGCCTCTAAATGAGTGGTGTGACCTTATCATTGGTATTGACAGTTGAATGTTGAAGAAAATGGCTTCATCCTCCTCCTTTTGGCCTTTCTAGTGACAGGTGTTACAAGGAACAGCACTGTAGGTGTGAATATGTGGAATAGTGAGCTTCACCAGTCCAGATAAAATGTAGACTATTTTTAGCATTTAAATTACTTGTTCTACTTTGGACCTCAGGCTGCAAGAAAATATTGTTTCATTTTGATATTTTGTAGAAGTCTGAAGTCCAAGAAAAGCATAATTTATATGATGGATTAAGGATAAGTCTGACAATAGTCTACATGTTCCTCATTATTAACAAATAACCAACAATTAATTCATCCTGCAGTATTATCTGTGCATCCAAAGCCTGATATATCCATCTGTGCCTGTGTTGTCCAAACACATCAGTGAGACACACAGTTGCTCTGGTGTTCCTTCATTACCATGAACACAGTCTCTGTAGTTTATCATGCAAACCATTAACACTGTTCCACTGCTGTAAATGCTAACTAGCTCACCAGGTGTATTAATCCGCTGCTGAAAATGCCCCCCAACAAAACCACTAATTACTCCCGTTTGAGTAATGTTTGCTAAGAACTACATCTAAAAATGAAACTATATACTTGTGACCTGTTTTTAAAGATGAATTTCTTCAGTAGGAACCATTGAGCTTAGCGCTGAGTGCACCAGACAGAGCAAAGAAGTCGAAAAATACCAAGAGATGGTTTAACAAACCTTTGATTTTCATCCTTTAAACACCTCAAAACCCCTCATTTTTTGTCTTATGTTTTTCTGCAGTATAGAGCAATAAAAACTGGTTGTCAAGGAAAAACCAAAATTGATACATAAAGCATCAATACTTACATCCAAAACTTTTAATCTGTTTATGGCAACAATCCACAAAATCAAAAAGAAAATCATATCCTCTGAAACTGTGAAGCTCTGTCCAAACTTTTCATTCAGACTGTTTGAAATTCATCAAATTTTCTGCCCTCTTTTCTTCTCAGCACCACCCAGGGCTAGAAGACATCAGCCCCACTGAAGAGGTGACGGATACAGAGGACAACGAGGAAGAGGACCTGGGCGTCCTGGACGACCAGCGGAGCATCATTCTCCACCTGCTCTCCCAGCTCAAACTGGGCATGGACCTCACACGGGTAAGGAGTGAGTAAGAGATACAAGTACAGACTTGTGAAAATAAACTTTGGATTGTAGGAAAGTACTGTTCTCAGTGTGTGAATAAATCTTTCTAACATTTTTGTAGGTGGTGTTACCTACCTTCATTTTGGAAAAGCGATCGCTGCTGGAGATGTATGCCAACTTCATGGCCCACCCTGACATGTTCCTGTCGATCACAGCCGGGGCCACAGCCGAAGACCGAATAGTCCGCTTTGTGGAGTACTACCTGACCGCCTTCCACGAGGGGCGTAAAGGGGCTGTGGCCAAGAAGCCCTACAACCCCGTGCTGGGGGAGACCTTCCACTGTTCCTGGGAAGTGCCTCGGGACAAAGTCAAACCTTTGGTCAGATCGAACCAGGGGTCGACGTGGGAGCCGAGCAGGGGCCCCAACAACGCGCAGCAGGGCGACGATTCGCCAGGAGGCTGCTACAGAGTCCGATTTGTGGCTGAGCAGGTGTCCCATCATCCACCGGTGTCAGGGTTTTACTGTGAGTGCCGGGAGAGGCGGATGTGCGTCAACGCCCATGTGTGGACCAAGAGCAAGTTCATGGGCATGTCTATAGGAGTGTCTATGGTGGGAGAAGGTGAGTCAAACCACAACATGAAACTTATAAAATACCTGTAGAAATGCCAGGTTTTGTATCACAAAAAAACCCTGGTTAACTTTTCTTTTTTGTCACACACTACACGACAACAGTGGTGGAAGAAGTACTGTGTTTCTTGAATAAATGTAGCAATACCACCATATAAAAATTCCCTGCTACAAGTTCTGTTTTAAAAATTTTACCTCAGTAAAAGAACAAAAATATTATGAATAAAATGAATGAATAAAACATTTACCTGTGAAACGCAGTGTAAAGTCACATGAAATAATGAATGACTAAAAACAAAAACATTGACCAAAAGGAATATTTAAGGATTAAGGATTTTAATTCACACAGAGTCACAATCTTTCTTTATGGTGTTTCAAGTGAAAGAAGCAGCGTATTTAAACGTTTGTTTTTGCCCAGCTCCACTGTGACACAAGGTGCCAACATCTGTAAAACACACTGGCTGTATAGGTGTTATAATTTAAAGGGTGGGGGACACTTCTCAGTAACATAGTCCTGCAGTACAGTTCATAAAAGTTTCCTGTTTTGTTGTTTTTCATGTTGTTCAGTAAATATCTCATTAAATGTCTTTTGTTTGTGTCGGGTTGTTTACTGGTGACCACTGCTGCACAGTAATTTTGAATTTTGCCGTGTTTTTGAAGAGCATTATAGGTGACCACGTAGTTTGTTCATCTTTAAGCTGCCATATGTTGCCTCATTGATACAGTAATTAACAGAATCTATTAACATATATTGCTGCATTTTATTATTTATTTATTTAACCTTCATTTATACAGCATAGGTTGGCTGAACTTACCACATGTGCTCTTTTCCACTTAAATTAAATTACAGAAATAATCAACTGGGACACTCAGATGTATAATAAAAACAGATGTCAGGCAGCATACAATGTGCAGGCTCAGTGGAAACAGTCACAGGTCAACCTTGAGCAGGACTGAAACAAACTACTGTTCCAAAAATGAATGAAATGAACAGTCCCAACAAAAAACAAAGAGGAACTCAAACAAGAGCACTGCCCTTAAAATACAGCTCACCTTTTGTGCTATAAGTGAGTTGTACCTGATTTTGAAGAGGTACTCATTGTGTCAGCTGAATAACAGAAAGAACAAAATGTCTAAAAATCCTCTGAAAATAGCATTTTGCTCTTCTGGAAAATGTCGCACTGTGACGGTGTCCTCTCCTGTGTGAAAGAATATGAGACCTCTCCCATGGCAATCAATAAACCAGTCCTCTCTGTCAGCACCATCAGGCCATGTACAGTAGACTGTGTGAGTTGAGTCACCCTGAGCGGAGGTACAGGAAGTCCTTGAGTCTGAATCGACTGAATCTGGATACATGAACTGATTCAGTTGGACGCTGCAGCTCTCTGAGGATCGCTGTACGACTGACTACTTGTCGGCAGGTTGTGACGCAGCAGTTCATCATCGTGTGCTGCCGTCAGAGAACATGCTGACCTTCACCCCAGGAAGTATTGATTGCTGGGTGTTTTTTTTGTTTTTGTTTTTTGCAGTGGCTGCTTTGCTGAGAGCAGTTAATACTGTATTTTTATGAATGGCTCAGATGTGACTGATTGGCAGTGAGTCAGCAGCAGAGTCAGTGGGCTGCTTCTGACTTTGGAGGGATGGAAGTGATCACAGACTTAGTGAACACTTTTCTCCTGTACGACATTTGTTAACTACAATGAAGAGGTGGATAAGGACAAATTAACAAAGTCAAATGGAATCTAATCTTATCCTTAACCTCAACCATTTATCTTTGCTGCGCCCAATCATAACCTAACTGCAGCCTGAACCACGGGGGGCATCTGTACAAGGAAACTGCATTCTAACAGGAGGGAAATAGAGCCAGTTGCATCAGCTTCTCATAAGATCAAACTTAACGCAAAACTGACAAAGCTTAAAAAAAATTTAAAATACCTATAGGGATAGATGTATAGATAGACATGGATTTTGCAGGAACTTTTAATCACCCAACAGTTTATAAAACAGTTAAAATCAGCTTCACTTCAACCAGTTACATTAAAATGCTGCTTAAAATTTAACAACATTTTTTTTTTAAATCCAGTGAAATCATATATTTAACCAGGAGATGCCCTGAACATGTATTTATTTTCTAAAGTTTAGGCTAAAAAATACTTTAGGAGCTATATAACATTCTTATACATTCTTAGAGGATATACTTTTATATCTGACATTTTATTTGTAATGGTCCTGTAGGTTTACAAAATTTTTGAATGCAGAGCTTTTATTTTACTATACTACTAAGTAAAGAGTCTAAATATTTCTTCCATCTCTTTCCGTGTGTTGCAGCTTACAGACTGAACTACCATTCATCTCATATATAACACATACAGTCAACCTCCTCAGTAATGATGGGTAATCAGCCCGGTGCTCTCTTCACTTGAGAGCAAATTGAAACCTATTCAGTGTCATATAACAGCTCCAGGCCTTTGTTGGGACTCTGAATAGGAGGTTTATCTCTCTTGTGTCATAATGTGACCAAAATGGTACCACGTGGAGTTAAGCCCTGAAGGCATTTATTGGTGAAACATAACTGCACAAGTCATCTTTTGTGAACATGTGGCTGTGAATGTGAAGAATTAGAGAACTATTCATGGGCATGTGAGAGGCTGAGGAGAAAACAGGAAAGGTGTTGTTGTTTATGACAAGATAAATCCACTTATTCACTAATTGAATGACACTCATGATGATGATGAGTAATATGCACTGAGAGTCCATCGTGAACAAGTACAACAGCCTTTCACATGGGTATCCCTGCACCCACGCGATGCAAACATAAACTGCATAAAGGAGGTATAAGCTGGTGTATATATAATGCTCTTCACAATGGGTGGCTAATGCTGAGTGTTTTGCATTATGTGTAATAGAAAACAAATATTGCTGCCTCCAGTCAGGTTACATAATGTAACTTTTATTGCCTATACACCCAGGGCGTGTGCTTAATTTTGTTTAGTCACAGCTTTGATTAAGATGGAAGGCTGCTGCTGTAATGAGCAGGGCTTCTGCTGAAAAGAGTTTAATTCTTACACAATATTAACAGTATTAGAGGGCACCATAAAGTGCATAACATAGTCACTACATTTAATTTGATGTTTATATAGAATATTCAGTTTCTGTGTACCTATTGCTGAAATCTCCACACTGCCTGCTGTGTTTTACAAGTGCAAAATGAACATCAGCAGCAGGCGCGTAACATCTACATACCAGGCCCATGGATTAAATCAGTGCTTATTACCCCAATATTTGATTATGTCTCTACACAAAGAGAGGCAGTGTGTAGGGAGATCACCTGCTGGCTCAACATAATAACATGGGAGGAGAAGAGGCTCCTCGACACGCTTCACCTGATCTGAACCTGTGAGAACCTGTTACCGAATCATTTCCCCAACACTGTGACTTTAACCCGCTCTCACGTTTCTTCCCTCCTCCTCTCAGGAGTCCTCTGTCTCCTGGAGCACGACGAGGAGTACGTCTTCACGTTGCCCTGTGCCTACGCCCGCTCCATCCTCACCGTGCCCTGGGTGGAGCTGGGGGGCAAAGTCTCCATCAACTGTGTCAAGAGCGGCTACTCGGCCACCGTCACCTTTCACACCAAACCCTTCTACGGAGGGAAGGTGCACAGGTGAGTGCTTCGGTGCAGTTCTTTCCATCTCTCATCTTCTCTTCTTTTATGTCGTTCATAAATACTTTACAGAGGGAGGTGGTCTGGCACTGACAGTGGCTTCTTCTCCACAGTAGGATTAGATCAATAAATGTGGCTTTCATTAGCCATTTATTAAACACTGGATATAAGATAGATTATGTCACCTACTCATGATGTGATAAAGGTTCCTCACTGGCAATGGCTGCATAAAAACAGTCAGTAAATCCTGCAACATTTTACTCATATCTATAATTTTTCAACAGTTTTACAGGTACATTTTCTTTTTCAATTTTTTAACAGTTGTTTTCTATAATACGAAAGGTGTTTTTCTGTGTTGTTTAAAAGCTGCTATGGCCAGCTGATTTAACATTTAATCGAAGCACACTCCTATCTGTAATTACATTTTAGATATCCATAATAACATTTCTCCCAGTCTAAATTATATTCTCTCTTGTCTGAATGGTAATTACAAACATACATAGTAGCATTCTTACTGGTAGAAATTGTATTTCAAGATATCTACAATGTCAAAACGAATTTAAGAGATCTAAAAATCCTTTAAAAATGTATCAGTGGTTGTTTTTACATGTAATAGTTAGACTGGTTATGTAATGAAGATATCTGTAATTTAATTCTTCCTGGTCAAAAAGAATATGTCTGATTATCCACAGTGAATGTTCTAGATATCTGAAAAGGGAGTATTTCCCTGTAGAAATCTACTGCAGATCTCCAGGAACGATGACAGTGACGTTGTGGATATCTGAAATGTTCTTTTTAATGAGGAAGAATTAATTACAGACACCTGCATTACATATCCAGTTGAGCTATTAAATGTGAAAACAGTTAGGCCGTAAGCTGCTTTCTTATCTCACTCACCACCCTCCCACTTCCTCTGTATCTCATGTTGATATTTTTTTCTTTAACTTGATTAAACAAGATAAAACATATTAAATATTTTTCATAATTTGAACATAAACAATGTTAATATACTGTGACGCACAAATATCCCAATAGCCTTTTACTTAATTAACTGCAGATGGCAAAATAAGACAAACTGAATAGATGCTGCAAAAAGATGATAAAACAGTTTCCTTCTGTCCTGTAAAGCAATTCAGCAGATTTCACAATAAATTAAGCACAGTATAAATGTAGTATAGAGGTCAGTAATAACTGAAGGCAAGTTAAAGTCTGAAGTTTTGTCCATTTCCAGTTTCTAAAATGTGAAATGAAATGTTAAAAAAGAGTACTGTCGTGTATGTCACAGGCAGTCAGGACAATATCTTAACAACAGTCTTCTCTGTTTTGTCGATGCAGAGTGACGGCAGAGGTCAAACACAACCCGACCAACACCATCGTGTGTAAAGCGCAGGGAGAGTGGAACGGCACACTGGAGTTCACCTACAGCAGCGGGGAAACCAAAGTGTTCGACACAGCCAAACTTCCAGTCACCAGGAAGAAGCTGCGACCGGTGGACAAACAGGGGAGGACAGAATCCAGGTGAAAAACATATCATCACTGACTTATACAGTTTCATAAACAGTGGGTAGCCCTACACGTGGGAGCTGTCCGTTTACTGTCGGTGTGTTTTACCTGTGCATGTAGGCGGCTATGGCAACACGTCACCAAGTCGCTGAAGGAAGGGAACATTGACGGGGCCACGGAGCACAAACACCGGCTGGAGGAGCGACAGAGGACGGAGGAGAGGCAGAGAGCAGCTGATAACACACCCTGGACACCTAAATACTTTACAAAAGAGGTACAGTGTAGAGAGATAAAACTACAACTCTGATATGGGGCAGAGACAGCAGGGTGGTACAAATCAATAATCGCACAATGTCATGAAGCTCTGAATGTGAGAGTGATTCTGGACTCACCAGTTATTAAAATATAAGAACATTTTCTCACTTAACCTTTGGTGGTACCTGGTGGTGTCATTTTATATGTTGTGCTCAGAGCATTGGAAAAAATCCCCTCCTACTCTGGGTAATCCTCACTTCCAGACTTTACTATGAACAATTTTCATAGGGACGGTTTCTGCAGTAGAAAAACTGAGTAACCAAAGTTCCAGGAACTATATGGAGCCACAGAAGCTAAACAAGGCACATTCCTGTTTGCGTTTCTGAAGCAACAACATAACTTTGTTTTTACCTTCAGGAAACAGGAAATCAGGAAATCAGACTCTCAACTTAATTATGATACCAGCCTCCCACAAGCTTTAGCCCCGCTGTATCTGATCAGTCAGCACAGCAAACTCTGCTGCAACAGTTCCTGGGCCAACACAAACAACTCTTTTCCACCAAATTAGCTCTGGTTCCTTAACCGTTTCCCTTCAGGATTCCTGGAACCTTTCTTGGAACTTTTTCACCAGTTTTGAGCAGAACCATTGTGGTCAAGGGTGTAGTCATCCTTGGTTCCTGGAGGGCACCGCACAATGCACAACAGAAGCTGCAGAATAAGACATGCCTACTGATGTTGTCAGGGTTTGTACTTCAGGACACGGACAACCTGCTACTTTTTGGTTCCGGGCGGGAACCAACTTTTCGGGTTCTGAACCAATTTATTTTTGGTTGAAATGCTCCGAACGGTTCAAAATTTAATGCAGGAACTAGAGTGGAACCCATTCCTTTCCAGGGACTCTCTTTGACACCAGGAGCTATGGCTGAGGAACTAAATTTAGGCCCTAGTTCTTGGGTCTCTGGACAAGTTTCTGCAGTGAAAACAGGTTATCTAATATCACATTTCCTACTTGTAAGCACTATAATACAGTTTCTCAAAACTAAAACCAAATTATTCTGCATGGACAGACACCACTATTAAGACACCAGTAAGATTTGTAATGATCTAATTTCCTTCCCTCACATGTGCAGGGAGATGGTTGGCTCTACAACAACCCACTGTGGAAGTCGACCTGACAGCAGAGCTCTTTTCTCATGGACAACAACCGAGATCCTGCCTCCACACGCTGAGGACGGAGGTCAGGAGGTCAAATGGAGGGGGAGAGGTGTTCCCCTCCCTCCCACAGACCTTCAGGCCTGAGCTTTAGACTCTGAGAGCAACACCACAGAGATACAGGAAACAAGCAAGGTGCCAAAGGGATCTCCACTGATACAACCAAGAAGGGGTTTGGAGCTCTTGGGACAGAAGTACATTTTTATATACAGTTAATAGTATTACTGTTCAAAGTAGAGTATTTCTATTTTTCACCTTGCCAAGGCCTTTTTTGCACATGCACAGTAATGAAGTCTGCCACTGGTGTTTTACTTTTTCTTTTTTTTTAAATGATCAATATGTTTTCTCAGACATTGTCAACGTTTGTTTCAAAGGCTTTTAGTTTGTTACGCAGCGTTAGAATGAATTGATGGAAGTTCCCTGTAACACATTAAACTGTAGCTGTACATGAGTTGTTTATAAAGCACTTTTACCATAGAAATAAATTTACTATTTTATATCTATGGCTTTTACCAATCAGGGTGGTCTCTAAGAGCTTTACGGGAGAGAGGAACACCTAAACAGATTTAAAATTATATAAATCCAGAGGTAAAATGAGCAGATGTGCTACATTAGATTATTTGTTACTATATATTATTATACAGTGAGCTACTAGAAAGTAAAGGTCCTGATTGTTTTGTCTGCACTATGAATGTATCTGGACACATTTTAATAGTAAGTATGCTACTTCCCCATCTTGTACTGTGTGCTACTACCCGCTTCTTGTTTTATCTTTCCTGTTTCCCCACGTCGTTCCATTTACAGTATTTCACCCACCGAGCGAGACGCCTCAGCACAACAGACGCTTTCCATTACTACCTCTCTCATTCAGCTTATTCCAGCCATTAGCCACTTTTTTTCTTTCAGGAGAAAACACTGGTTTGTTTGTGGGCAAAAGTGTTCCTGGGTGTCCTCCAATCTTTTCTGTATCTGTGGCCTCACAGTGGCACTTGTGTAATTAGGCAGCCGCTGCACACACAGCTAATACTTTCTCCTCAGGTCGCCCCTGGGTGTTGAATATGGATGAGGAGGCTCGCTGGAACGCACAGCCATGTTCTCACATCTGGGGGGTGGGGTGTCACTGGGAGGTTGCCTCTGTGAAGATGAGAGGATAATCTACCAGAATAACACTCACGTGGATAGAATTGAGGTAACCACAGCCTGCTGGATAGAACAGGAAATGCAATGGGTCATACAACTGCAGTGATCATGTTTTCACAGTGCATTTACGACTGATTATGTTGCCAGTTTCTAGATTGAATTACTTTACTGAAACAAAGCAAAGCAGAGATTAAATGAGAGCAATTAACAGTGTATCCACTTCATTTTTTTTAAGCCATATATTCTTTTTTTGTCATAAATGGACATTCACTTGCCCTTTCAGTTGTTCAATTTAATTTTCACATTTATTATAGTACTGGTATTTTTAGCCAGGTGAATTTACCAGATGCCAGTTTTGTAGCCTAAGCCATGACAGTACAGAATAAACCTGCAGCCACTGAGAGAACATGTCACCTACTTCCAGCCACGGTTCGTTCTTGTTTTATGACACTCACCTTACATGAAGCCAACAAGCAGTTTTCTGTGTCTATAAAAGGATCCAGACTCACCTCCATAGACAGTGATTGTGGATATATGAAGGACTGTCCATTAATAAAGACCTTGTACCCTTTTTAAAAAAAAATTATGTCCTCTCATTATGAATGTACAACTGTTATTTAATGTCAAGTGATTAATCACAATACACTCCTCATTCACTCCACAGTTAGACGACTCAACGCTGCACCTCATTTGTCAAACCACAGGTCAAAGCAGGTACAGTTTGAGAGAAATTTGTTTTAATAAATGTACCATCCCAATCATGGACTCAGTCTTTTAAGCCTTACTGGTGACCTGGCTCCAAGATGGAATATCTAATCCTAAACATCTAGATAGAAATTTAGTACAAATATTCACAGTACTGGGAGGATGAACTCATAACTGTAACTTATAATCTAATGCCAACAGTTTCTCAGAGGGAACCTGTAAAACGTCCTAACCTCAGCTGAAATTAATGCTAATCATAGCTAGATACACAAGCAAGCTAAAGCTCTCATGTTTATATACAATTTATGCACAAGCTGACATGCTCACAAGCTAAACATTGTATAGTAAATATAAGCTTGTTAGCATTAGTACGCTAATATATATAGTAATTAATAATAATGTCATCAAGTAATGTAGTTTAGAGATAAAATAATTCATAATGTAGCTAAGAAGAAAGATAATCAGGTAATGTAGGTAAGTAATTAAATAAGTTAAGAAGTAAGTAAAGGACTGTTAAATAAATCGAGTAAAAAAAGTATATTTGAGACCCTTAAACCCACTATCAGGGGCAATAAAGCTGCTGTAACTAACTATAGTATACATTTATGTTACAGGGGCATGCTCATTAGCTTGGCTGTTACAAATTACATGTATTACTGAATGGCCCAGCTTTTTTCTGCACGTTAGATGACGTATGTCGTCATTGGTCGCGATGTGTCTCCTGATTGGCCATGCCTTTGTGGGAGGAGCGCAGAGAGGCAGAGAAACGAAGTCAGAAAATAGATTTAAACCACGTTTGAAACGTTGCTTCTGTTTGTCAGTACTGTGAGAAAATATCTTCACTGAAGGGGCCTAGATGCTAAAAACAAACTCTGGAGCTGCTTTATTGTCACACGAGTGAGACTGGACGCTGAACACACTTGCGGCGCAAAGGTAAGACAAACAGTTAACGGCTAGTGTTAGCATTAGCCTTAACGGAGAGCGTTAGCATTAGCATTACCTTGTAATTTCATTTTCAGTCGTTTATATCGCGTGGGTAAGAGTGTGTTTGTGTTTCTGTGACTGAGGCGTCCCTGAAATGAGTTGTGGACCCCCAGCATGGAGGGATGATGAACAATGGGCTCTTGGCAATTTCTTTAAATCCCTGTTTGTATTTGTTTTCTCTTTACCGATATTTTGCGTCTCTTTGTCAGTTTGTGTTCCATCCTGGTCTTTTTAACTCCGTTTATGGTGGGTTATCATGTCTTTGTCATTGGTTTGTGGCTATCTGTGGTCATTTTATGTCATTTTGCGTCTCTACCTGTCTGTTTTACACCTGGGTGTTAGCATTAGTGGCGAGCAGTAGCAATAGAGTCGAGTGTTAGCATTAGCCTTATCGTTCAACCGTGCCTTTGGGGCTTTTTCCTGGTGTCGTGTTTTAATTGCATGGGTTTAAGTGTGTGTTTCTGTGACTAAAGCGTCCCTTACATGAGTTGTGGATGATGGTAACTGTTTAATGGTCAGTTTGTCTGATTACAAGTGCGCTTGCATTTTTTTGGCGAGTTATCATGTCGATGTGAATGTGAAACGTGATATCTTGTGTCTTATTTTTGGTGGTATTGCATTGTTATGCGTCCCTAGCTGGCTGTTACATCTACTTATCGTCAGCTTCTTTGTGGTTGTTTTTGGTTGTGGTTGTATTGTGTCTTTGTAGTTTTGTGTCTATTCCAGGTCATTTAAAGTTTCTTTGTCGCCATTTTGTGTTTCAGTGTGGCAGTTAAGCATCTCATTGTGATTATTTTGCGACTCAGTTTTTGCCTCTTTGTCGTTTTGTGTGTCTTTGTGGCAGTAATCTGTCCATAGACATCCATTGATCCCCTGTTGTGTACATTATTGATTAGAAATTTGTTTATGGTGACATGAGATTTAATTGAGCTCGGTTTTGTGTTAAAGACAAGCTTGCAAACTAGATTTTAACTGTGCTTCTCCAAAAGTTTCAAGCCTCAAGAGTAGGTCACAATGTATGAGCTGAGATTACTATTTTAAAAATTGCTTTTCTCTCTGAGATCAATAAAGTCATATTCTAGTAACATAATTAATCTATTCATCTCAAAACTCAAAGTGTTGTTGTCAAGGTTCTAATGTTTAGTTTTCAGTGTTGTGTTCTTCTACACTAGTCAAGTTTTGGAGGTGAACTACTCTTTATTAATGAGATTATTTGTTCTTCAAGTGTTGTACTTGCATTTTCCAGGTTTGGTGGTAAACAGCCCATTTTCTGAGACACTCCTCTAACGTTTGGAGAATGTTCTGGGTCAGCTGTAATGTTTAATGTTTATCTGTGTTTTCATGGTTAAACTGTTGATCAGGAATAGGTCATAGTGTATTGATCATTTTCCTTTGTATATTTCTCTTTTTTTTTTCTCCTGGTGTCACCACTTTGTCCACGATCACAGAGTGTCTTCGTACAATGAAGAAGTTCTTTGAGACCAGGACAGAGGCCTCCAGGTAAAACAGCTTCACAAACTGTCCAACACAGAGCACTGACATTAAATTATATATCTTCAGTAATTGACCTTAAGTCTGAATAGTTGGATTTGTCACAATAAGGCATAACTCATTATTAAAGTTTATTTACATAGTTCATGAATATACAGTTCAAAGAAAATGAAGAATTTAAACATCAGCTCTCTCTCTGTCTCTCTCCCTTTCCCTCGCTCTTGCTCTTTCTCTCTCTCTCTCTTCCTCTCCCTCACTGTCTTAAGTTTGGCTCACACTAAAAGATTTTTAAAATGTTACCCCATGTAGAAAATGTGAGAGACCACACACGACAATAATGTCAGATTTCACAGTGTGTTCGTGTGATGTGCAGAGAAAAGACCAACACAGCACACCACACACTAACAGATTCACCACAAAAAACCAGAGTCTAGAGTCTCAGAACTCCAAATCTCACAATTTTAGAATAAACAAACATGGCAGACGATGATGTTTCTTGTTTGCTGTGGTTCCATCTTCAGTCAGTTTGCTTCCTGATTGGCTATCATTCGTTCCATGTGATAATCCACAGAGTGCCTACTCGGCTTTCCTCAGTGTTCCCCCCACACAACAGGATTTCTGATCAGAAGTATTGAACATGTTTAATATTTATCAAGACGGCTCTGATTGTCTTTAGAGCAGATCAGGGAGGGTAAAATCACTCTGAACACACCTCACACCACAGGACATCATCTTTAGAACCAACCGATGATCAGGCCTTTGCTTACTTTGAGCAGGAGGGGGGTTTTCTTTCTCCCTCGGTCTCTCCCTCTCTGTCTCTCATTAGTACAGTAAATCATAAATATGTGAAGAACGTATTCAGTTCAGTTTCACACTAGAAACACTGTCATTTTGCTTCATTTTGGCTTCTATCAACTAAATTTTGTTCAAATTTTAACTTTGGAGAAACAAACATTTCCATCCACTACTGTTGTATTAGGAGCTGGTGGAGTCAGTTCTCCAGTCAGAGCAGCTTCCTCTGTTTTTGTGTATAAAGCAAATTTAATTCTTGGACTAGTTCTGATTAGTCCTAGTTCTGATTAGTCCAGAATCAGTTAGTCCACACTCTGGTTTCTTTATAGATTTAGTGTTTTTTACTTCTCTATCTTTTGACAGTTTGAAGTTCAATACCCAGAAACACTGCTCTTATTTTGATGTGTTAAAAGTCACATCTTTATATTAATGTTTGTTGTGTTTTTCTCCACAGGATTCAAACTTCAACCATTAATGCACAGAGAGAAGAGACAGATGTGAAGACATTTCCAGAAGGTCAGTGTTAGTTTATTCTTTTCAGTCTGACTCATCTCAGCTGTAGTTTGACTCTTTAAAACCTCTTGTCTGGAACAAATAGCAACAAATTAAAGCTTCTGTAACATATCAGTTTGAATTAGTATTAATTAGTATTTTTCAACAATACTAACAATACTGCAAAAAATACATCTAAAAAATATGTTTAACATATATAAAACAGAAAATCTCAAACCTTAGTTTAGAATAGAATAGAAAAGAAACCCTTTTAATAAATTGGGTTAAAAAAAATAAGTAAACTTTTAATAAATAAATTGAAAATCTTATTAGGTAAAGTAAAAAACCTTCAAAAAATATGTGTGAAAATATATATAAAACCTTTAAAATATAAAACCTAAAATAAATAGGTCTAAAAATTAAAAATCATTTAAAAATAAATTTCAAACCGTAAAGGAATAGGTCTAAAACATAAAGTTAACACATTGAAAAAACCTAATAAAACAGGTTTGATAAATAAGGTTAAAACCTTTAAATATTCAGCCTTATATATATATATATATATATAAATCCTTTAAGAATTAAGCATGAAACCTGTAAAAAATTGCCTTTAATAATATAATTAAAACTTAAAAAATATCTGAACAATGAATGTAAAACCTTAGAAAATATATTACATATATATAAAGTTTACAAAGACACTTAAAATGATTTTATTCCAGACAACATTTTACAAATCACAGCAAAGATAATGACAGACATTTGACCACAAGGAAACACTTAGAGCTGGTCAGAGTTAATGTTATGAGCACATTTTCCAAAGATGAACGTGTCTACTAAGCATCTTTGTGATCATCTAACTGCCTGTGATACAATTATTAATTAACTAGTTGTATCATAAGCAGTTGAATGTTCTCACAGGTGCTTAATAAAGACATATTAGTCTTTGGAAAATGTGCCCATGACAACATTACAGGTGGTAGAGAAAAGTGTTTTCACTTGAACAACAGGAAACCAACACTGTTTACAGCAGTTAGATGGTGGAGGTCTTTTATCTAATTAACAGCTTCGTAACACTTGTTTTCTTTCATCCACTTCAGCTGCTGTCGTCTTCTCCTCCTGCAGAGACAAGAACACGTGTTAATCACAGAAACTGATCAGCAAACTATTCTGACATTTTTTAATGTTTTTGACACTTTACTAAACTATGACATGCAGCTTAAGACAAAGTAGCTGTCTTACCTTTGTTTTCCACAGACACACACATCCACACCTCTACTCAGTGTTTGTGGGTAAGATTAGATTTTCATTTTGCCTTTTTGCTATTTCAAACGGTGCAATATCAGTACTCAAATCTATTACTGTGTTCATAGTCCTGTTTATACTGTTCATATTGTGTTTAATTCTCATATATTGTTATGTATTATCTTGTTTTATGTCTCACCTTTTCATTTTTGCTGTTGCAATACTGAATTTCCCCGTTGTTGGACTGATGAAGGATTATCTTACTCAAATAAAGACTTCTGAACACTGAATATTTTGCCTATTTTTGTCTGTTTAATATTGTATGAAAGTGATTATTTTTAGCCAGAGCTTAGCGTTAGGGTATTTTTATAGCACAGTTTTGGATGCCTTACTATAATGTGACATCTTTACCTTGGTTTTGGATTACTATTACTTCTGCACTGCTTTTATTGTACAGATTACTTTTACTGTTACCTCTAATATTAGATTACTTTTCCCATTACATATTACTTTTCTTATTACATATTACTTCCAAATTTACTTTTAACTTTTAATTAACCTTTACTGTTGCAACCACATCTAGTAACATTACTTTTGACTCAAGTATCTTACTTGATATTGCTAATTTCTTTTACATTACCTATTACTACACTATGACATTTTTTGTCATTTTTTGATGCCTTACTACACTATGACATTTTTTGTCATTTTTTGACGCCTTACTGTATTGTGACATTTTTTGACAGTTTTGGATGCCTTACTATAATGTGACATCTTTACTTCGATTTTTGGATTACTATTACTTCTGCATTGCTTTTATTGTACAGATTACTTTTACTGTTACCTCTAATATTAGATTACTTTTTCCATTACATATTACTTTTCTTATTACATATTACTTCCAAATTTACTTTTACCTTTTAATTAACTTTTACTGTTGCAATCTACATCTAGTAACAGATTACTTTGACTCTCACATCTTACTACTGATATTGCTAATTTCTTTTACATTACTTCTATTCTATTACTACAGATTACGTATACATTATTTTTACATTGCAGATTACTCTTCTGATATAGTGACTACTGAACATAAACAATTTAATGCCAGTGCTCTGTGTTGGACAGTTTATGTAAAGTTTGTGAATTACCTGGAGGCCTCTGTCCTGGTCTCAAAGAACTTCTTCATTGTACGAAGTCACTCTGTGATCACAGACACTGTCTCTCTGATCGTGGGCAATGCTGTCAAATTGGGGAACTCCGTCACTACCAACTTTTGCACATGTCTCTGTGAATCATGGACAATGTCTCTGATGGTGGACAATCTCTCCCTCATCCTCAACAATGTCTCTCTGAAGATGGGCCATGTCTCTGTGATCGCGGATGAGGTCGGGGATGAAGTGGTGACACCATGCAGGAAATCAAAGAGAAACATACAAAGGAAAATGATCAATACATTACTACCTATTCCTCATCAACAGTTTAGCCATGAAAACACAAATAAATATTCAACATTACAGCTGAACCAGAACATTTAACAAAACATTTTTTATGCCTTATTATACTATGACATTTTTATGCCTTACTATACCAAAACATTTTTGATGCTTTACTATACTGCAGCGTTTTTTGACATTTTTGATGTCTTACTATAATGTGACATTTTCCTTCTATTTTGGATTTGGACTTTACTGTTACCTCTAATATTAGATTACTTTTACCATTACATATTACTTTTTTTATTAGGGCCCAAGAAAGAAGCCTGCAAACAACATTCAAAAGTGACCCCCCATTGGGCTTAGTTTCTGGTATGTGGACAAAATTCGGACCACGTGTATAACACGCCCAGATATATAAAAAAAATCAACAGGAAATCAGCCATTTTGACTTTAATACACAAATATTCATTTTTCGCCATTTGCAGACACTGTATTTGAACGAACTCCTCCTAGAGATTTAATCATATCAACTTTAAACTCAGTCAGTATACTGATAACGCCTTTGTGATTAAAGGTTATCAGGCACCTTAAATTTGCTGTTGTTAACACTGACATCCAGGTATCAAGCAGCCAGGTACAGATGCATAGTAACACAAAATGACCACAAATTGACACAAAATGATGCCAACATGACAGACCGCTATAAACTGAGACCAGGATAGAACACAAAATTACAAAGAGATTCAAGATGTCGGCAAAGTGACTGTAAACGATTACATCAGGGATTTTAACAGACTTCTTGGGTTTTCACCCGTCCACGTTGGGGGTTCACAACTCATGTCAGGGACGCCTCAGTCACGGAAACACAAACACACTCTTACCCACGCGATGAAAACCACTGAAAATGGAAATAAGGTCAAAAGAGAAGGCTAATGCTAACGCTCGCCGTTAACGCTAGCCGCTAGCCAGTTAGCTCCTTAGCCTTACCTTCGCGCCACAGGTGTATTCAGCGTCCAGCCTCACTCATGTTCGACAAATTTGCTTCAAAGCTTGTTTTAGCATCCAGGATTCTTCGGTAATTAAGTTTTCTCATAGTACAGGCAAACCGAGGTAACGGTTCAAGCGTTGGTTTTAATCTGTTTTCCCACTTTGTTTCTCCGCCTCTCTGCGCTCCTCCCATCAGGTCATGACCAATGACGACACACCACACAGCCAATGACAAAACAAGGAAGCCAACAACGGCAGAAAAAACGCCAATTGGCCAGTTGATCCTGTTCCGCCTAGCAACCGCCTCCGATTGCTCTTATAATACAGACCGATATGGTCTGGATCGTGGATGTTTTATAATACATCCATACATGGGGTGATGTTGGGAACTGTGAAGCTACACAGATACACAGAGAGCAAGCGCAGAGATGAGATGTATAATTTGTATCTCTTTCGTCGGACTTTTTAACTAGTGCGATTAATTGCGGTAACTTTTAACACATTCTTTGTTTGGATAATCTATTAAAATGTGTTTTCTTAACTTCTAAAATTTTGATCTGAGGGACAAAGACATTTGTTAAGGGTGGCGCTGTCCCCTCTTGCCCCTTCGACTTTACCTTGTCAGTCATGTGACGTCCTCAGCCTCTGGATTCTCAGCTGACTCGTGGGGATCCGTCAGGGCCTCTGCATTCATCTGTGTGTCTTTGTTGATCGTCTCTGGACTTCATCCTCTCCTGCGATGCATCCAGCAGGGGTTTACCTTTCTGATAACAGACGTTACCTACGGGAGCCCAGTCTACAGACGCAATATTTACAGCACTAGGGCAGCCCAGAGAGAATAATTGACCATAATTAAACGCTTGCAGCAATAAAACACGTTGTCATTAGCCAGCGTTAATTACCTTTACCATATCAGAATCGCTTTTTTATACCTCATACGTTCAGCAGCTTTGTTTTCAAGTTTAAAAAAAAAATCAATATTTTCTCTTATTTAAGCTATAGAAGGATTGGTAAAGATTTATTTCCCAAAATGTTAATTACTTTATAAGGGTTTCTGCAGTGCTCAAGTTTAATACCACATAGAATGAAATTTTATACCCGTTTTACCATCATATCAATCAAATTATGACAGTATGATGGAAAACCAGTAGGGGAGGTATGGATTAACATTTTCTTTAGTGGTTCCCAACAGTGTATAACAATAAAATGATATCATGAATGTTTCCTGGTCTGGATCAACCAATTAACAAAATTTATTGTAAGGGAAAAAACATAAAGGGAGATGAATAAATAAGATTTGTGAATTCAATTTAAGGTTTCTTAATACCTTCTAAGGGCTTACACTGACCTGCAGATGACCTGTTTATACACATTCCTCCTATGTTTTATTCAGAGGTTGCCAAGCTTGTAGTGTGTTGCAACCTGTAAAGTGGCTCAAGTGGAGACAGTGGGTTTCAAGTGACGTTAAGTAAGGTCAAGTAAAGTAACATTAGGAACTGATCTGCTCAAGGAAAGCTTTACTTTACATCACCCAACCAATATTTACCCACATACCAAGATTTCACTCCATGACTTTACGATGAAGAGTGTACTTCTCAAACCCACCACCGACTATCCTCACCAGACTGTGCATTAAGTTATTTTTTGTAGACATTGTTGCAGACTCACTGGAAAACATATTCATTCAGAGACTAATGCTGCCATCAAGTGGTTCACTTTGTCTTCACCTTGGTGAAAAATCAGATCTGCACAGGAAAAAATGAAAATATGCAGCACGGTCCAGTCATTGTTTTGAATAATGCTTCCGTTTAAAATGACTTCTTTCAGAAAGATTTTGGACACCACAATAACAACAACATACGCAAATGTTTTCATTGAAGTGTGTATTTAAAGATGGCTGAACAGAACAACAATGTAAAAATGTAAACTTTGAAGGTGAGCAGAGAGAAGCGGGGAGGGACTGCATCAAACACAAAGAACGGTGTCGGGGACAGACGGCACTGGAACTACTAAGAAATGAGCAAACTTAGAGGAAAGAACCGTTTCACCGTTCCTGATCAAAAAAGAAAACAAAATGAAAAAAAAAAATTATAATAATAAGAGGGCAACAAACTGTACATCACATTAAGGCTTAGTCTGAACTTTCTCCTCTCGACATATGAGAAATCAAAGGACGTGACACAGTTTTAGGCATTGTGTAACTGAACAACAATGTGGCATCGAGTCGAAGCTCTGAAGCCTGAAATGGTGACGCGCAGTTTCCGAGAAGATCAAAAGCAAAGAGAACAAAGTGATTCAGACATGTTTTTCAAAAAGTGTAAAGAAAAAAAAATAAACAGGTGAAACTAATAAAGTCACTTTCTGTGAGATGTGACAAAAAGAAGTACAGCTGTATGATGTGTTAGTCTTTTGATGTGTCACTTATTTGATAAAAAATAAAAAGGTTACTGAAAGCGTGCACATACAGAAACTCCTTTAGTGTTTACACATGGCATCTGAAGAACCAAAACACAAAGAACAGTGCAGTGCCCAAAGAAGTCAAAGGTTACTGCTGATTAGAGCTGTGTCCCAATCCCATACTGGACACCGGGGCTTTAATAAGACAACTGCATGGTTTTTTTTTTTAAGGTTTTGGACTGTTGGTTGGACAAAAAAAGCAATTACAATACATCAATGTGGACTTTGTATTTTCTAAAATATTACGGTCCAACTGATTTATTAACAACAAAATAACTGTTAGTTGCAGCCCTACTACTTACTAATTTTACAAAGTATAAACTATGTATCAACTAGTTTTGATTCTGAGGTATTTTCATGGATCAGAATCAGCAAGTGTCTGTTAAAAGTGCCATCAAAAGTCTATCTAATCTAGTATCTGTACAAAAGCTGAAATGATAAGTCGTTGACAGAACATTAAAGGGCCACTCCACCATTTTTACACATGAAGCAATTTTGAAGACATCCAAGGTTATCTCAGATTTGGTCTTGAGATTTAAGATTTTGAACCAAATTAGGAAGTGAGGATGTGGAGTTTGAAAGATGTGGGCCTAATAAAGTTAGGAAATCTCACCTCTGTTGTTTTTTTAAAATCAGTGGAATACCCCTTTAATCTGCAACAATAATGACAGCTAATTGTTTGAGTCATAATTTAAGCATAAGTACTAAATATTTGTCTGTTCCAGCTTCTGAAATGTGAAGATTTGCTCAGTTTCTCTTCTAAAGTAAGTTTGGGGGTTTTGAACAATTTATCAAGCAAAAAACAAAACATTTACAGATGTCACTTAATCATCTGTGAAAATATTTTTGTTTCCTTGTTTGTTTCCTGGCATTTTAACTTCTGATCAATTTATCGAGAAAATAATTAGCAGATTGTGAACAATAATCAAAATGCTTGTTTAGTTGTAGCCCTGACATTTAACAGACATATTTGAGAATTACTGTTAGGTGTTCAGTGAACAAATAGGATTTGAGGGGACATTTGCCTTTAGCTTCTTACATGTGAAGATTTGGTGCTTCTCTCTGTTTTATATCATCCTAGATTACATATGTGTTGTTTTTAGACTGTTCATTGGGCGTAAATACGTCACACTGAGCTCTGGGAAACTTAATTTTTTTGTTAGCTGACATTTATAGACAAAACAACTCATTGTTTAACACAGTTGATTGCCGCCCTGACGCCTCCTGCCATTTGAGAGTAGCAGTTAATTCTGCAGTATGAATTAGCCACACACTCAACATCTTTTAACTTAAGACCTGTTTGCAGCACAGTGTTGGGACACAGCTCTAGAGTATCCCAAAGACAATGATGGAAGTTCTTACCTTTGCTGACCTCAGTTTTTGTCTCACATCTTTTCTGATTTCATCATCAGTTCCTGTGTACCAACTAACCCCTCGTCACAGTTCACCAGTCTATTTCCCAGACATCTTGAAAATTTCCAGTCTCCACTGCCTCAGTCTGGTTGAAAGCACCCAACCCGCCCCATTGATACATGATGAGCTGAACAAAACGTTAACGTTAGGTCGACCGTCGCAAATTAACGAGGTGATGATGACCAGCGATGAGGCACTAGGCTTTGCTCACTGAGAGCTCCTTCCGCCCTAATTTATTATCACTACTTTTTATACACAGTTGCTTGCTTTCCGTCTTTAAAATCCTAGCAGCAGAAATATACAATCTATGCAATTTATGAAAAAGGGTGGGGAGGTGTGTTGGGGAGGGGAGAACTTTGTAAAAATTCACATTCATCCTTTCAACAAAATCTCAAGCCCCTCTGTACAAGAATTATTGCATTCACTGTTCTATTTGCTGTCATACAAAAACAAAACGAATCCCCCTCTGAAAACAATCACATAATGAAATTAATTAAGAGAAAAACAGAAACTGCATATTTAAAAATCACCACAATAATCCAATATATTATCATCCTTTTAGACATTTTCTTTACATAACATATTTACATATTAGGCCAATTTTTTTTTCTAAAGGATTTGTTGAAAAATAAGGGTCAGGGAGCCAGGCAGACAGAAAGGAGATGATGATGATGATGATGATAAAAAGGTTAATATTACAGATGGGCTGTGCCTAGACGGTAAGACGTTCCTCCATACCGCATACTGTCCTCTGTACACGTGTCAGGAACAAAGTCCTCAGCTTTCACCCCTGCGCTTCCTCACTCTCAGTAATAAGTTCACATGTGCCATGGAGCAAGGTCGATGGGTCTTTGGTGCAAATGTTCCTAGTCTTCTCTCTTTTCCCCTTCACCCAAAACCCCTGTACTGATAAGCAGTTAATTAACGTACCACGAAAATTAATAGACGCCAAAACCAAGTAAAGCAGCCCTATACCTTGCCACACATTCAAGTACAAAGTAAAAAAAAAAAAATCAAAACAGAAAAACAAAAATCAGGAGGAAAAAAAAAAGCGAGACAACAGTCCTCAGGATAAAACGGACAACAGTTCTGGAGCGAGCCAGATACGACACTTCAACTTCCTCAACACACGGGGGCGCTCTAATGAGACGCGCTTGAGATCAAGTGCCACATTAACGGCCCCTGTGTTCTTCTTCTTCATTGGTTGTTAGAGGTTTCTTCGCATTTATTTGTTTGTTTTCCTAGAAGAGTTCGTCATCATCATCATCATTATTTTTTTTGTAGTTTCTTGCCTTTCCTCAGGACGAGCTTGTTCTTGATGTGTCCTCGCTTCCTCTTGGCAGTCTGGTAAGAGAAGGGGGGTCGGGTGGGGGGGATTTATAAGATATAATTGGATGTAAATGACACATGTATCAAACAGAACCGATTACTATGATCTGATTGATGTAAAGGAGCTATTTGTATGTTTTCTCTACTGCCAAACGTGTTTTTCTTCCCCAGGAGCGGATGGTGGTGACATTTACCTGCCTAGAGCTTCAGCCGTTGTTGTTTACAATACAAGAGGTTAGAATACACCTTCTGAGCAGCGCTACTTTTTGAGCGCAATATGGATGCTACAGTGAGTTGCAATCGAAAAGTGATGAGACAGGCAGGCCAGGGCTAGCTGGTTAGCATGCTAACTTCAGCAGAAGAAAAGAGTTGATAGGACTAGAAACAAAACATTGCTCTTGCTTTCCACCGCTGGCGACAGCTCTTGGTGGGTAAAGGAATGAAGTTTGATGCTGAATTTAACATTTCTTTTAGACTGGTAAGTAAACAGCTGTTAATGCTAACATTAGCTATGTAGTGATAGCAAAAACGTATAAACAGCTCCTTTAAAGGGTCACAACAATCACTGACTTCAAGTCCAAGTACAAATTATGTACAATACTGTTTTTAAAAACTTAAATTAGATTTGTTCCCCAGAAATATTCATGAACTCAACTAATAATGTCACAATGATGAGGTTTTTGTCTTTCGGAGGAATTTCTGTATTTGGGTGTCCTTCAACTATTAAAAAAATTAATTAATCTTTTTAAAACTGGAAGGCAAAATGAATCACCAACATGAACCATGATGTGACATGAATAATGAAATAGATCGACCTCTTTGTAAAAAACAAAAAACAAAAACTGTATCTTTCCTGTTACCTTTTTGGAGGTGTACTTCTGTTTGGGCACTACACTGCGAAGCTTGTGGTCCAGCGGCTCTCTGTTGTCCAGGTTCTTCACCTTGTAGATCCTGACCAGCCAGTGCTCTGAGGTGAACGCCTCCTCCAGGTGCTTGAACTTGATGTCCTTGTTGCCGATCTCAGCGTTGCGCGTCCGGTCGAAGCCAGGTGGTGTCCGGAAGTCCAGCTGGGAAATGGGGAAGGTTGTTGTTTGATTAATTTGCTGGCAGCTAGTAGAGTGCATACAACAGCTTTTTGATTTAGAGTAAAACAGGCTTTCTGCAGGGTTCACCAAGTTAAATTTAAGACTTTTTAAGAGCTTTTTTAATACCACATAGAATGCAATTTAATACCTGTTTCACAATCATACTGGCTAAATTATGGTTAAATTACATAATTAATTAAATTAAATTAATGGAACTGTATACACAACAGAATGGATGGATGAATTAACCATTAAGAATAATTAATTCCTTTTAGAGCTGAAATTAGCAAGCAACAAGCAAAAATAGCAAAATTTTTAGCTACAAAATGAAAATATTTGCATTTGTTGTCACTTACAAAAGCAAGTTAAATATCTTTGAGTTTCAGACGGAGACAGATGTTAAGACAAAAGAAGGAAATAAAACAGCAGCCAAGAGGAAATATTTAAGACTTTTCAATACCCTCTAAGGCCTTTTATTGAGGAAACAGAATTCAAATACTTTAAGATCTCCAGATACCCAGTAATGAGTGAAATGAGAAGATAACAAATAAGCCGAGGTTGAATTCCTTTAAAGAAAACTTGAAAAAGGGGGAAAATCTTTGCTACATGATGCGACAATCGTCTAATGAAGACAACTAAAATGCAACTTCATTTTAATTATGTCCCAGCCCATAGCCTTTTCATTAATTTAAACATTATCTCTTAACGGATAAAGACAAGGACAAACACTATTTAAACACAATTATAAGAGAAAAACAAAAAGTTTGATAGCACTTTGATTACAACTCAACGTCTGCCCTCTGGCAACAATTACATTACACTCTGCTCGAGCCACTCGCAGCCTCGTTCCTATTATTCTGCCCCAAAAGCCCTTGACTGCTCCTCCTCCAGCCTCTGCTACTGTTACTGTGTCCTTCTCACATTTGATTTGCCCTTGTTACCTCTATTCTAAAAGCTACACACTCCATCTACCTTCCCTCTATTGACTTTTTTCCTCCTGTTTCCTCTTCTTTTCAGTCTCCGTTTTCACTCTCCCTTTGTGCACCACATTCCTATCTACAGTATCTCCTGTTCGCCTTCAGGCTGCATCAGAGGACACAGAGTATGAAATATTAGATTATTACTCTCCATAAAAGTTGTGTCTCTTGACACATATGTATTTCTCCACCGGTCATTTAATGTTAAGAGAAGCAGATAAATGCGTAGGTTTTTGGGACCATACAGTGATTCTATTCATTATGTACTCTCCTCTCTATACTGTATTAAGCATTTTCAGTATTATCCTTTAATCTCCACTCGCTGCTATATACTGCATCCTCAACTATCCTGTACTGCGGTTCACCCCACTCTTCTTATTGTCTTTTCCTGATGTCCTCTAAGCCTTTATTTCTCCTTATCACATCCTCTCTCCGTATACCTAATCTACTCCCCCTACTCTAACACTTGCTTTCTTCCCTCAATGGGCTCCCTCCCTCCTATCATCCGTCTCCTACTGTGCCTCGGTCTCTCCAATTCTTTACCCTGAAACGTTGCTGTGAGCTGCACAGAGCTTTGGCTGTCTGTCTACGGACAGCGGCTGCATTGATTTTCCCATCTCAGCTGAGCTGTTGGCCGGGCCATATCTACCGCAGGGATGCAAGCATCTGGCAAGAAGGATCCCCTCTCATCTCTCTGCTCCTACCTGCCAGAAGTAGCCGTGGCACATTTCAAAGCTTCCGCCAATCCCTCATATTCCTCCTCCATCCTCTTTTCCCCTCCAACACCCTACTCTCACGAACCTCAGGAGATCCCCAAGGCATCTCCTTAAATCCTGTTCTCCCTGTCAGCCACCTCTGCTTTTAAGATACAGCAACAAGAAGTTTTACACCTTTGGTGGTGGCAGCTGCTTGTTATTCTCTAGTAAAGCTGTACAAAATATAGTAGTAGGGCTTCTTTTTTTTTTTTTTTTTACTTCTATGGTGATGACAGCTGCTTGTTACTTTCTGATCTTGGCACAAAGCCGGAGCTTACTGTTTGTACCTATGAAGTGGATCATAACCCCAGAAAACCTCTCAAAATTCAGTGGAGAGTTTCTCTCCAGCCCTGACCTTACTTCACAAAGAGACCAGAAAAAAAATATGGCGTGAAAACAGTCTAGTTAGAACTTCTCCTCTCCTCACCTGCATTTCACCAAATCGATAATAGGACATCTTGTACATGAGGCAGTTGAGCAGAGTTGGTGAACCGGCCTTGTCCACTCTGAACTCTCCCTGAGGGGTGAAGTAGTCGCTCTCCTAAAGAAAGACAAGGGGGGAGGGTGAGGTCCAGAAAATTATTAGATGTCAAAAGTAGCACAAGCACTGAGAGCTGGCTGACTGGAGATGATGGTAAGAGTGGACAGAAACATTATGGGTTGTCATTAAAGCTCTGTCACAGGTCCTAAGTATGACAGGGCCTGATGATACGGACTGATTAAGACTGGATTTATGGGCAATTTCACAGTAATTAATGAGGCTCAGACAGGGCATCGCCCATGAAAATAAACTAATGATATCAATTATATCAATTAAAGCTACTGTTTTCACATAAATATAAAAAATATCTTGCAGCTGTTGTACCACACACACAATATTTACATTAAATGTTATACAATAGCATGTGCAGTACATCTCTGAAACAAACAATAACTGACTGCACTCTTCAGTTAGTGTGTGTACATGCACTAAAAGAAATAAATCAAGATTTTGGGAAATATGTTTATTAACCCTCTTTGGTTTTTGAATGAATTTAACTGTAGGTGCACTGGTGAGTGAATTTTGCTAGCTTTGGAAAGAGCCAGACTAAGTGTTTCCCCCTGTGCCTTTTCTCTTTTTGCTAAGCTAACCGTCTGCTAGCAAGTGTTATCAATCTTCATCTAACTCTCCGCAAGAAAGCAAATAAGCACATTTCCCAAACTGCTGAACTACTGAGTTAAGCAACCGGGTCACAGTCACTTTGCTCCAGTAAGCTGATTTCATGTGATCAAGAAACATCAGTTCTGTATTTGGAGTAAGAGATTAGAAGAACATGGCTTCTCCAACTAGATTTCTCCTGTGGAACACAGATTTATTGGCCATGTATACAGTTAGCAGAGTTTCTAATTACCCTTTTACTTCTATACACGTGCTTGACAAACACTCCATACAGGTAAAGTGACGCTGTAACAGCATAGTGAGTGATCATCACACACACAGTGATACATCCTCCAATTCCCAAGTGCAGCTAAGATGAACTAACACAAAGCAGCCTCTGGAAGTTTTAATAACTTGTTTTCTACTGCTGAACATTTCACTGTGAGCAGCATTTCATTTTGCCTCCAAACAAAGGTCAGAGTGGAGGAGGATTCTGATTATTATCGTACATGTAAATTCATTTCACTGTTTTCACGGAAAAGCCTGGTTCATTCAGTGCATGTAAACCTAGTGAGTGTGTTTTTAGGGCTGCTTCTTGTTGTTAAGTGTGGTGCATTCATGTGCTGGAGAAGAGTTTTGTGTCAGCTACTGGGCAACATTCATTAGGGTACTCAGCAATAACTAGAGAAAGAGTGAAGCTGAGAAAAAAAGGTTCTGAAGTGTGAGGGCTACTTGGCGAAAATGAAAAACATTATTGTCAGATAAAACCAGATATTGCGTTTATGTTTGGAATCTATGCTAAGCTTTTAGCAGGATTAGTTTGTCTGTATTTCATCTGCATTATGATTTAGCTAATACCTTATGCCTATAGTATAATGTTTGTATGTCTTTTGTATTAGTATAATGAACTTAATTATTTAAGACCAAAGCTGCAACAGGTCAAAATAGGTAGTGAATTAGCTTTATATAAGACTGTGGCTGTGTGGGGGATTTTCCATGATGCACTGAGCTTCTCTCTCTCTCTCTCAGTATGGATTCATATCCCATAAATACATGTTACTAACTCGATATCTTTCCTGTAGTTTTGTGCTCTTTTGTCTCTCTCTCTCTCTCTCTCTCTCTCTCCTCTTCTGTCACCTTCTGCAGGTATTTCTGCCTCTGGAGCTGTAGAGTCTGATCTGTGATGACAAGCCTCCTGCTGCTCCTACAACCCCACCCAACACCTGCTGTTATATTTAGAAATTATTAGTACTGCTTCTTGTATTACTGCTACTATTGCATTTACACCTTTAGCTGTCATTACCTCTTCTGTATTATTGATACCACTTTACATTTTTACATGGAATCTGCATTATGCTATGTTCTCCTGTCGATATTTTCTACCCCCGTCTCTCCCCCTTCCCCTCTCTCTCTCCCTCTCTTTCTCACCCCAACCGGTCGAGGCAGATGCCCGCCCACTCTGAGTCTGGTTCTGCTCGAGGTTTCTGCCTCTTAAATGGAAGTTTTTCCCTTGCCACTGTCGCCTAGTGCTTGCTCATGGTGGGAACTGTTGGGTCTCTCTTTGTAAATTTTATAAGATAAAGAGTACAGTCTAGACCTGCTCTATATGAAAAGTGCCTTGAGATAACTTCTGTTGTGATTCGGCGCTATATAAAAACTGAATTGAATTGAATTGTCATTGCAGTTTGGCTTTTATCTCTGTTCTCTTTCAGAAGTATCTTTAGGTCACAGATAAGATATGAATGCACCACAACTGGCTAAAAAGAGTTTGTCCTCCAAGCTACAAGCTATGCACAAATATCATTCTGGTTCTCAAGCGTCATTACAGAGGTGTAGGAGTGAAGAGGAAACCTGGACTTCGCTGCTGTTTAAATGCTTGCTATATGATTTCTAAGAGAATAGTTGCAGAAACACTCACCCTGATGTCCTTTGGGTGCTCTCCCTCCGCTATCCTCAGCATCCACAGGAACTTGTTTATATCGTCGCCTGAGTAGTCGATTACTCCTCCGAAAATGATCAACACGTAGTCCACATCCAGCGACCTCATGATTTGATAGGCAGCGCTCTCGTTGGACGACATGGCTTTTCCCACCTGAAAACAGCAGCGAAGAATGACAAGTCACACTTTAATTGGGGTTCCCTCTGTTTCACAAAATATAGCAATGGCAAAAAACAGGCATTATTAAACAGAGATCCATCATACATTCTCTGTAATAACATTCCCGTGGACAGTGCTGAAGAAACAGGCAGCAGGTAGAAAGCGCCCAACAGAAAAGAAGCTAGAGGGCTTTAACAGACTTAACTAAAGACAAAAACATTCCTCATTTGGCAGCAGAGAGAAAAAAAATAAATCAAACTCACAGAATCGACAGCAGTAACTGAAATTCCCCTACAGTGTAAATTCAATGAAAAGGTTGGCTTAAACAAAGATTATCTGGCTTGTTGGAGGAGGCGGTTTTATACAGTATAGCAATTACATGAAATTGCACAAATCATACAGTAACTGCTAGAAGAAATCATTTGTTTCTCTGTCTCCTGCATCACAGAGGAAAACAGGAGGAAGCACAGAGATGAAGACCTGAAACAGAAGACTCACCAGTGCTATATGACTGTTGTTCACGTGTTATTATCAACTAAGCGTGGTCCTGTTGTATGCCGGCTGTATCTAGTAGCGTAGTCCCTGCGACATAGCGTGCGTGCTGCGTCTGTGTTCTGTCTCAACCAGTAGTAAGCCTCCCTGAGTCATCCAGGATGTTCTGGCGTCCTAACAAAGGAAAATAAGGTTGACAGGTAACACTGTTGACAGCAGGCATATATGGCTGCGGAGGCTATTAATATTTCAGTTAAGACTTTGAATCAGAAGGGCAACAACAGCTGAAAATAGAGCATTCATGCATAATAAAACTGAGGGTTAAAACCTCACCGCTGAACATTCATGTCTAAATTTACCTCCTGCAGCCAGTTGCAGACATAAAAGCCAAGCAACCAATTAACTGCTTGGTCTGATGATATATTATGTCTGTGTGTGTGTGTGTGTGTGTGCCTTTATGTGTGAGTCTTGGTGTAAGTGTGCGGAGAAGCGAGCAGAGTGACAGGAGCTGCACTGAGGCAGCGCCTTGGCTAAACCATTGTCTGACAACCGCCGGTATCATTAATATATGTATGAGAACTGGCGTCTACCATTCTAGTCTTAATGCTTCAATATTTCCTCCTAATACTTAAAGAGAATAATTATGCCTGTAAGAATCTCAGAGAGAATAATACATCAGCTTTGTAGATTCAGCCATGGCTAGATGTTTTCTGTGACCTAGAAACACTGAGTTAACGATCACATTAAAGCTTATAGGTGCACATATCAATATTTCACAAACCTCTTGTAAATATGCAGCCGCTCCTCTATCCTGCTGCTCCATGTGTTCACTGCATACCGTGCTAATTTGCATGATAGCCAAGAGGAACCCCATCCTTCATTATGACCTGTTACTTGGGACTTTGCTGTACTCCTTGCCCGGTTATTTAAAACCCATTAACACATTACAAATTAAATTAACAATTCCTTGCCACGTCGTGGATTTATACGGCGAGCACCACACTGGGACTGGGTAAGCGTTGCTGGTTACCAGGTGCAGTGGACGGCGAACATCATCAGCATCAACGTGGCACATAGTGACTATGGACTTGATGTTTTGGACCCAGACCCTCCTCTGCTTTTTCTCCTGCTCTGACACATGTTTGCGCACTTTTTCCAGCCTGCAGGAGACAAACACTCTCATGACAGGGGGCAAAGTCTGAATCATTCAGAAGCAGATTATTGCGTGGGATAAATTATTGAATGAACTAATTGAGCAGAGTATGCCGACATCCTCAAGCTTTCTGCACTGTCTGAAGACACTTCGCGCCGAGGATTGTTAGATGAACCCTATGATGAGTTAATATTTTACAGCAGCTACTGCAGGGTGTAAACAACAAAAACCCTGGTGAGGAGGTGATGCGCACGATATGAATGCGATTCTTAACTAGCACCTTCAATTACTTCCCCTGACACTGAAACTGCGGCTGAAAGTGAACAGCGGTAGATGTTAACGAGGTGACGACATCTGAGTGTCAAAATGTGAGAAAAGAAAGTGACAGCTAAAGAGCCGCTGCTATTGAAGTTTTCATTGTAACATCATGTCACGAATATCCTGTAAGAAAACCATGCATCTCCAAAGTGTCAACTCGTCACAAATTAACCGAAAAAGATTTGGCAGCACTGCATTTTCAGATAATCCAGATTCGTTCATAAAAATATAACTTCAAAAAAGTGTTGTGAAGTGTTCCTGAGGTGTGGCCAGTAATACTGAATCGTTTCTCATCTCAAAACATCTACAGGTTTCTGTTTAGAAACCTACTTTGTTTCTATCACCAGAAGTCTTTTCTGCAGCAAATCTCTGCTTTACTTTTAAACATTTAAAATGCACCAGGCAGCATGTATTAACAGCAAGTCTTCAAGCATATCTAAAGTGTATTACTGACTATTTTTTTTCTGCAGATGCCGAGCAGCAAAGATGGGTAACATGCAGTCACTCACAAACAGAATAACAACAATGCTATGGTGGTGTTCAAAAACTAAACATTTTGGAAACAAATTTTACAGCCACAGTTTCATTTCTGCAACACCATTATAGGATGGGTAATTTGAGGTGGCGCATAAAATAATGTGATTACAACATGGGCTGGATGAGAAAGAAGAAGAAAAAAAGAAAAGCACAGACTGGCTTAACAGTGAATGCTGGCCGTCAGTTTGAAATTTAACAAGTGAGACAGCTAAAATACGTGATGGCAACAGCATCAAACATTTGCGCTGGAATCACAGTTGAAAATCTGATTTACCCAGACGTTAGGTAGTGAAGAGGAAGCTGACAAACACCAGCTAGTAAATCCAAACCCCAAAGGTGCTATAAAAGTGTGTAATAGCGGTGACTCACAAAAACACTCAGTGGCTGTTGTTTTAGGACATTTTTAAAAACTTTTCTTGTGTTTTAGCACTGAAGTTTAAATATCAGTCAAATGTAAGCATCGCGACAATATGACCTATACTTGGGACAACCAATGAAAAGATTATATTATTATTCCATTTGACCTTGTCATTAAGTTCCCAAATTCCTTTGGCGTCCTGCGTCACTGCTGTCTTCAGCAGGGGTTTCCTCACGCTTAGGTGTCGTCTCCCATGTAATGCTCAAACACGCTGGAGAAAGCCACCGCCGACAGCATGCACACCAGCGGAGTCAGGGTCAGCATTAGAGCGCACCATCACGCCGGCAAAATAGACTGCGCTGATGGCGTACAGGGCCACTGTGAGGAAGAAGGAAGGCGGTGGTGGTAGAGAAGGAGAGGAAAAACAAAGGAAACAAAGGTCAGACAAGGAGAACAACGGTGTGAATGTAATGGAGAGAAAGGGAATTAGGCAGAGAGTGTGAGGAGGAGATAAAGACATGAAAAAGAGAAACTGAGTTGTTAGAAGTAACACTGCATAATCAATCTATGTTAGCTGTGCGCAACTCAAACCCTATAAAGGAGGAGATGCTGGCTGCTCTCTGTCCTTGAAAAGTGCCAACCCGGCTCAACAGGTGCACAGCTAATCAATAGCTGTAATGGGCTGATTAAGTCTGAGGGAGAAACAGGCTGTTGAAGGACCGTGTTTCTAGTGCTCAAAAGGTTCTCTGCCCTTGATCCGGGTTGTCTTGTTGCTGCTGAAGTTGTTTTGTAAAGAAGTTCATTCCCGCTCTGTGTTTTCCTTTCAGGTTGTTTGAAAGCTGAGAGTACATCACACTACTGTAGACAGAGGACATACTGTACAGCTGAGAATCTATCCTAAACCAGGAGGCATTCACTCAGACGAGACTATGCCGCAATCTGTCCAGGCATTTTTTTAAATGACTGATTATACAATATTTACAAATCATGCATGTTAATCACAGCTCACTGTGGATAAAGCAGATAAATGACAGTAATAGCAGAACAATTAGTGATTTAAGAACCACCCTGGTTAAACTGACAAATGATGAATGATACATTAGAGCTGTGAAGCAGGAGGAGAAATCTCTGGTTCTGGGAGGAAAAAAAAAATCACATTTATTCTCTAGACAAAGACAAAGTCAGGTGGCTGACAGTCGTGAAACCTGAATCAGTTCCTTGATAAAAAACTGAATGTTGCATTAATAAAACATGAAAGGTGGAGAGTTGCTACGACTAAAGAAATATCCAATCACAGATCGTAAAATTCTGTGATGTGTGACAGTAAAAGCTGTTGAGGAAACTGATGAAACAATCTGCAGCTTCAACTGATTTACTTGGAGTCAGTTTTGGATGGACGACACAGCGACTGTGACACAGTGTTTTCATGACTGTAACCTCCCGAATTTGCACCTCACTTACAACACAGTAGTATTTACAGTTCATCCTCTGGGGAACATGAATGTCTGTACAAACTTCCATGACAACACATACAATAATAGTTGAGATATTTCAGTCTGGATCAAAGTTGTGGACCGACAGATGGTCAGATGTAGAGTCATGCTGCTGCTCGCATGGATGAAAACATGATTTCTGGTTCAAATAATTCAAATAAGCAGCCATAACACAAACCTATAGGCTTGATATCTTATTTAGGAGCCTGTGTTTCTATGGTGAGTAACACTGAAGAGATCCTTAAAGGAAAAATTTGGAATTTGGAAATTCATGGTGTAGGGAAAAATACCTCTGGAACCAGCTGTTCCTTGTATTTCAAACCAGTGAAAATGAAGGTTTTGAAGCATATTTTCAAAAACTGCACAGCTGGGAATTTGCTAAAACATTCCTACCAAACACTCGTTCATCATTGATGTTCTTGATGCAGAACCAGAGGCCTGCTGGGAAGGTGCAGACCAGGATGTGGAGGTCGAAGAAGAAGGAGACCCACGTCGTCGGCTGGTGCTCCGACACCGACGCTATGATGGGGATGTGGATCTTGGCGTAGCTGGGGATACAGAGAGGGAGGGTGAGGGGAGGAGGGCAGAAAGAAGGGGGAGGAGGCAGAGACAGACAAGATGTAATTCATGTTGGGTTGAGCGCGTTGGGAGTGTTGAGACAAATTATACAATAGATCCTCCTGATTAACTCCAGAATTATGAGCAAAAAAGATAATTTACCTCCCCAGCATGCTCATGGTAAAATATGAACAAATTTAGCACTACTGATGAGTAATTTTTTTTTTTTCTGATCTGTGTGTTCCCTCTTTATTCATTATGCACTCTTTTACACAGCAGTTTTTATACAATTTTAAATATTTCTCTCTTAAGTGTTTTGTGATTACCGCTGGGAAAGAAAAACACAAAGCACATTAAGGAATTAGTATCAGCCACCAAAGGAAAGAAAGAAAGAAAAAAAAGAAACTCTCCCATACTGCTTCAGTCAGCAAACGGTGGGAGAATTGATTGGGTGTGCTGAAATATCAAACACGCTGCAGTGCATTTGGAGAACACAGCATGCCTGGTGCTATTTGGAAGTAAGACAATAGTTCAACACAGGGCCTGTGTTGTACTGTTTTCCCCTCTGGGATGGTGCATGGAGCAAGGGGGGGTATAACTGTCTTAGAAAACACAAACATGTACTTGACTGAACAAGTGCTCCATCGACAGTGAGACTGTGAGGGTCAGCAGATCTTACCCGGTGTCCCAGAGAGAGTAGAAGCGACCACTCCACGGAGCGATGTATCCTAGAGAAAGAAAACACAATCAGTAAAGAAATATAAAATTCTTGACGTGTTATGCTCAATCCATTTGAGCTCTGGCAGAGAGAAATTGTTGATAGGTGTGCAGGAAGTTTGTTGAATTGTGTACAGGCGAACAAGACAAGACAGTAACAGAAAAATATATTAGAACAACTTCAAAATACTTTCATTTGGTTGTCCTTTGTTACAACAAAGGTTAATTATTTATAGGGCAAACTCAACCCAACTGTGCAGCTTTGAATAAATAAAACGGCAAATACTATCTGACCTACAGGCTGGGAAAAATGTGTAGCAGAGATTGCCTGAGGATATTACAACGGAGGTCTACAGCACAGCCTTACTGTTCACTGTGTAAGACTACACTGAAATATACTACATACATATACTGTTGTAATTTACAGATAAATAACCCTGAAAACTAGTTTCTGAGCTCACATATTTCTTTACAACAGTAAATATTCATGACTAAATATGCAACATGCAAGTAAAAAAAAAAGTTTTTAAATAAGAGGTACACTGTGGAGTTTTTCAGCACCAGGATCAAGAGGACATGATGTTTTGGTACCTGTTTTCTTGGCGGTAATGTACCAAGAAACGCAGCTAGAAGAAAATCACGATTTGAAACTTAAATGTAAATGTAAACATAACTTTTGTTTCATTAGAGGACAGCTTTAACAGACAAAAACGCAGCTAATCTGCTTCATCAGGGCTGTGAGGATGTGAGGTCTGATCAGATTTGAGTGACAGAGCTGGTAACATAAGCAAACAAACCCCTCAGCCACCATCACCTTTTAATGAAAGATGAATGAATTTTGAAATGATGCTAAAGTCTGACAGAAGTTCTTTATAGTAACAACTTGACTAGAGAGCATAGGTTATCAGGGCCTCTGAGAAAATGCATGTGTAGCCTAGTGACTAAATTGTGAAGGTGAACTGTCTGCAAACTGTGGTTCTAGACCAAAGGAAATCTCAGAAGAGACTGTGTCAATGCTGAAAATGTATTCTATTGATGGTACTTAATTACTTGAATTGACTTGTTTATAAATGTAACTGAAACCATTTAAGCTGCAAATTAGACCGCACAGGGCATTTCATGTGCGCATACAAATGTCTTATTTTGGTTAAGCTTTGATCTGGAATACATTTTCAGCTCTGAACTGTTGCCTTGGGGCTCTCGCAGCCACTCACACACTCACATGTGCGCAGACAACACAAACAAAAGCCTCAGCCCCATACTTTACATTCTGTGATGTGTTTTCACCAACATATACAACTGTGCTGTACCCTTTGTTGCTTTTAAAAGAGACTGTGAAAAATGTGTTTAGTCTTGATGATGACATAATCACCATCATAAAAGAAAAAAAAAAAGAAAAAAAAGGCGCTTTTAAAATAATAATTTCCAGAGCGCTGAACCACAGCAGTCAGGAGAAAGATGAGGAAAAGCAGCAAAAGTGAGATGAAGGAGATATTTCGAGAGGTGATTTAAAGGATGACACTGATTCCACCGATCAATACTTGGCTCCACATTCAAGATGCTGAGGAAACCCACCCGGCTACTCTTGTGTTGCAGAGATTTTTATGAGATGAAAAAGTCTGACAGACGAGAGCAGACTTGCCGCAAAACTGGCTTATCACCAAACAGCCACTGACTCCCACTGCTCCGTTCAGATGGCTGCCAGATCGCAATGTTTACCAGACGTCCAGTCGAAGCCAGTACACCCCCCCCCACCAGATGACTGCATCCACACGAGTGGCTGGTCAGTTCTAAAAGCACGCAGGCGACCAATCTGAGGACGCCAACATTACTGTAGATGTAATGTGCCACCATCTCTTTGCTCTGGGCAAAAGGCCTGGCTGCAGTGTTTGCATAATGTGGAGTGACAGAATGTCAGATTTTTGGTTTAAGGCAAGTGAATAATCTGCTACAGTGATCAAGGTGAGAAAACTAATAAATGATGTCAGGTAAAAACAGTCACATACTTCATTAAGGCTCATTAAACACTGCAGAAAAGGTGTGCACACACCACCTGAGGGGATAAGTGAGCTCCCCTTTTACACAACGAACTGTGTTAGTTTTCTTAGGACCAGTCTGAGCTAATACACCACTAGATAAGGGAGGCAAAGCCGCAGTGATGCTGTGGAAAGGTGTTTAAAAATGGCTTCTGTGGGGGAATTTGTGCTTTTGTGCACTAAAATCTCCATCTCTAGATGCTTTTACAATACATTTGTAAGCTATGTGTATCCTAAATAGTTCGAGATGTTGAATTTGTCATCAAAAACCTGAACTCTTTAGCAGAAGACAGGATAAATAGATAGCAAGGAGGCAAAATTTGAAACCTTGAGGCCTCCTCTGTGGCCACAAAACCAGGCTGTGCACAAAGTAATGAAGAAAAACATTAACAAGGACAAAGATCAACCAGCTGGCTGTGCACATCAGGGTTCAACCAGGCCAGTTAAAAACAATAAGTTCACAAAAAGACACTCAGTGGAACACAATCCTCCACCAACGCTTAACAGTTTTCCAACTCACAGAGCTGCAGCATCCATATCCATTTATATTTGTTTATCATTTGCCTTCCAGGTTTAATTTTCTGACCAACAAAGTGCTGATTAGCAGCCCAGTGGGGAGGGACTGGAGGTCAGACAACCATGGGATAGTGTATGAACATTCTTAACTTTTGGCTAAAAAGAGAAAAAAAATAAAAAATAAAAAATGGCTGAAATCCCAGATCTGGATCACCATCAAAATCTAGTCAACTGATCCATACACAAAAGGCTATTTGTCCACCAAATCCCAGTGAAATTCAGGATATTTTTTTGACATATTATGTTTATAAACAGACAAACATATGGGGGAGAAGCCATTACCATCTTCTATTTTATTACTGGAATATAACTCTGCTATTAGAAAGTGATTCTACATTAAGAAGACCAAGAAAAAAAAACACAAGACAAACTGGATTTCATTTTTTTTTTTTTTTGGTTGGCAGTAGCTTTGTTTAAATATTCACACAGTTTACCTCATGACAGCATCTCATACATTTGCCTTTTGACTGGCTGCAATTGATGATAACTTATAAGCCAGGCCACAAATAATGACTATTTTCAGGATTATTTTTTCAGTGAATTTAGCTTATACTGTGTCAGAAAATAGAGAAAAATGTCTGACAGTTTCCCAGAGCCCAAGGCACTGACTTGATATTAACGTTTTTTGTCCGATAAAGAGGTTAAAACTTGAAGAACTGCCTGAAATGACTGATTGATTATTGTTCTAATTAATTTTTAGATGATCAAATATATCAACTAATTGTATTTACTTCCTGCTACTACAATGTACCTGACTAAACAACACAGTGACTACATGCAAGCAGGACATACAGACCTGTGTACGTGAGATAGATCACTGTGAGGAAGACTACGCCGGCAGCCAGAGAGACTCCGAGGAAGAAAAGCGTCTGGAACTCCTGTCTGGTCAGCCTGTCCTTCAGGTACTGCAGGAAGGCATAGGCTTGGAGAAGTGCAAACACACCTGAGGAAAAGCCACAGTGAGAAGCAAAAGAATGAGCAAACACGCACAGGAAACTCACACTGAATATCCGAGGAGGCCTCGATTCATCCCGCCTCCTGCAGGGTACAAAGTGGGTTTTCGTGGTTAAGAAGTGCCGTTGTCAGTTTGGCAGATTTCTCGACAAAGCAGATCGCAATATCCCCTTTGGCTGTTCATGCAGATGTGAAAGACAAATACTGCGGGACAACATATTTCAAATGCATGAGACAGATTTGTGTAAATAAGCCGTTCTCTTCCCCTTGCCTTGTCTTTATTTTCGCAGCCACCTTTGGTCACACTTCTTCCCTCCATTCCTTTGCTGTGTCTCTTTCTCAGTGGTGTTTTCTCCAGTGAGCCTCTTTGTTTGTCTGGTGAATTTGATATAAAAAATTAAAAAGAGGCCTGGTTTCCCTCTGTTTCGTCACCTCCCATCCTTCTACAAACCTTGTGTGAAATTGACCTACTCCTCCGCTAGCCCACCACCGCCCGCAGCGGGTCTCTCCCGTTTCCAAGGTTAAGCCCCTGCCTGTCTCCCAGAGAGACGCCATGGTGCTAACACGCTTGTCACTCTATGCCACCATCCCTCCCTGCGTGCCTGCCTGCCTCAGGGGCTGATATCACAACGGTACCGACAGGTCCATGGCTCTGTCACTCTCTTCCTGTCTCCCACTGTGCTCCCTGAATGCTACCACCAGATGTTCTGAGCAGCTGCTACCCTGGCGACATAAAAACACACTCAGTTTTTTTCAAAGAGAGAAAAAGAGGGAGAGTGGGGAGCCAAAAACACTGAGGCAGGGATGATTTTTTGGTGGTGCATTCTTCAAAGCCTTTCATAATGCTGTTTGTGCTGTAGACACCCAGGAAAACAGGGACACTTCAACGTACGCCTGCTGCAGTGTAAAGAGAATTCTCAAAAACAAGGTGTTGCTCAGCTTCCTGAAGCTGCCAACGACAGTCCACTCCCAATCTGGATGTAAATGAACACAAGGATCGTGCATGCACGTACGCACCCATCCGTGCTGTCAGGCAGCAGATGGGACCACTCTTGAGAGGCGAAACTGAACAAGCTTTAATAAACTACCCACAAGCCAAAAATGAAAAGTACTTAAAGCGCTAAACCCATATGGGTGGCATGTGAAGCTGCTTACTTATTTCTATTTGGTAAATGTATTCTAGGAAGGCCTTGTGTTCTTCTACAGACAGAGCATGACTAACGCCATCAGCGCACAGGGATTCAATTCCCGCTGGAGCCAACCAATCTTAAAATGTGTGCATCCACGGTACTGTAAGGTGCTTTGGATAACAAGCAAGTGGCTTATGTAAAGTCACACCTTTAATACATGAACTACTGCAGTCAGCCTAAACCGTTTCCTCTGTGTTTTGTGGCATAAATTTGTTGGCGGGGTCACGGAAGGTTGGAAGTTGATATGAAAGCACTGAAATATAATCTCTGCAGTGTATAAGAGTGTCCTTGTTCAAAACCACAACAGTCTGATCACTTACTTTACGTAACTTCAAATAGGAATGTTGCATAGTGTTAAAATGTAAAAAATGTCACTGTAATTCACAGTGTTCATGATAACAAAAGTCTATGTCTCTTTATGCAGATGTGTTTAGAGTAACAGGCTGTAAACACAACACATATTATCATCTTTTTAAGTTGATATAGTGAACGTGTTGGCATATTTAGACACCGAGCAGACACGGAACAACAGTAGCATTCATTTAGAGTTGTGTTTCAAGCCACTTTTAAGTCCAGTATTCACATTCTTTCTCTTGAGGAAAATATTTGGCTATTTAACTTCCAAATGCATGATTGCTTTGCTTGTTTGTCTGCCGTGTGGTGTTTGGCACGTAGCGTACAGAGGGAAATAAAGGCTGATGAGAGGGATCCAAAATGGTAAAGTGGGCCGTAAAAACCAAAACAATGGGCTGAAAGACACTAAAACCTTCGGCAGAGCTGAGGGGAACTGCAGAGTCAAGTGATAATTCTCTTAATCGGGTATACAATTGGGTTGAGATCTGGTGACTTTGAAGGCTATAGTATATGATTCATATCAATTTCATTGTCTTTAAACCATTCAGTGACCCCTATGGAGGGGAGGCATTATCACCCAGTTTCTCCTCTCATTTTTCAGGTTGTTCCTTTAATTTGTCATCTGCCTGTAAAGTCAGCGTTTCCTTGTTTTTCTGTGAGGAATGCAGGATCACACACTCCAGACGTAGAGAGGGTGGGACTTACCAGCAGCCGCCATGTGTTCGCTGGTCCTGATTGGCTGGAAGCCGACGAAAGGGACCTGCATCGACAGGATGAGACCTACGATGTAGAACGTGCTGTACGCTGTAGAGAGAGAAGAGACAAACCAGACCAGATAAGAAATCAAACATCAACATCACTGCACTGCTGAAAACCCTCTGTTGTTTTCTACCACTCGAGTTTCGGTCAAACTAAGGAAAATCAACCTCAACAGTGGTATTTAAACTCTATTGATTTTCACTGTCGCACCTCAGAGGGAGTAAATACAAAATACCTAATCCAATGTCATTTACTCAGAAAATGGGAGCTGGCTCGGCGCAGTGTGGCGGGGAGGCCCGGAGTGAGACGACAGTGCTGAGAACAGTGAAACTCCCACCTTTGTAGCTGGGGGGAACCGATTCGCAGACGCACCAGCTTAATTAAGATTTCATACTCTTCCTGAAGAGTGCGCCTCGTTTTTGAAGTAGTTGTGACCGCCCTCAGCAATCTCTTTCTCACACATCTGCTATTGACTCAAGACAGAGAGAGATGAATTGTGAGGGAATATAGACTGCGAGGCGTTTTATTAAACCAGGATTTTCTTTTTTCCTTTTGTATGTTCCTGCGTTGTGACTGAAAGACACCTGGCTCTGAAAAGAAGAGCTGGAAAATGAGGCGAGGAGGGAAGGTGAGGGGTTGAGGAGGCGCTTGAAGACCTACTGTTTTTTTTCTGTCAACAGGATACATCTACAAATATATTTCTCCATCTCTAATTTGCTACCAGAAGGTATGCAAGGTTGCTGGATGATGCTCAGGCTACAGATATCCTTGAAGAACGGTGAACGCGGAAGGAAATTTTCCACTTCGTCTAACAGCCCTATATCGTTAAGTAGAATCTCATTGTTCAAGAACTGTTTGGAGATAGAGCTGAGGTAGGTCAAAGCCCTCTAACTGTGAAGAGGCCATAATTCATTTTCAAAGCTCTCAAAGTCTCTGCTTTGCAGTTACACTGAGTACAACATATAATCATGTGTAAATGATACTTGACATGGTATCATTTATCTTGACCACAACAGGAGTGCCTGCCGCGAGCTCACAGCTAAGCTGACGATGGATGTGTGGATGGTGGAGGGTCTGAAGGATTGAGCTCGAGTTCTCTGAGCTAACGGATAATGCGCTGGAGCTGCCACGTGCTCTGTGAAACTCGGATGTTCTGTGAAATAACAAGCCTATCCTCTTCACCAGTGCTCTGCCTCTGGTAGTTGCAAAAAAAAGGAAAAAAAAAGAAAAAAGAAAAGAGGATCAGGTAGCAGGTGGCTGCATTTACTGTTAAGTGGTGTGTGGGTGTGTGGATGTCTGCACCGCCGATGATGGAATGCTTATGGAGGTGAGAGATGAGCACAGGCGTGACTGGGTATTTGAGCTTGTTTCAGGGTCAAATGCTTGGGCATCGATGTTGGGAGACACATGGGAAGAAGTAGCGGTTTGTCTGTTTACTGCATACATTTCTATCCTAATGGGAGAAGAGCTGAAAAACACTTTCCATTTCAGCTGCTGCATGTGGGGGAGTTTTAAACAGCACGTCACAGAAAAAAAAAAAAAAAGTTATTGTCTGGTTTAATTGCTTGTGCATGTGTGTGTGTGTGTGTGACATACCGATGTAGACTCTTCTGCTGTAGCGTTGCATCAGCAGCAGCACAAACACATGCAGAGGAATCAGGTTGATAATAAACACATAACCTCCCCATGCTGACACCTAGAACACAAACACACACACACATCAGTAAACATACTGTGGACATTCATATATGATCACTGACTCTTCAGTGTTTGTTGTATCATCTGTGGAGTGGATTTAGCTTTGCAGAAAATGTGTCAGGTTTGCCTCAGTGAAGTGAGCTAATTGAAACCAAGTCCAGTTGAGACACACACCACCTACATTTTTTTTTTCTTAGCTTAACTGAAAGATTATGTGTTCCTTTATGAGATGAGAACATTCTCCAACTTCTTAAGCTAAAAAAAACATTTAGAGACAAACTGGATTAGTGGAAAAACACAAGTCACATAACTGAAAACAGGGCTGTTTTTCTTAGCTCATGAATAGTTTTGGAGATGCATGCTTATCACAGAACAACGACAATATGTTAAATTTATTTGGACATTGAACCGAAATAGGACAACAAACAAGATTGTGTTTCAAAGGTTTGCATGAAAAGTACAGATATAAAAGTCTGACACAATGGCACACTTGTGCAATCACAGTAGCTTGTGAATTCAGTGGTGTATGCAGGCTGACACACATACAGGTTGACCACAGCAGTCACTTCTTAACCTCTGGCAACACTGAATATGTTTAACACAATCAAGCTGTTAGACATTGCTAAGTTTAACCACTTCCAATTTTACTACTGCCTTAAAAAAAACAAAAAAAAAAACAACAAAAAACAGAATTCATGCATGATAGGGCTGCAACTGACAATTACTTTCATTGCTGTTTGTTGATTACTTTCCCAGTTAATCAATTAATTGTTTGGTCGATGAAAAGCCCCCCAAAAAATCTCAGCCCAGTGATGTTTTTAAAAGTCTTGTCTTGTCTGACCAACAGTGCAAAACTCAAGGGTGTTCAGGTTTTAATTATATACAGCAGAGAGACAAGCAGCGCATGCTAACATCTGAACAAGGCTGAACCATCTAATGTTTGGCATTTTTACTTAAAAACAAAACAGGTAATACATTTACTGCTAATTGCCTGACTAGTTGACCAATTGTTGGCCAGCTCTAATATACAGCATATACGTAAAAGTAAAAACACCGGATGTGCAATATGTGACTATCATATGGACTGCATTTTCAAAAACAATGTGAATCAAACAAAAGTTAAACACCCTGAACAGAATCATTCAGGAAGGGATGTAAAGACATCTTACTGCCTCTTCACTATTACACACAAGCACACAGCTGTAAAAAAAAAGGTGACATATATAGATTCTATAAAAATGGGGCAATCTTACTTTACATGTTAGATGTAAAATGTGAGATGCACCAATAACTTTAAAAGCACCACTAAAATTATACCTCAACTGCTTTTGAGGTCCACTAAGTATCACTGTGGCTGATGTGGCAGCTATAAAAATGACTCCACAAAAACATCACTGACAAGTTTTCAATTGCTTGTACTTGACTACAGCAAAGGGCAAATGGAAACCGGGGGAGCATTAGACTGAAAGTCAGAAGAGCACGGAGAAAAGAATAAAACACAGAAAGCAAGAGTGTTCAGAAAGAGAGAGAAAGTGTGAGAGAAAAGAGGGAGAAACAGCAGAGAGGAAAGATGAATTAAACAGGAAAAGGGACTGCATATACGCAAACTGTTTGATCCTTTATTCGCAACAGCTTGTCAGAGGAGCCCCCACTGCACCTGCTAAGTACGATGAAAAGAGCATTCATTACACTCATGCAATCAGAGGAAAAAACAAGAACATCATGTCTAATTGATAAAAACATTAATATGCTACATTAAGGCAGAGTGTGAAAGAAAAACAAATAAATAAATTCCTCACTGAATGGTTAGGTGCAATTATCTTTTGGCAGTCGTTTGCATCTGTTCTCTCATATGGTGACAGTCAATTAGTAGCATGTGAACCGTAACTTGAATGAATACAAGAGATGGGTTCAATTTAAGACTCATTTTCAGTGTTGAGACAGGGGCCGCTGATTCAGTCTCCGTTGCTGACTGGCTGGGAACTAACTGGAAACATAACACAGAGCTTACCGGCTCCACAAGTCAACTAAATACAACACTAATCCCAAAGACATGTGGAATAAGTCAAACAACAGACCAAACACAGCAGTTTTTCTCCAAGTAAAACTAATAAAAAAAGCCTCTTTAAAATATCGATCCTCTGAGTTAGACTCCCTGATATCACTGAGGTTCATTATTGACTCAGAGAATCAAAGTTGCAAAACATTATTTTTGAGGCTTGTTTTTCCCCTTTGGATACTTAGCTTGGCAAAAGCAAGGGAAAGCTCAATGCCCTGTCAGTGGGATGAAAGATACTGACTGGAAAATTTCCCATGGACTCTATTTGTAAATGTTCAGTGCAGCAAACAACTCAAAATGGAGATTACCACTAATGTAATTCACACAATAAATGAATAGTTATCCACTGTTGTGTTACAGTTGTATAAAACACTAATCAGACACAACATTAAAACCACTCACAGGTGAAGTGAATAATATTGATCATCTCATTACAATGCAATGTTTTGCTGGGAAACCTTGGATCCTGACATTTATCTGCATGTTACTTGACACATACCAGAGCAGGACAAAAGAACCCAAGGTGTTGACCTGGCCAAACTCTCCAGATCCCAATCTGACTGAGCATCTGCAGGATGTGCCAGAACAAGCCAGATCCATGGAGGCCACACCCCTCAACCCACAGGACCCAAAGGATCTGCTGTCAATGTCCTGTTGCCAGACACCACAGGACACCCCCAGAAGTCCCATGCCTGTGCCTCGACAGATCAGAGCTGTTTTGGCAGCATAATATTAGGCAGAAGGTTTTACTGTTGTGGCTGATAGGTGTATGCAAAGTTCACCATGACCTTCTGGTGGAGCTTAAGGAACATTCACCAAAGTCTTTAGGCTTCATCATCTGGGGAACATGAATGCCTGTACATAATTTCATAGCAATCCATCTAATAGAAATATTGAAGGAAGGTAGTGGAACCACAGACAGATCAAGATCACCATCATTAGGACCATGTCACTAAAACGGCCAAAAAAGAAGATTCCTGGTCATAATCACCATTTAGATATCGACCCGAACAAGTCTGAGACTGATAAATACCAAAATTTTAATATGACGTAAGGATGGCATCAGTGCCCATTATTCAGCAAACTCTACAATACACCCTGATTGCAGATTTACCTCTCCATTCTCCAGAACAAATGGTCAAGCCAGCAGAGCGCACAATCACCTGGAGGAAAAAAGATTAGGAATAACTGGCCATCTGGACACATTAGAGGACCGTGCAAAGATGAAAAACCAAAGACAAAAACCAAAGCGGCGTGTCTGTGTGTGTGCATGTGTGTGTGTGTGTGTGCGTATGCATGCGTATTTGCTTGTGTGCACGAAGAAGCTCTATTTGAAATTATGGTTCTAACAGCCAGCCCTCTGCCCGAGCCACAGGCTAACAGCTGAGGGCAGGAATCGGAAAATGTTGGGAGCAAAGTCTTTTAGCTGTTATCGCTCTGTGCATTTCGTACCAGGCTTATCTGATGACCACAGGGCCACTCTCAAGAGTATACAGAGAACACAGCATGCAACAGGGAGACCGTGTGTGTGTGTGTGTGTGTGTGTGTGTGTGTGTGTGTGTGTGTGTTTTTCCAGCCCGTCTATTTGCTCTCGTAGAGCGTTCTTCCCTTCTATGTGTGAAAATGAAAATGAATGTCTCTAATACCAACAGTGACTTTCTGGTTCATTAAAAAAAGTGTGAATCTAGATCACACTGTTTGGTAGCAACCAGTATGTATATTAGTGTGTATGTCTGTCGGTGATCGCTCCAGGGCTGACCTTGTACTCCTGCTGGCTCTTTACCCTTAACACAGTGATATTCTACTCTAGTTATGAGCTGGATGTTATCACTTACTATAAATGGTATGATATTACAGTTTAGTATGCTAGCATGCTAATATTTGAGGCTGATGGGAGGTTTAAAGTTTAAACCTGCTGACAGTGCTACATGTAATGCTTATCTGCAATCAGGGTGCATTAATTTCACAGAAATCCATCTGACAGTTGATATGTATCACTAAAAACCACAAATGTCAATCTCATAACAGTGCTAAAGGAAAGGTGGGGGATTTCCAAAGTCAGTAGGATCTAACGTCTGCAAACTACGACTGTCAGTGCAACATTTAGTGTCAATCCGTTGAGCAGATGTTGAGATATTTGACAGGATAAGTGAAAACTTCCACCTGATGCTGGTGCTACTAATAGGCTTCATTCCCTGGAGACAGTGAATGTCTGCTCAATGAACAAGCTTGGGTCCTGACAATTCATCTAATAGATGTTGAGATGTCTTGGTCTGGACTAATGTGGTGGACTGACAGCAAACTGTTGCCATCCATAGGGTCATACTATTAGCAAAACAAACCGTGACATCTTTATAACAATCACCTGAAGAGCCTTGAGTCTAGAACATTTAACCAAAAACTGATTGAGCTTTTGACATGCTTTGATGGTACAGGTTTCTAATGGGGACAGTGAAGGGTTTAGAGAGAAAAGCAAACCAAACCTTTAGGAATGAACAGTGCAGTTGACACATGCATCTGCATTTGCTCTGTCCTCTTGATTTCCCCCTCAACCCATCCTCACCCTCTCTATGCTCACCCCTGGAGGGATGAACGGAAGATATTACGCAGCTACCTGACCGGTTCCTGTGGCTCATGTCCATTAATGGGTCCTACTACTCTGATCCTCTTCTTAATCTTGTCCTTCACTGTCCTCTGATTATGCCAATATCTAAGCAGGGGGTCTCTCACTTTCTATCTCCATACTGGCCTTATGAGTGTCACGTTCGATTGAGTCCCATGGGAAAACGTACCCTTGGCTATATCCTGCTTAAACTGACAGCGTAAGGTGATGCGGCGGTACAAAAAAGCTGGGTGGGTCACTGAGTGTATGCGGCACAGACAGTGGGGTTGGGAGGCTGGTGATGTTGATGGTGACATACATTACAAGCCGAGTCTGTTAATAGCTGCTAGAGAACTCAGCTGCAACAGTGGGTAGGCTGCAGACACAGTACAGGGGAACATCACATCACTGAGGAGAGGGAGAGAGACGGTACGAAGGAGAGAAGGCAGAAATAAGGAGAAAGAACCATGGAGATTCATGTCCCCATTGGTTCTGACTAGGACAGTGCGGAAGCTACACGTTACAATATATTCTCTCTTCTGTGTTATCATTCTATATTTCTCTCTATCTCTCTGTCCCCTCTATCCCTCTTATCTGTCCACACCTCCCTCTATTCCTTTGTCTCCACTCTGTTTTGTCTCCTGTTCTATTCATCTTTCCAAAACTCCCCTCTCCCCTGCTCTTGTCTCTGCAATCTTCTCTACCCCCCTCGGACACCGTGGCCCTGTGTGATCGATGAGGCTGGATTTCGGTAATCTGTTTCATTTGACATCTGTCTCACTGCCGGCCACAGAGATTTAGCCTGGAATGGGCAAGAAGCTGGAGATTTTCATAGTCGCTCTCACTCCCTCACACACACACAATCTGTCGCTGAGGCAGTGTGCCTGGATGGTCTTTTTATCTCATCTCTCTCATCAACCCCCTCATAGGCTTGTTCCCGAATTCATGTGTCAACACACTTGTATAGCGTTTACGTATAGTGTTGTAGTGTTTAAAAAAAGGGCAGACCATTGCCAGAACTAGCACTTACAAAAGACAGTTGAAATACAAGAGGATTTCACAATAGGGAGGAAGAACATGACAAAACATTTCCTGCTCCAGGTATGAGAATGCAGTGTTTTTCATGTCCACTCTTGTAATAAGCTCATGCCAGTGAATTCAAGTCAAGTAAAGACAAGTATCAAACTGTGAATCCTCAATGTTTTTTGTGCATGCCAAAACACAGAGTATTTATGTTGCTCTCCTTTTTACATTTTACCTAAAAATCATGAAATCCCTTGTTGCTTATGATGAATGAATATTTATGGAAACCATTCATGTCGTCAGATAAATAAATGAATAAAAAAATAGGACAAGCAATGGTAAAAGGATTTGTCAAGAACAACAGTTAACAGGCTAAATCGAACACAGAACTGATAAACTAAATTATACTAGTGCTGCAACTATCCATTACATTAATAACCAATCTTCAATTAATTGTTTGCCAACATCTTCAAATATTTCGTTTTCTTCGACCAACAGTCCAAAACATAAGAGATATTCAGTTTACAATGATATAAAACAAGAAAAAAAACCTTTCAATTTATAAACTGTAATGAGGGAATGTTTGGCATTCTTACTTGAAAAATGACTTCAAACAGTTGCAGATTATAGCTGCAGTTCTAAATTATACAAAACCCTGCGCCATAGATCTTGATCAATGAATGAATCAATTGCATTATTTGTCCCTAAAGGGCAACTGGTTGCGCATCAGTGAAACAAACACAAAAAACATAATCATACATATACATCAAATACATGAGAGGAATGTGTGAAAAGCAGCGTACACGTGTTACAAGAATTTGAAAATGAGTTTAATTAAATATGAATGAATAAATATATAAAATCACAAAGAGATGGCAGAGGGGAATTTATATTACAATTCCCACTGAGTCAAAAAAAAGGATGATATCAAGGCAAATCAGCCTAAATCAGCTTATGTTTTATATCTCTAGTGTATTTGTGTGTGAACTATTCTTACCATGTAGAAATAGGAGAGACAGCAGCCAATAGTCCAGAATACTGAGCCCGTCTTCACTGACTTCACCTACGAGAGAGAAAAAGAGAGCAGGCAATGATACAAGAGTCGCAGCAGTGAGTTGGCCATGTACGCTTCAACATCAAATAAGACGTGAAGACCCACTGTTTGTGCTACAAGGACACTCGAAACTAAAGCACCACAGGCTGCACATTTTCTGTGATAATGACATGGTGTCCTCCTTCAATTACAGCAGAAAAATCTAAAAGCTGGGCAGAGTGCAGACTGTCTTCTCCACTAAAGCTTCACAATTTGTTTTATGGTCCCCTGCTGTTGAAAAAAGATAGTTCCAATAAATTACATTCTGATTCACTGGACTTTAGAGTAAGTTAAGACATCTGTTTTGAGACCGTAACATAAAAAGAAAATGTGTAAAACCAACTTGTAAAAGAAAAAACACAACTGCATATTTGGTGCATCCTCAAAAATAGTTTAATGATCACAGCTTAATGATCACAGCAAATGTGTGGCAGCCAGCTGTGGTGAGAGAGAGGATGAGAGAAGACCGGTTCAGACTAGACCACCGGCAAAATCTTGTAAACAAGCTCCGCTTCCCTGCCACAGGCCGATAAAGCAGGCAACTGTACACATTAACATTTAAAAAAAAAACACACTCAGTCAATTGAAACTTGCATACGCACACACAGAATAAAATACGCATTTAAGAGTGACCTTTCAAATGATCAGACTCAGGGAGGGTACCATTGACAGGCGGGGGTAGTTAAAGGTTGTCAACAAGCTTGATTGCATCCAGCAATGCACGAGATTTGTTGACAAGGAGCAATCAATGATTGCTGGACCAAGGTATGCTCACCTCGCCCAAATACCCAGCTCAGACAGACCCTGGATCAGCCACTGATCAATCAGCCGCGCAGATAGACACACACAGACAGACACCGCTTCGTGCTGTAGATGCATGCATGCAGAAATGCCTTGACACAAAAATAAACCGTCCTGGAGCAGTGCTTTCCCTGTGTGCTGAGGTAGGCCACAGTAAGTAGGTCTGTGATGACCTGATTATCGCTCTGTCCTATAAGAAGGTGGAACTTGTGCTTGTGGAAGCAGGAAATGACAACATTTTAGGGCTTTGTTGCTCTGTTTGGGTTGGCATAAGAGGACTAAAGCCCCATTCAGATGAGGTTTATTTCTCTAGGGGCAGATGGGGTGATTTTAATATTACATGCACTGGTCATTGATTTTAATCCTGTCCAGACAGCATATGTCTGATTTTTCATTCCACACTGCAGTAATGATTACAGCCAGTCATTGCCTACTGTTATTCACTGAACCCGCTGGTCCCTTAATTTAAGTCCAGTGTCGAGAGAAGCTTTGCATTTTAATAATGTCTCCTTGAGTTTTTTGGTGTTTACTGATGCTGAGTTTTGTCAGCTCAGCAAACACTGTTAATACTGAAGAGGTAGAAAAGAATTTCACTAAACTGATAGATCATTTGTTAGAGTCAGTCAAATCAAATAGTGAGGGGAAAAGGAAAACCAGACTTTGCGTGACTAGGGACCCAAAATCTAATTAAATGGGCTGCTGTAATGTCACATTAAAGGTGATTCTGTCTTTGCTGGTTTAACTTTTGTTACAGCCAAACTGATTTTATGTGTAGTGAGCTAGCTAAATTTATTTAATGCTGTTGTAGTATCTTTCTTACTGTAAAAGCAGAGTGTAAGCAACATTCAGGAGACATGTAAGTACTTTAAAACTGACTGTGTTCATAATCAATTACACGGTGGTGAGTCACATAGTCCTGCCATAACATATTGTTGTCTATTACAGAATGAACTCATGTTGTTTGCCAGTGGCTAAAATGTCATTTGGAATAACAACCATTACCATGAGAGAGGATGGAAAATTATTATCTTATATTATTATCATATCGTGTCATGTTAACTCTGTGTGACCTACACTCAGTTCTTCTTTATTAGGTACACCTTCCCTATGATCAGTTGTGTTGAAATTGTTTTAGAGAAGTGTAGATTCAAGCTGATTAGTTGGAGGATGTAGTCTGTGTTGTGTTACACTGAGAGGTATTCCTAATACTCAGTACCCTCATTGATATAAACAGGGTGGACAAAATGTCAGAAACACCTCTCTGTATAATACAATACAGTTCAACAGCACCACAAAGTTCAACCTCTAAGATGATGATACAGTTGAATCAGCACCTCTCTAAACCAGTTTCAACAAAAACTGAACTTACTAACTGTCATGAATGTAGGATTTATTGCTGGACCATCGTATTAGTTTAGTTTTAGCTGGGTCTAAACTAGCGTCTGAGAGGACACTGCCAAAGGTACAGTCGCTAAACCACTTTCTCCATGAGTGAAAATAAGCATGATGAAAGAATAGGAGAACAACAGTTACTGTTATCAAACTGCTGTGTTGTCCTCAGACAACATTCCCACTGAAGCTGGGCCAAAGCTAGCACACAGCCTCGTGTTGTCCATTCAGTGAATGTACAAGCCATGGTCAACTGGTGCCTCAAGCCCCCTCTTCCAACTGCCCTCCCAGCCGCCACTCATTTTGTGAAGACACAGAAGTCACACAGTGTGATACCAGTCCAGCTAATTAAATGTGAGCCAAGAGAAAGAGTGGAATTACTGTTATAACAATGTAGACATGGTGCATGGGGTTAGGGCAAAAGGAGGGAGGCAGTGCAAGTCTGTGTGTGTGTGTGTGTGTGTGTGTATTCATGTTACGAAGAGCTATGGTGTTAAAAAGAGCAGCTCTCTTGGGTTTGAGAGGATTCAATTATAGATTATGGGAGGGTGTGCAAGTGTGTGTGTGTGTGTGTTGGGAGGGGAGGGGGTAAACACTGAGATTAAGCGACCAGAGTTGAATGGGTTATTAGCGGATAAAATGAAGGAGTCGGATAATGAAGATTGGGCTGAGACTTGAGAGAACGGCTCTGTGCCTTTTTGCCATGTGGAGGAGAGGATGGGTGTGAAGAGACAAGGAGGGGAGCAGAAGAAAGGAACGAGCAATAATGAAATACAGGAAGAGAAACCGAGGCAGGAGGAACAAGAGAGAAGAAATGAAGAAAGAAGAGGCAGAAAGCAGAACACTGCAAGAGCAAAACAATGGCAGGGACAAAGGAAGACAAAGACAATTAAAGAGAGACAAGATGGAAGAAAGACAGAGGAGGAAGGAAAACACAAAGACAAATGTGGGTAAATGAGACTGATAATGGGAAGCAGTGGTGCATGGCCAGGATGATTGTTTTTCAGGGCCCTTGCCAAATAGAACGAAGGACGTGAGCAGTGGTAGGTGAGCGAAGGGGGATTTTTTCGATGGCACTGCTTCGCTGATGACACATCACCTTAAGACGCGGTGATGGCTGCCGCAAGGAACATCTGCCTCACATGGAGATGTATTGTCCATACACACGAGATGACAAGGGTTCATTATAATGATGCAGAGACAAACACACCCTTATACACATTTCGTGGTGTGAGACAAATAATTATGCCAGCAGTTTTCTGGATGAGTCCTGAAAAGTTAAATGGAGAAAGTGCTGCAAATTAAAAATGATTTCAGATGGACGCAGGAGGAAAACACCTCAGATGTAGTAGGAAGAAATTCATTTAAAGGGATCAGACTGCAAAGATAAGGATGAACACTCTTGTGAAGTGCCTCATGTTGTTTTAGAGGGTTTGAAGAAACCCTTTCTAGTGAAGAAACCTCACATGAATACCTAAAGAGGCAATCACAATTATTAGGTCTACTATAGATATGAAGTGGACATCTCAAGTCTTTTCCAGTCTTGAGCAGCTGGTGTCGACATTTGACTGAAAGTCATATCATTCAAATGTGATATGACAAGTATCACATTCAACTGATATGAGGAACTGTTTTTATTTTTTTACAACTGAAACCAGGAACATCAACACTACATGTGAGTAGCAATAATCATTTTAAAAACTGACTGAAAGTCGCAAAAAAACATATTTTAGAGTATTATTTTAGAGAGTAGAGAGTATTATTTCATAATGCTGTTCATCCATATTTCAGTGCAGTCACAGCTTACCTTAAATTCACCTCTTACTCCACTGCAGCACTCAGTTTGCAGTCCTTGTTGCCTGAACTGTCAATATGCCTCATCTCAACTAGAGATTCTGCCTTTTTCCCTGCCCTTTCTGCGCAACTTTCAATACAACTTACAAAGTCAAGCTGTTTTGATGGGTGTCTCTTTTGGTTTTGGGACGGTTGCATGTGAGAATTTATTTCACTACATGCTCCTTCCTGACTTTTAAGACTAAAAATACATGATGTTAGGGTCTGTTACTCGCTTAAACTAGATGTGGGCTACACAGATGAAAACGATGCCCCTGAAATTTGATTTCATCTGTTGAATACTAGTTACATTATAGTGCAATTTCAGCTCTGTTTATGTGTTTTTCTGTATATCCCTGCTTATGAAACAGTACATGTTTGTGTGCATACACTTGCTAAGTATGTTTATCTCCCAAATGCGCACTTGTATGTTTGAGAATGTAAACTCTCCCACTGAGTGTCACTATCAGCTGTTTGGTTTCACTCTGCTGTGCCAGGACACAGACACTGAGCCAGTAGTGCTGTATCGGGACTCAAACTGTAGACACAACAGCCGTGCTCAGCCAACCACCTGGATACTAAACTGTAGGTCATTGCCAGATCAGTGACAGCGAGCGAGTTTAAAAAAGGGCCACAGAGCTGTCCGCGAGCACACTCCAGCCTAGTGACTCATACTACCTTGAAACCACATGTAGAGGAGCACCCATGCACGATTTGACAAAGTGACATAAACTGGGATGGCTGAATCCTTGGATGGATAAAAAGGCCCCTTCCAACCCGGCGGCAACTGTACTGCCAAGCTTGTTATGCTGTGACAAACAGCAGTGAGGCATGGCATGACGAAATACCTGCATCACTACTTCTACCTGGATGAAAGCCTCTGCCGCGCAGCATGTCTTTACACTGGAGCATAAAGAAAGATCAACGCCTTGAAGGTAAAATAAAAATTGGACAAATAGCCTATGAGCTACTACTTCCACTCACTAACTGCCTGTGGCACGAATAATCAAAGCTCTTTTCTGTTCACTTACTGAACCACATTTGGATGAGGACAGTTTGAGTACCAGTTTTCCTGCTCATCAGGCTGTCTAACATGGAGCTCCAGTGCTGTAAAGCAGATAGGAAAATTGAAACTGACTTAAAACTGATAGCAAACATGGAAATAGAATTAGATATTGAAAACAAAGAGACATGAAGGTTGGAAAAAACTAAAAATAATAAGTAAAATACAAAATGTTAATACTGCTTTTCACTTCCAACTTTCTTTCTGCTACTATACTCAAATTAAGCAGCAATTAAAGTAACAACTATATGTTTCCCTATAAGCCTCTTTAAGACATCTTTATGCACATGTGGGCGATATGGACAACTTTGATTTCCATGTTTACTAATTAAATGTCTGTGGTGACCAGGAAAACATGTCTTTGCATTTGTTGTGTGGATAGTTTAGGCTTAACAGTAGCCTGAATCTGCTACTGTGTGCTGTGCGGTAAGTGACTGATCAAACAGAACATTTAGTCTGAATGCTGATGTGCACTTGATGTATGGCCTCCAAAAACACATCTGCATAAATGTGGAACTCCTGCTGGTCCTGCACTGTTATGAGCAGTGAGTTTTGTAACAGCTGCATGCGGTCATGTTTGAACCCCGTGGGTATAATGAAAAAATAATCAATCTGGCTTAAATAAAACCGGGGGATTATTTGTTTGTATTATTTCTGCAACTCTTGTGTGCTTGATATAAAGCAGCACTGAATGATACATCTCCCTACAACTGCACAGCTAGAGCTGTTCAATAATAGACATGGGGCTTATTTGCATGAATCTCCTCTGGTTGCAATAGCAGTGCGGCATCCTATCATGTAGTAATCTTTCCTTGATAATACAAAAGCCTCAGAGCTAAAAAAAATAAATAAACAAAATGAGATGTCCTTTGCCAAGGCAAACTGAGCAGCAGGTGCAAGGCAAAGGCACAGAGAAGCTGGAGTAAATCAGTGAAAGCACCAGGTTATTGGTATGTTAATTTCTTTTGTTATTTCGGCTCTTACAGCCAAAGATAAGGGCTAATGGCAGCATTAGCTACGTAGCATCACAAATGGAGAAGAGTGAAAACCATACTTACATTTAAAGCTAAGCATTATGGATAAATAATTGGTTGTACAGGCATTCTCTCACGGCTGCATGCATGTTTGAGGTCTTGTGGGTGGGGACGGCCGGCTCTTTGCAGGTTCAGATTTAATAAAGAAGCTCTGCGCAAGCCGCTACTTGCAAATAACTTCCTTACAATCTGTTTAATCTCAGCTGGACTACTTTCACTCTGATAAAATCTACAATATTAAATCTGGACTCACTTAAAATACGCTGCCATATTCATTTGACACCTGTTCAGCGCAGGTTAACTGTGCAGGTGTGAAATTCTTTCACATTGATGACTGTAATTGCTTGACTGTAACCTTTTACCTTTTTATATTCTATCACTGCAGTCTACAGGAACGAGAGGCAATTTTGTTAATAGAAAATCATTTTATAGACTCAATGGGATGACATGATACAGTATAAAGAACAAGTATGACCACTGTGCTGTAATGACAGGCAGTAATATTTATGCCTGCAAATTTATGCCAAGCAATTCTTTCTTGCCTTGGGAGCTGAAACAAAATTACTCTTGAATGTTATATTAACCTGTATTGGTCAGATCTATTGATTTTAATAGTATGTTCTCATTGACAGATGAATACAAATGTTAGAAAGAGTAATAAGTATTGTCAACATACAACATATCGCAAAATCTAGATTGCTCCAAGTTCATATATAATCTATTGCTTGTTATTTGTTCTTTAGTTATTTATTCCTTAGTGTTTCTGCTGCATTGTTTTACATATATATTGGTGCCTTTACATTCAATTCTATTTTTGATATGGCAACAACATAATTTTTGCAGGGCAATTTCCATCAAATATGGACTGCACTGCTCTTATCAGTTGATGATACATATACAGTAAACGTCCTTTACAACCTCAACCCACCTCTTTAATGTCAGGAGAAACCCAGTTTACCAGAAGGAGCTGATTTCTTCCATTTTCATAAAGCTGGTTATCTGGAAATCTTCATTTCTTTTCTATCTCATGCTTCCTTTCCACATTTTCATTTTCTTGTCTTGGCATTACTATTTTTATTCTCAGTTTTAAAGTAAAATAAAATAAAGCATATCAATCAATGGATGTAGCTCAATACCAATACACAATCCTGGTCAAGGTCAACCCCAATAACAAGGAAGAAGGGAACGCTGATAAAATTGTTTGCAAAGCTGAGCTCTTCAAATTCACGTCATTCTCTTCAAAATTTAAGATAGCTGTGAGGCTGTAAGGCATCTGCTGATGCAACCCAAGAGTGGACAGACTGAGGTAAAGTGAAAAGTCTGTTTCAGGCATCTTTCAGCTTGAAAAGCTCCTTCTGTCCACCTACTGGTGAAGACTAAAAAATCCTTAGCACAAGTAGGTCCTGTAAACAACCAGGCTGTACTTTCCTCATCTATGAATTGCATTGTTCTGTCAAGGTCTATTTCGAAGGATGAACTTGACAAATTATGTTTTTAAGCACTGAAGGGGAAAAAATGTAACACACAAAATAAATCTTAACAGGGATGCTGAAAATTCAACAAGGTCAGCTGCCCTTTAGTGTACCCTGCTGTGTTCACTTCTAGCATTTTTTGTAGAGGAAGGTAAATTTGTAAGGAGGAGGCTATTCAACCTTTAACCTGAGTTCTTTTCCATTCAGCTCTTAAAGGTCATATTATTGTGAAGGTTTTTGAGTGCAGCATGCCGTTTCCTGGGCTCCACATGGTCGGCAAAAGATGCCCAGTGTGCCTTTCAAGGCTCTGGATAAATAATTCAACATACGAGGCCAAGCAACATTTGAAAACAGGGCTTCACATTTATGGCTTCATAAAGCACGTCACATACAAAGTAACAAAGGACTAAGCATGCTTGACCGAGTTTGAGAGTTTAAAATATTTTTTTGCAGCTAAAACTGATTTAAAAACCTGAGTGAACATGTTTTAGGCTGTTATTCTGATTCATATAAAGAATAATTTAAAACATCACTTCCATATAATGGCAACTAAACACAATAGGAGATGTGTATACCCACAGTACAATTACATGTTTGCATATATGACACTTCCTTATTGCACTTTTCCATCAGGTGACAAGTACATACCCAGAGGTAGTAGGTGAACTGCAGGGCGAAGATGGCGATGCCCTCGTTGTCAAAAGAACCTGCAACAGACCGGGAGATGTAGCCAGGGACGATGGCGATGAAGCAGGCCGCCAGCAGCCCTGCACCCTGGTTCCACAGCTCCCGTGTCAGCAGGAAGGTGGAGATGGCCGTCAGACCGCTGAACACCGGTGCCAGGAAGACGCACACATCACGGATGTGGACGGTGATGTGGAGGAGGTTGAGCACATAGTGGATGAGGCCCGCAGTCACCATTAAGCCTGGGTATACCTGAGTGAGAGGGGAAGAGAGAGAGGGGTTGTCAGAGGAAGTAAAGTAGGAGAGCGACATAAAAGTAGGAGAGACTGAGTGTCAGACATGAGCAGTGGGAGGGTGAGCGAAACACAGTGTACCATGAAAAGTAGCAAGAGGAAAAAAAGGAAGGCGTAGTGATTTTCAGCTAAATAGTGATATAGCAGTGCTTTGCCAAAGTCACAGACAGCTAGCATGGCTATAAACTCTGTAGTGCTGCATTGATGATACCATGCTCTACTAATGATCAATAATACAATTTATTCATCCAGGCTCTTACACACTGCCATAGAGCCAATACTGTATATTACTTTATAAGCAAGGACACAATAACTAGCAGCAAATCACTATATATCAGCTATATATCAAATAAGGTCGTTAGAACAATGCTGTACAGAGAACATACAATAGACTTAATGCGCTGAACACATTTAAAAATTAAAGTTTGACCCAGTTTTTCCATTACCAAAAGCTTTCAACAGTAAATAACCTGCAACGTTGTTGAATAAACATGAAACAGGTTACCCCTGACAGCAAACTCCGGTTTTACTGGTTTTATATAAGCTAACACACAACCTTACCAACATCATGGAAGTGACTTGTGCATTGTTCACTGCAGCTAATGTTCCATAGCCTGGGTTTTTCTGACCAACAGCCCAAGCCCCAAAGATATTGAATTTACAATGACAGAAGACAAAGATGAAAAGCAAATGTGCACATTTGAGAATCCCGACCAGCAAATTTGGCATTTTTTGACTGCATAACAGAATGAATCTATTATCAAAAGTTGTTGTCATGTATTCTGTTCTTCAGCATCAAATTATAATTAATTAAATCCGCCACTCATTTGAAGCTGGGGCCTGAGTAGGCGAGGCCTCGTGGCCTCGTCTCGTCTATACATGAGAGCAGATCCAATTAAGGCCCTGTGCAGTATACTGGCTGTCTGAAGTAAAAAAAAAAAGCGAAGCTATGTCTAACGTGTGAGTGATGTCCCTGATGTGTGTTCACTGTAGCCCCAGTCCATGCACTTTGCCTTGCCTCGCTAATAAACTCAGGTCTTCACGTCTCTAATTAGCCAGCGCCTAAGAGACCTAAGCTTCATCAACCAATCTACTTCAATGAAAATCAACCATTTCTTGCCTCTTGGCTCTGAGGATTGGACTCTGGCTAATGGAGCAGTATCATGCCATTTATAAAACTACTCTTGTAATTATTAGCCATTGTGAACTCTGTGGTAGGGCCCAGGTGCCCAAAATATTCCAGAAATGAATGAGATTGTTCATCATAGCAAAGTACATTTTGCTTTGAGTTTTGGCTCGATGGATTGAAATCTGTGGGCATAATTTATAAAAACTATTCTCTGAATAGGCATTCAACAAAGCATTACATAGCTTGTTATGAAAATATCATCAACTAGAACTGACAAAAGTGGTTACTAAAAATGCACTTGACTCATTGTCCTTATGGCAACAAAGAGTGGTTTATTGGCTCGACAGCACTCTGTTGTTATGGACTGTCACATTAGAGAAGCCTTCCTGCCTTATCTATGGCTCAGGAGAAAGAGCAACTGACAGTCGTCCTCTGGGGAATGGAGGGTGGGGGGGAGGGAAAGGGAAATAAAAAGAGAGAGGGCAGCTGGACTGGTCCAGGCAGAAAGGCACTCAACTGTCACATTAACTGATATCGGCTCGTCTGTCTTCCAAACGGTGTGACCCATCTGAGTGCTTAAAGACTTAACGCTATCATACACAATTAATGAGGACTGTCAGCATCATCTGTCTGATTTTGAATAAAAAAGGGGGGATGAGGTAAGGAAAAGAATGGGGGGTGAGAAAGGACAGCGAAACATTAGAGAAAGGCAGAGGCAGACAGTAGAGGAGAGATGATGAAAGATAAAGAGGCAGAGATGCTGGAGAGAAAGAGGGAGAAATGTGAGCTATAGAGGTTGAAAGGAAAGAAAAGTCGTGTTAAACAGAGTGCAGGCAGGTAAAAGGTTGAACGCAGCAGACGAGAGTATCGGTCACTGCTCTCAGATAGAGTCAAGGTGGTTTTACAAATTCCACCTGGAGCTGGAGGGGTCACAGACCATCACTCAGCACAAGGAAGGAGACTGACACAGGTAAAATGGCATGCCAGGTGAAAACAAGACGGGAACAGAGGTTTGTAATTCATGAACCATTTTAAGTGTTCCCAAAAAAAGGCTATTGATTGCCACCGCATCATGGACTGTGAAACAGACTGCGCCAATCTGAGATGAACGCAGCACTTGTCCACACCCCTGCATGTTGTAAAAGCATAGGCTTCATGCAAATAAGAGCTCTCACACATTCATTTTATGATTTCAAATGCAGTGTGGGAGTCAGCTGAATGCCCTTCTTCCCTGAAGCCTGTCTATGCTTAGAAAATTATCTAGCTCAGTCATGCAAACAAGTGGGATTTTGACAATTAGCCTACACAGTAAATAAGTGAATTTCTGTTGCCATCATGGTGCCTCTGTGCAAGGCATCTCATCTAATGATACATCAGGTTAACGCCTGAAATTTACATGGATCTATCACTGAACCAGCTGGTCAAGCCTCTGCAGTAGCTCCGTCATATCTGTTACTATGTATCAGTTCCTGGATCTTGCTCTATTTTGCATAGATTTGCATGTTACAGGCAGACATTTGCATCCAGCATGGCCAACAGAGTGAACTCTATAAGGCAGAGGGCAACTTGCCATCTGGCACTAAACCTCTCCCAAATCCAAGGTAGTGATATTATATTTATCTTGTTGTTAGCTAATCCCATAAAAAGACCAAAACAACAATTTCTTAGTCTGTCTCAATACTTTGACATGTCAACCCTTTCTGTAACTGTCAGCCACAAGCCCATTTGTTTCTACTTAAGATAAAAAAAAATCTTCAAATATAACTGTCAAATATATTGTTTCATTTTCAAAAAAGCCACAGTAATTTCCTTAAACAGCAGGGCACTGTTTTTTTTTTAGCAAATGCTACTCAAACAGGACTAAACAATTCATTTACTGAGGACTATTTTCTGCTGCTTTCAATATACATTTGGGTATTTACAACAAGACGGCGCATTGGGAATTTACTCAAAATGCTCATCACAATGCTCTAGGTCATGGTGAGGAAGGAATATTGATATTATGTTAAGTAAAAATGTGTTTGCGTGTGTAGGTATGCACTATGTATTTTTCCTGGTTTGTACTTTAAAATAGAAAAAACAAAATATCATCAGACTGTTTGATGACACCTTCCCTCTCAGTCACTCTGCTGCAGTGCATCTAGTCAAATTTCTTTAACACATTAGTTCTGACAGACCGTACCGCAGCTGATTCCAATGTAAACGGTATCATCCTTTAGCATCCAAAATCAGGCATTTTTTTAAAATGTCAAATAAAAAAGGTGTACAGTAACTTGTCTTAGTGGCACTGGTGTGGAAACATTCATCCACTGACACTGTTGAAAATAATAACACATGTTACAAGGACAACATGACCTCCATAATTGCTTTGTAATTGCTAAGAGACGGCACAAGACATACCCTGGCCAAGAGAAATCATTCTACAAATCATACCCACTGAAATCGCTCCGCTCACACTCTTTGTAACAACTTTACACTTCCAAGACAAGGACATCAGAAATCACACTGGCTAGGTCTCCCAAATACTTTTACCCCCACCCCCCACCCCTTTTTTTTTTTAGGTGTTTTTGTTTTAAAGTGAACTTTTCAGCCTTTACTGTGGGGACCATAAAGTTTAATCTGAAATAAATGTTAGACCTTATGGCAGATAGAGGATGTTCAGAGCACCAGAGTTAATGTTCATAAAGGGAAATGGTCTACATATAGACACCAGTTCTGCAAGAAAGAGAATCATACATTAGCCTCTCACCAGAGCATCCATTTTTCTTCGTACCTCATACAAAACCCGAGTTGTGGTACAGAATAAGCTCTCATATGTCTCAATTTGCACATTGGTCTAGCTTGAGGGGAGTCAGTTGAGCAAATTAAAATATTTAAAGTAATGTTCAACTGGAAAATCGAATGACTTTAAAGTGAAACTAAATCTAAGCTGAGAAGAGATTCTGCACAGCTCACTGTGATCTGCTTCAAATGAACCATGTGGAAATTACTCTCGCTGCAGTTGTTTGTGGTTTTTTTTTTTAACACATACATTCATGAAATGCCAATATAAGTTTAGAGAGGAAGGATGTGGGCTGTGTGCGCTTATTTGTATGCAGAAGACAGCACGCTGTACAGCCTAGGAATCTTGTAAATGTCATGAAAATTAACTTAAAACTATACGCCTTCCAATTCTGATTACCAGTCTAATCATGAGTTTCAGCTCCCACCCTGTGGCTACAAGGCCCAACCCATGTATGCATGTACTGTAACAGAACCAGCACATTCATTATTATAAGCCAGGCTTGTCATATGCAATTACCAGTAGCTGATGTTAATTGCTTATGACGGATGAATGCTGATGGATGGGTTTTGGATTCCAATGCCTTGGGTCGCCTCAGTAGTGAATACTATGTTCAAACATCAGCATGTAACATAGCTACAGCTCCTGCCCTGCACCATCTGCTCGGTGCTGTAATGATAACGGCATCTGATAGCAACTCACAGCATTAACATGCCTCGCTGTCTCAACTGTGCTGAGGAACTCTCCAATCAGCCTGCAGGCGTGAGTTTACACAACACAGAAACAGGAAGAAAGTAAGTGTGAGAAGAGAAAGAGAGCCATGCTACAGGCTTTAAGGGCGAGGCTCTATCTTCTCAGCTGAACCCAATGACAGAAACATGGTGGGAGACATTTCCACATTTATCTGGCACGGAGGACCTACATCATGTAGTCCTGATGCATCATTAGTGAGTGCAATTACAGCTCAGAAAGCAACCCTGGTGCATCCATGAAGCTTGGTTGAGAGAAAAGAAGGCAGGAGGGGTTTTTAAAGAGGAGAGAGAGACGGATAGGCTAGAGTGACTTTACTCACTCAGGCCTCACCGTTCACAGGATGCAGGGCTGAGAAGATGAGGTTGGGGGGAAGAGATGCACAGAGGAGGGGAGGCGGGGAAATGGAAGATAAATTGCGTGGAATCGGCACGTTGTATTTTTCACAGAAAAGGGTCAATGTTTCACAACAATCGTTGCTGCTGGTAAACAGGGAGGCCGTGGCAGCAGAGGGGAATCTGTCAAGTTAACAGCTCACTGTTGCTACTGGATTGTGACTTAAATCCATGCTGCCCAGCAGAGGCTTAGAAGGCTCTGAGGTATCCCTTCACTGCCTTGCCTAACCCAAGATAACCTGATGCCTCCACCACACACAGTGACTGGTGAGGATACCCATGACAACAGACTGAAGATCTACTTTTAATTTTCTTGCATTAACCTCTAATAATAAATACGGACTAAATATCAATATCTATCCCCATGCGCTCATGAATACTAACAGGAGGTAAACATCTGATTCATTTCCATGCCAATTTTCTGGTCAGATATGTAAACTGTGTAATTGTCTACATACAGATATTTATTGTTGGTTGCTTTTCTGGGTCTGGGTTACAGCAGCACACCTTAATAGGATTAAGTATGATTTAAAGCATAATTTGATGTCTGACTGTACTATATGACGGGCTGACTGCAGCCAGTTTAGTGTTGAGGTTGCTCTGATTATCCTCAAGTATAAAAAGAATTGAGACTTCAGATTTTGCAAATTCCTGCCATGAAAATAAATATTAAACTTTTCCATCCATCCTTTTCTTAACCAGGTTAGAGTCACAATGCCAAGGTATTCCAGACTTCCTCTCTCTCTCTGCCAGCATCTCCTGAGGGATCCCAAAGCGTTCCCAGGCCAGGTGGGATGTGTAATCCCTCCAGCATGTTCTGGGTCTGCCTTGGGTCTTTTCCCAGGTGGACGAGTGTTAACTATCTCCACAGGGAGGTGTGTAGGAGGTTTCCTGATCAGATTCCGAAAACTGTCTAAGCTGGCTTTAAAAAAAAAAAAGAACTGTGGTTTTACTCTGAGATGCTTCTGTGTCCAAGCTCATCACCCTGTCCCTCCACCCCATGTAGAAAACTCATTAAAACAGCTTGAATCAGCTTTACCTGGACAACCTCCCCCCTCTAAACTGCATGTGTGTCTATCCAGAGCCTATCCATAGGTGAGAGATCATGCTTTGTCTTCAGGCTTAGCTCCCATCCACATTACTGGCACCCTCGCCTGTTGATCTCAGGCTCCATCTTGCCCTCACTTATGAACAAAATACCAAGTTACCTGTACTCCTTCACCCGGGTCAGCAACTTACTCCTAAGCTGAGGGGGGCAAATTGGCAGAGTATCTGACCCTCACCCCAACTACTCCATAGTATAATGCAAAACAGGTCACTTCACAGTGGAAGTCATGGTCTGTGATCACAAACAGCTGTACATCATCAAGAAAAAGTAGCAGTGCAATTCTGTGGGGGTGAAACAGAGAAACAGAGACTGAAACCGCAATGTAAATCCTCACAATCTTATGCCGCGATACTGAAAGATGAAACTGGAAACATTTCAGTCTTGCAAAAAGGTTTTTGACTTACAACAGTCAATACATACACAGCTATCATTCTGGAAAACAACTATTGTATAAATGGCCTTAGCATTTCGTATTCCCAAAGTACTCCCCTACAAGACACCCACTGGGACACTGTCCAGGAAGTTGCACTACTCCTAAATCGGAGGCTCCCTCCCATAAGCCCTCCAGGAAAAGCAGAGCAGCTTGATACTCCAAGAACACACCTTATTTTTAATTTTTTTTAGACCATCAATCACATTTCCACTTGTGTTCCCGTCAGCATATTCAAACTTAAGAAAACTTTACGGGCATCTCATTTCAATAATTTATTTTCCTTCTTACTTACTTCACAGGAACATTGTAACTAAATCTACATTCCTCTAAAGACGCCCTGGAGATGAACAATGAAATGAATGAACATGGAAAAACTTACTGTGCCACCAACGATCCTGCCCAAGGGGTACCAGGCCCTTTCATCAAACCAGTTGAGGAACTCGTAGAAGCCATTTGAGGTGAGATGGTGTGTTGATCTATAGTTGAACCTGAAGCAAAAGAAGAAAAAGAGAGGAGAGCCTGAGTGTATGGTAAAATAACAACCACACAGAGAGAAGAACATCTATTTCCATGTATAGATCATATTCTGCCAGAATGTTATAGCTATGGACAGAGCAAGAAAAAAAACACTTTACTCTAGGGAAGAACAGGTTTTTTTATTTCCAGATTTTTAGAAGGCGGGAAGAATAGGTAAGCCGCAGTGAGACATTGCCTTGTTAGAATAGGGGAGATAAAGCCTCCATTCACTGTGGGAGTTGTGCTGATGGATGCCAACAACTCTCAGGTCAGCCCTTGGTTAAAAAAAAAAAATTAAAGTTGAAGAGCTCCAACACAGAATATAGCATTTTTCAGAACAGTATGCCCGCTTATTGTACAGATAATTCCAACTCTAAGACATAAAATGTGACGGTGTGGGAACAGAGAAATAACGACCAAACAAAAAAGAAAAAGAAAGAAATAAAAAAGAAAAGAAAAAAACAATCCTAAGAATAATATAAGGAATATCACTGCAAACAGGCCTTGATTCACACTGTTGCTGTGGTAAGCCGATGGGGTTGGAGCACTGTCAAGCAGCAGAACGAAAGAGCTGACAGTGTTGAGAGGACTGCTGCCAAAGAGAACCAAGCAAGTGTTCAGTAAATTTTCAGAGGCACCTTCTTCGCTGCACAGTTCATTAATGCAGGCTGCTTTATGGTATATTCTATAGCAAATCAGTTACCTGTTCTGGCTACCTCTAATAGAAATGTACAGTGTACCAGAGAGGACAGGAGATGACCTCATCTGTGTGACTAATCAGCTCTTTAGAGATGTTCTTTGATTAATGTAACATCAAGTATAACCATACTGTCCTATAATGCTACCAAACAATACAAAGCCCTTTATAAATATGATTTTGTTCACTTTTATGTTTAGCTTCACTTCAGCTGCTTTCCTCTAGACCAAACATACATGGCTGTTGCGCTGCAGTAATACCGCACTGTCTCATTATCATGATGCTGCGAATTTTTAATGTACATCTTCAAATCATACACATGCCTACCTAAGTTTACATGGTTGTAAGAACATCTATAACAGTGCTGCATATAAAGGCCAGTGCTGCCTCTAGCTTGCACACATTTATATCTGCATCTAAATCTGGATCTGCATCAAAGCACAGTGACAAACCATCGTAAAAACATGCAAGTGCCAATTTTTTTTTTTTACTTTTTTTTTTCATCCTGCAATGTTAATATACCCTGAATTAGGAGACAAAACACACTTGATTTGCATTAGACTTTGGATCTGCACCAAAACTTAAAAAATTAAAATAAACCAAGAAAAGTCTTCAGGCAATGGTGTTACATTCCTGAAAATCCCATTTAGATCTCTACTACCCTAATGTACAAACAACAAAATGAAACCAACAGACAACCTGCTCAGAGTAGGTAAAAATAAGCAAATACATTTTTCCAACTTTGGCAATTAAGGCTGCTGGTGTGTTAATTATGGTCTGAAAATAAGTGTCAACACAGACTCAGAAGCAAAGAAAAGCATGGCCTCAAAAAAAGCACAGGTAACACAAGTCTGTCAACAGCCCCAGACCAAATCAACAGCATTTCCTCACTTCCATCTACTCCACAGCTTGAGATTCAGCAGGCGCTTATTCAGTTTATGGTTCTGTGTGTGTGCGTGTGAATGCAAGTGAGACAGAGGGAAAGGCAGCAGCAGAGTCGTCACAAAGCTGCTAGAGTGTGGGCCGCTTACACTCGTGATCAGGACAGTGTGTTTAAAACTGTTGGCATGAGTGCAGCTCATTAATCATCACAAGGTGCCTGGTTTTCTACCGCCTCCACATCGCACCTGAAGCCGGAGCTCTCCTCCTTCATGCAGGGCCTCCCATCTTGGCTCTCGTTTCCGGGCTGCATGCGGTGGCCAGTTATTTCAAAGCCAGTAATGAGAACTGGTCTCTTGTGTTCATCTTGAGCACTATTTTTTCATTTAAAAAAAAAGATCAATTTTTCTCCTAACTGACTCAACTGCAACCAGTTCTTACTTTTTTTTATCCCCACCTCTATGTTTTAAGACTACCACTTGGTATATGGTACAATGTCAGTGTGTTAATATGGAGTACTATGTGCTGTATTGGTGTTTTATATGTAGATTTACACCTGTCAAGCTCAGTTGACCGGTTGCCCTGACAACCAACACATTATACATAACCCAAGATATTTTGAGGATATTCTGATGTTCCACTGATTGTCCAGAAATGGAAAACAATTTTCAAATTGAGTGACAGTTACAGCAGTTACTCAGTATGTTTATAGTAGCAATAGTAGGAAAGTGAAATTAGATGCACAATCTTCTCTGTGCCGTGGATTAAAGCATGGGAAAATAGAAAACTAGGCATTGTGCCTTGTAAAGTGGCCTTGAAAAGCTATTGAGGAGTTGACATGAATGTTTATCCTTGTGGTTCCTCAGGCAATCATATCAGATTACTCAACAGCCTGAGACCTTAGAGCAGGACAAACACACAGTCCAGATGGAACACAAAAGTACAAACACACTTTTATCTCAATTTTAGTAATGACTGACTTCACATAACTCACCAAGGCCAATCAAACTGCTCTTTCAAAAACAAGACAGCAGTCCAGACAGTACTTTTGTTCTTGCAAAGTGTGAGTCTATTTCCTTACATATTGAGGTGTACAAAGAACCACAATGTTACAAAGTGCAAAGCTACAGAGGCAGCCAGGTGTGAGAGAGCCCTACCACAGTGGGACTATGAATGCAGGTGGAACTAGCCGGCCACTTCTGCCTCATTGTTCTGCAGCTGTCAAATCGGCCAGGCAGAAACAAAACGAATTCAAAGAAAACATTCTAAAAGACAACTTTGCGCACTGCCAAGCCTTATCCACAAAACCCATTTTCCAATGATCTCATGGACAGCCAAGCAGAGTGCTTTATCCCTGCCCTTGTCACTTTGATGGGGCGGATAATGTAGCTCTGCCAGGCACATTAGCAATTTAATGCATAGCTGCCAATATGGTCTCAGGCGACAGAGCACATGATGACTAGCGATGCCACTGCAGCACCTCCAACCACTGTCAAGTGAGTTTCAAGCTGAGCAACACATCCCTAACACCATAAAAAAACACTCCTGGATTAATAGCTGGGAAGATGAAGGGAAAAATGGGCGCCTATATCAACTCCTCAGATAATATCTCAAAGTAAAAATGAAAATTAGGAGTGGCATATTGTGCACTTTAGATCACTCGGGCCCCCCTGCAGGCATCATAATTCATTTTAATCAAGGTCCGTTTCACTGATTACCAGTTTCCTGTTGAGACAGAGCCATCATCATCAGCATGACTAAGTGGGCTCCATTGCTGCTTACAAGCCAGTAATGCCTCATTCTGCACCAACTACATAATCAGATGCATCATTGCTTTTTCCCCACTGGTTCTCGATATGGCGAATGTCTAAATAGACTTTCAGTTCCAGGGGTGTAATCACCAGCTTGACTAATTAGCCACCTCTGTTCAAATTCTGAATGAATAACCTGTAAACGAGAGCCTGCTCAGGGACCCAGACCGCAAGTGAGCAAGTACAACATGAGCTTCACACAATGAGACGCACATTAGATGGGCAGGTTTGATCATCTCCGAGGTGTCTCGTTATTGGGGTTTTCAAAGGCAGCGGTCTCCAAAGTGTATAATGGAAGGAGCACACCAAATGACACCCCCATCAAAGGGTTTTCTCATATGGAGGTGGGGGGATGTTGGGGGCCTGGACCATAACACGCACTCCCACATCAACAGGATGCATGTGTGAACATCACAGTAACAGCACAGTAATAGGTACAAGACACAATGTGACGTAAGAAAGATGTAAAGGATATATAGTCAAATGCAATTGGCTATGCTTGCTATGAATTCAAGAGTAAAAAAAAATATGTAAAAGGTGAGATAAAAACAGTGGGTAAGCAGCTAAGACACAGGTCCGGCTAACACTGAGCATTAATTGTTTAATGCTTTTATGACACTGTATGGTTGCGGAACAGCCATTATAGCCAGTACAGTAGAACACTAGTAGCTAGTAGATTTAGTTCAAGCTTATGGACACTTACTTAAGACTTATACTCACTTCTTGGACCACTAGATCTACCTGCGACTCCATCTGTAAATCTGGTTGTCTGATTAGGCTCTTAGCCTTACTGTCACTGTTTTACAAGCACTTAAACAACAGGATTATAACTGTCTGCAGCCTATAAAATGTGCCTTTTAACAGCCTCCCAATAGGCTTTTCTGGTTGGATTGCCTTAGAATTGCATGATAGTTAGTTTTCAGTCCCACTGCACCCTTTCCCCTTCCTGCCCCAAAACTAATACCTCCATGCTGGTGGAAAGGGTCACACTAACTGGCTCACTGGACAGCAGCCAAAGCTTTAATAGTGCTGAGTGTCCAACATGCCTGCCATCACCTGACAAGATGAGGCATCCCGGCATATTATCTGAGTGTTGTATCACTTCGTTCAAAGGTGGTGGTGTGTGTGTGTGGGGTAACTGCACTCTGCGGATGTGTGAAGGCAATATTGTACTCATGCGACAAGACATGACTTGCTAAATATGAAATTAAATATCGGCTGTAATTACTGGCCCACCAGAATGTGCAGAGGGTTCAATGAGGCGCTGTCTCAGTTGATGTAGAGTTGTTTACACAAACTGGAGCAGCAAAAAACACATGAACAATATCATTAGAAGATAAATACCAAATATAGAGCTAATTACTCTGCCAGGTCAACCATTTCCAAAACTCCCAAACAAGCAAAAATATAATTATCCTTATTTCATTGTGTGAGCACTTGCTGACACTGCAGTGAGCATTCTTCCAATTGAATCTTGAGTACAGAGCTCCTCTTTTGAGATAAAAAGGTCCAGGAAGAGCTGTTTAATCCTAATACTTTTGAAAATGAGGCATTACTTTAAAGTTGAATTCCACCTGAAATCTCCAGAAAATTATAATATATATATAAATCGGCAACTATTTTGAAGGTAAATAATTAAAATAATTTTTCAAGCAAAAATTTCAAGTATTTGCTGCTTAAGAGTCTTAGATGTTTGCTGCTTTTGCAATTTGAAAATATAATTGTGGGCTTCGGGAAATTTGGGAATTATTTCCATTACAATAAAGTCAAACAGCAACACTGTCATAGTTAAAGCATACATTATAATGAAGTATTTGGTTTGCGGTCATGCAGAGGATTATGGGTGTTGGGGTTCCTGTCTTACTATTAGGTCAGGGTGACTGCACAGACAAAAGCAGGTCGGCAGAAGCGGATAGTGACCTCATATGTCATGGTGGTTGCATATAACTTTCTATACCCTCCCAAGGACAGCAAATAGTGTCCACAGAGGGAAGGACTACAGTGTGAGCAGCAACCAAGTATTCCAAATGTGATGAAAATGGGGGCATCATTGACCAAAAATGGATACTATGTGGGACATACTGAGAACCCTGCTTGAAAACACCTTGAACAATCAACATTGGAGTTGGAATCGCTAAATTAGACTGATATGTATTTTGAACAGCGTTTAGCACTTGATTGATATAAAAAAATGCCCCTAAACTTCTCAGGAACCAGCTGGCAGTAGTAACACAACCAGATGGTTTCTGTTCTGTGTTTTGTGCCTGGATGGGGTGTAAGATCATTGTGTCAATATGCAAACTGCTAAACTACTGCCTGCTGAAACTAATGAACGAAAATTGAAAAATGGCATCTTGAGATAAAGACACATAATGGCATAAATATTGACTTGCCTAAGGGAATAACTTCAGTACACATTACTGTGCTCCAGCTCTAACTGGGACCATTAGACACTGAATAGCTATAAACTAGCATTGTTTATTTGCGCCAATACCTCCACATTTTGACAGTCAAGATAAAGATTCACACATAAAACAGTTTGGGTGGTAAAAAAGGGCTGTTGGGAGCAGAGTTATTCAATTCTGAAATGGAGCACAGTCTGATAAAGACTTGTCTGTGCCTCAGTGCTGCTCTGTGAATGTGTTTATACTGTGTCTCTTACTATAACAGAAAAGGAAGCTTGTGCCTCAAGATTTTTATTCTTTAGTCTTGGAACGGACTGCTTTTTGTGTAAAACACTAAGTTTTATGAAGGCAATTAGACAATGAGCTCTACATTTTCCTGACATCAGATTTATAGAGAAGTAGAGTCACAGTTATTGACATCCTAATTATGTTTTCACAGACTCGTAGGCTCTCATTCACACCTGTGTGAAAACAGCTTGGCAATACCTATCACAATGGCAGAGACTAATAATGCCTTGTGGGTCTAATAGGACAATCGATCTTAAATTAGCCTATTTCCTTAGCCAAGCTAGACAAGATGCTTACATAAGCTATAAGCAGACAAGGAGAAGCATTGAATAATAAATTATCCAAACAGGGTCAAGAATGCACAGTGATCATGCATGCACAAGGAGCATGCATGATCATTGAAACCAGAGCGAGTCTAAAGCAAGAATGTAGAACGATGTCAGTCTGTTTGATTTATTGAGAAGGCTTATTCACTGCTGGTCACAACTAGAGAAGATGCTAAAATTACTGAGAGTAACATATTAGGCAAAACATACAAAACATTTGTTGGTTATATATTAAATTTGCTATTCTTTGTTTTACATTATCATTAAGTGAAATCTTGGACCAAACACCTTCACTGATAACCTGTGATAGGCCTAGAGTGAAGAGGTCTGGAGCACATAAAAATACAGTCAAGAGATAACAAGGCAAGTTCCCCCAGTAACAGCATTAATCTGTAGTGGCCGTTCAGCGGCAAATGATAAAACTTTTAACAAACATGTACGAAACTTGTGAGAAAGAGAAAATGGTGAGCATTTAACCTTCTGGCATGAGGTAGAGGTCTGCTGTCAGTGGGCCGTGGAGGTCCATTAAAAAATTTCAAGAGGGAGTTTGGTACAAGTGAATCATTTCACACTCCATAGCTTCCTTCATTTTGAACTAAACAACTACAAAGAGGTTTGTGATCTAAACAAAGCAGCTGCTCGCAGTGATCTATCTGCTCTCCATGATTGGATGATGAAGAAGAATGTGCCTGGTCAACTGAGACCAATGAGGCCAACTGAGACAAACTTAGAACCAGGATGTTTCTACTTCCTGTGGAGGAATGAGAACTAAAGAAGACGTGAGGAAAAGTCTTGTTTTAATGCATGGTGCAAAGCCTTCCTTTAAGTAACACCACACTGTTTGCCCCAGGATTGAACTACTGCAAGCATATTACAAAAATGTAAGATTAACATCAGACAAAGGTAATAAACAACAGCAGAATGTAGGATCGATCAAATTTAGTGTTGTGTAATACACTTTGTAGCCCGAGGGACTTGCTTAGAAATAATGCAGTGGGAGATGTGAATTAATATAGGAAAGAAACAGCTGGTTCAACATCTAACTGATGCTTTGATGTCACTACAATCTACAGCATAAAATATGTTACTCCACCTTGACATGTGCCTATAATTTTTGTAGAGATTGAAAGGACTTGAGTTTCACAATGGTGCATTTCATTCATTGTACAGGGAGCTCTATTTTTTTGGGTCATTCAGTATGAAGAAGAGGACAGTGAGAAAGAGTCAAGGTCTACTTTCTGAAAAGTATCTGAGCATATGATGAGTGTGAAAAGCTTAATTTTAAAAAGCACCCTGAAAATAGGTTGTAATAACAAAAGGGAACAAATACAGACCGGGGGTCAGCGCTAATAGGCTAGGTTGAGATTATCAGTACTTGCAAAACTGTAGGCTGATGTGCAGGAAATCCATCAATGACAAAACCATTAGGCAACTGTGCTTTCTGTGTTCAATAACACTATACAGAGGTGGCCATGTGGCATACAATTAACCAACTCCAGCTAGGTTTGTATTGATTAGTAATTACAGAGGAAAGATGAGAAATCTGAGCCCCAACACGTTTTGGTTTAACACCACAGCAATTACTGTGCAGAAAGCACACTTAGGCAAGCTGGGGGTATAACAACACGAGGCAGCCTCCTTTACGCCCTTGCACCCTTATTAAGTGGATAGTGTGTAAAATGGAAACTGCCACCGTCAAAAAAGAGACAGCTTGACTGACATTACCTTGATAAATCTTCAAGTAGCTGCTATCACAGCCTTAATATTCCACTGCATGATTGCACAAATGCAACTGAATCTGTCAGAGTTCAAAGCAAAATGATCATCTTTTAAAAGATTAAACCTCTACTAGTTTGGGCTGTAACACTATGAATTCCCCACACAGATTGAGCACGGTCAGGACAAGAAATGTGGACAAAGTGTTGGGTAAATAAGCAAGGCATACACACTTGAATCCCCTTCAGTGGATGGTCAAGGTGAAAACTACAACCTTACCTACAGCTATGAATAGTCCTGCTAATTAATTAAATGTATTTGGGTCATCTTTGCATCTCCCTCAGCAAAAGGCAAGATTCAGAAGGACGCAGCTCACTATTATATGCAAAGAGCGGCTGAAATATCACTCCTCAACAACTAATATAGGAGCTAACAAGGAGCTTTCATAATACATGCATACTTGCAGAGCCAAAGGCTGAGCTTTTAGCATCACATTTAGCACACATTACGATTCTCTTACCCGGCTCATAAAAACAAAATGTCAGCTGTTTACCAACTGATATAACTGATGAAGCATTTCAGTTGCAAAAACATGCAGTCCATTAACATTTCACAGAGACTAAAATTTCTGGGATAAATCTATGATCTTGAGCAAAATGCTGCAGTTTAGAGACTGAAGCCATCCATAATCACATATGACTCCTTCAAAGTAAAGCTCTGAAAAATCCTGACAGATGAATATGTTGGGCTGACAACTGATGAGTGGACTTCAATTGCAGCAGATGTTTCTGTGACAGTTGCTGCACACTACATGGATGCCAGATGGAAAATTAGAAGCATGGTTCTTAGCAGTGGAGATTAAGAGCAAGCACAAAGATGAGTGTCACTAACAGAAATGTGGACACACTCGTGGGTTACAACATTACATATGCTTGAAGGGTATGTACCATAAATGTCATTAAACCCATAATCGCTGTCTAAAAAAAGGTCTGATAGCAAAAAGCATTGCAACACTGTATGTTTTAAGTCCACAGCAGTTCGCTTTACTAAGTCAACAATAGATTCCTACCTTGGAGAAACCAAACAGAAGCAGCTCAGTTCAATCTGTGAAAATAATTTAAGATTGCAGGGGACATGCAGGGGAGAAACAGTCAATACTGAAAGCTGTGTAATCTTGAGCTGAGCACAAGTGAGAGGACAATGATGTAAAAGGTAGGAAATAGTTTTCATTGATAAGCATGTAAAGCAGCCTGAGCCCTTTCAAAACTGGGAGTCAGGGAAGGCAAGGAGGCCTTGAATCTTAAAGCAGCATTAGTCAATGTTTAACATTACTAACGTGCCAAATGATAATGTGAAAATAATGTGAGAGTTTGAAAATCGCTGCTTGTTTTGACAGACCTAAAGAGAATTATCACCTGATTCTGCTGCTCTCCTTAGCTTAATTTAGAGTGCCAGTTCATTGTATAACTGTCTGACCACAACTTTACTGCTTTGGTTCACTCTCACTGCTCTCACAGTCATTTCAGCAGGCAGCTGTTGTTATTGAAAAAGCTTTAAAAACTCGATGCACACTACCTACTCAGCACCAAAAGGCAGACAGACACAATCAGTGACTAGCTGGTGAACATAGAGCATTTATCTGCAAAAGACCCTCAGGAGTTGGTAGAGACCAAAAACAGAGCTAAAATAGAGAATACTGAATTTACATTTGCCAGGTGATCCAGAACACAACTCCAAATTAATGATAATTTTGCGCTACTGATTGGGGTGATAAGTCAATATTTTGTTTAAAACTTGTTTCCACTGCTCTGTGGCCAGAAACAGTTGTTGCGGTCACTTTATTTATTTATCTACTGTAAGTGTTAAAGGAACTCGCACTTGTCTCATTCAGTTTTCTTCAACCACATTTTCCAAGCCAGTCTTTCAGGTCACAAATTCTCCTCCCTAAACTCTGTTACATGCTGCAGCACCAGTAAGCCATACACAAGCCATACACAATGCTGGATTTAGAATAATGTTAAATGTCTTTGAAACAAGAATGATTCAAAGGCAACTTAAGATTTGTACTCTCAGTCAATTTAAAAGGTAAGGAGGGGGATAAGAAGAGTGACGTTCCCAAAAGCAGAAAGTCACTGAATTTCTAACTGCTGTGTGTGAATCAAAGGAAATGGATGAAAGGCATGCCAATTCCACATTTAGCCAAAGAGTCCACTGGGGCAGAGTCTTCTCTTTTATCAAAACCCACTGTTACCATCGACCAAAAATAGGAAAGGCACTGGGAGAGCCAGGCAGAAACAGCAGGCAGCAGTGAATCCCAGAGATACGGAGTAATTACTGGCATACAAAGAGCTTTGCTGTCATAACGGGCGGGTAATCAATTGGATATCACAAACACAAACACCGAGGACAAACAGCAGCAATAATTACAGGCCTAATCATCACAGGCTGAGATCTCTATTGAAGGCATTCTCAAAAGAAATCATGTTTGAAAACTTCATCATGATTTGGAAAAAGTACAGGACATGCTTATGCCAAATCTTCTGACGAGGCTTAAGAAAATTAACATACATGTACAACTGCTTAACTTGTGTTGGCCCTCGAAATATTCTTTCAAAGGCTGTGATGCTTAGAAAGACCAGTACATTTTGGCGCCACACACAAACATACTAAATCCTGCACTGTGAGGCTCTAGGCTTAAAATCCTGCAGTGAGGGTAAACTGAGGGCAGCTGCCCACAGCCATCTAGAGCTTAAAAATCATCTTCTCTTCATCCAAACATCCACCTGCTGCGGTAAAGCCGAGAACTCGGGGAAAAGGCTCTTTTAAAGCACCACAATGGCCAGAAATGAAACCATAAAACTGGATGTTAAAAAAAACCACAGCTGCAGACAATTATACTGTCTACATACAACTGATTCCCCTGGACAAAAAGTTGTTATTGCTCTGCCTTTGAGCATAATGGCTTTGCTATGAGCTGTAGAGTCACTAAGAGACAGTAGAGGAAGCCGGTAAGACATTTACACCTCATTGGCTTAAACATCAGTGCAAGGCGCTCAATAACACTCCAGTCAAGAAGATACTGAGCACTTTACACAACCCCTCTCTGCAAACTCGAGAATCATTAAGACAGCGCGCCTACATCATAACACAAGTTACTGCTGCCCCAAAGCTGCCATATCTGCATGAATGGGCTTGCCACTGTGGTTCCAAAATCCTGAGGGGTCAAAATTTACTGCCAGGGCTGAGTAATTATACACCGTCTTCTGTACCACTGCGGTCCCTTCATCATTATTTCCTAACACACGGCTGTCTCTGCTGTTTCATATTCTATGGCTATGAGATAATGGAGGGGAACAGAGGGGAGTGCTTTTCTCTCCCTCTCTCCCTTTTCTCCCTTTTCCTCTATTGTGGTGACAAAGCAATGTTTCATTCTTCCACAGGGGAGTCTTTGAGGAAGTATAAATTCCCAAATCTTATAGCCTCTTCAGTGCATAGCGAGCACAGACACATCAAGTCTGTGCTACCTACTGTAGCTATCTAACTAACTAGCTAGCCTGGGGTATGAGCTTTTTATACTCACATGAAAATTAAGAGCTTGTGTTGTAGCTGGTTAATTGAGAATTAACTTTCCAGGGAAAGATACGCCGCTCTTCATATAGCAAACGATGTCTCTCAGACTTGAACGTGCCTTAAGGATTGACAGGGCTCAGCATTATCCTGCTAGTATGAATGCACTGAGTATTAGATCATGAATTAAATATTTGGAAAATGCATATACAGCAGCAAGAATGGTGTGGTTGTTTGTTTAGTAAAAGCATGATTATTTCAATTTCCTTTCACCTGATTTGACCTAACACCATATTAACATGTTAATAATAAAGACAGGATGTTCATTCTAAATCAAATGCCTTTAAACAGTTCCTGTATATAGAACTAGTCTGTATGTTGTATATCTCCTATGTCTTCTTGAAGGAAAACAAATCAGCAACTAAAGGGAAGAAATAGCATCTCATCTGTGCATACAGTCAGTATGCCATTGTTGTCTGCTGTGTCCATAAAGAACCTCTGTGTAGAGCCAATCAAAACATTTTATTCTAAACCAACTTTCTATAAAGCAGTAACCGCAAGTCCTCTATCATCAGCATGACAGTGACATTGACTGACAGCCAGACAACCGCCTATGCCAAACAAAATCTTTGCATGCAAACATTAGCTTTCTAGCCACAATGCCTTAGTCTGTTTCTTGCCTGCAAACATGGACACATATTTTGATGCACCTTGGCTTAATGAACAAACTAGCAAACAAACTCCCAAATGGAAAAAGTACATCTTTGGGCAAGATGGATAGCTAGTTAGCTTAGACATCTAAAGCACTAAAAAGCTTCAGAACTTGCCTGCAAATGTAATGTTAATGTGATGCCATTTATGTGTACTTTGTGGTCCATTTTCTTTAATAGCATGGCTAGAAAAACACTGACACTATGTATGTACATACTAAATTGTGTTTGGAGAAACAGAAGACGCATTAAGACTAAACCATTCTGCACAAACGTCCTCTGCATACTGAGCCCTTAGCTTGTTTTAGGCCCGCATTAAATTCCATTTAAATCTTATTTAACCTGAGTGAGCCAGTGTGACAGAATATATTGCCAAGGCTTACAAAAGATGCTGCCAAAGATCTTCAGTAGTTCAGTGAGTGACTCGGTATAAACAACAATTTCAACGATTAAAGGCTTTTTATTCAGTTACTAGGATGGATTGATAAACAGTTGCAGGCGTTGTTATTCATTATTACAAACAAATGTCATCATATTACTTTCAGTTATCATATTAATTGCTCATAAACACCACAATAGGCAAAAGAAACAAAATTAAAAGACTGCTTCAAAGACCCACTGTCAGATCAGGTCTCCTTTGTAAAGGATGAGAGGAACATAGACAACAGAAGCAACACGAGCCCAGTGCATGCAACCCAAAGAGCACTTGTTTGATGTAGCAACCCTTTAACGATCCACACAATCTAATGAGCAGCCATACCGAATACAGATATCACCAGGGGGGCTTCCTGACTTTGTAAAACATTAAAAAAAAAAAAAAAAAAGCTACTCTGTCATAGCTGTGACTCTGCATGCATAATTGTAGTGGAGGAAGAGGACATTGATTTGTTTGGTGAGGGGGCAAAATTACTGTGGTAATTTCCAGGAGAGGAAAGACAATGAGCCTTTTGTTATTCTCCAATTAAATATCACCCCAGACATGGTTAAAGCTTGCACGCTTTAGGGCTTCAGTGCCAAAAATGAAGGACTGCTTGTGGCTAAATGGAGAATACTGCAGCCATATGCACTGCTACTCATCTTCTGGGTCGAGGCATCCCAAATGCATCTCAGCACAGGGACGAGTTTTGTTCAGGTGACTTAGATAGTGCAGCAGGAGTTTTTGAGGTCTAAGCTGAGTCACTGTAGTCTGACTTAACACAATTTTACACACCTGACATGTGGCGCCCGCTAAAACAGCTGTGTGACCTATTTTGGTCATGTGGGGGAAGAAGTGAGACTGTGAAAGCCCTCTTCCAGATCCTCTTACAACAATGGAAAATAAACAATTTGCTGTAATGTAGAAAAATGTTAATTTTTCAAACTTGTTCCCAGTGTTTTATTACAGTCTGTTACGGTCAAGCTGCTACAGTTGCCCTACTGCCTCTGGTTATCACTAAAATAAACTAACAAGGCATATGTAAATGATGGGCAACAATGACACAGTTTCCTTACAAAGCATATCAAAGGTTTGCTTGGCGAGTGGTCAGCACTGCTATAATATGAATATGGTGTCTACAAACTGCCAATGAACAGAAATCTAATCATTCATTCCACACTGAAAACACACAGCTGCCCTAATCCGACTTTGAAACTTCAGCAAAGATAAAAATCAAGCAGCACAAGCACTCACAGATAATGTATCTGTGTGAAATGCACAGAGATAGCATCTTAGTAGAAAACGGGCTCCGGGCAAAGAGAATACATAAAAGACAACAATGAGCTCATCCTGGATGAAAACTCCACACTCTCTCTCCCCCCACACCCGACAGATTTGGAGTGGTGAATGAGAGCAAAGGCTTCCGCTCGCTCTCTTGTCTGGGTAGCAAATCTCCAAATCCCAGCCAGAGGGGGAAACAGATCCAGCACCCTATTACAGGGAGCCTGAGAGATGGGACTGCGGTTCATTCGCAGCCAAATTCGGCTTTTGTCTAGCGGGCCCCATCAAATAGGGCCCAACCTTCGCTGGGAGTGTTGTAATGACATTATGCCAGCTCTAGCTGCATCCACTGCAGGCAGGGTGTGTGTGTGTGTGTGGCTGTGTGTGGTTTAGATGAAGAGAGAGGGTGATGGAGAAGGAGAGGGAAAGAGACAGATGACTCTCTCAGCCCAAGACTCCTGATTGAACTGCAGCCCAGAAATGCAGAAGAGGGAATCGTCCCGTTGATTTCCCTCTGTGAGTGAATGATGCTGATGCAGACAGCAAGACTAATGTCACAGCCTGTACAGCCCAGCACCTCTAAAAGAGGCAAGCTTTCTGCCAATGTCAGAGTGCCCCCTATTAAGTTAAAGAGAGAGACATCTTTGTTTAAAGATTACTGTATTATCTTCCGTTTATCACTAAAGTTGAATCACAGTTATACTTTATAACTTCAGCAACATGCAGTAACAGCTCTGATGACAAGGTTAATTTACTCTTATTCTGAACAAAATGAACTTATTAACACCTCAGCTGGACTAGAGAAGCTTGACTCTTCCCGGCCTGAATAAAATGTTAATCGGGATGAACCAACCGTCCTTAAACATTCCCTCTGAGGAAATCTGCCCAATGGAAGAACATCTGGCTAATGGCCACCTCCTGGCCCAAATACTGGCCTCACCATAAGGCACCCCTGTGCAAACTGTGCCAGACTTTGCCATGTGGTTTACATAGTCAAAACTCAAGGACTATGCCTAAACGATTTCAGTTCAACTCAAGAAATGCTACTGAGACCTTTTCTGGCTGTGTTGTATTTTATCTGCAGTGGAATGGCAGGGATTACAGTTAAGAAGGTTAAAAATAGTAGGATACCTCACAATTACATTTATTGTGAATTAATCTGCAATTATTTTCTTGATAAATCAAACAACTCAGTCTATAAACTGCCAAAGTGTTGAAAAACGGTCATCACAATTCCCTGAAAGTCAATGTGACGTCTTCAGTTCGCTTAAATTGTCCAATGATGAGGCTGGAAAATGGAAAATATCTGGAATTTGTTAATCTTTTCAGTTTTAAATACAAGGTGAAAAATACTTAAAAGCATCCACTAAGATATTCAAAAACAAAATAAATATTCCAAAATATTCTGAAACACCGCAGGTTTTTAAGAATAGTCTGTTCTAAAAAGCTAAACAGCCTAAAATCCTTAATGAAGAGAAACATAAATGAATTTTGGCAGCCAAATCACATGAGAATTCACATCACATAACATGCCAGATGGCTACAGTAAGAGCATTATCAAAAAAATAATATTCCTTGACAACCTCACTGGCACACTGACTGGCTGTGGGGGGTTAACATGCAATCAGAGTCAGCAGAAAATACACTAAAGCCCTGAGATGACTGTGCTTGTTATAATACACGGAGGTTTAATACAGTAGCTTTTTCAACACCAGTGGAGAGGTCCAGGTTTATGTGACTTTGGGGTGGCAGGTGACAGGGCTATCCACGGCCTCTACGAGTTCATATTTCTTTGAAATGAAACTTTGGGTAGCTGGCAGGACCAGATGGGAGTTAGATCACAGATTGAGGACAAGACTTCCTTGCTAAGTTACAAAGACATGCTCATGGGAAGAGAACAGAGACACATGAAAGAAAGAAAACTGGCAAATAAGAAACTGAGAATGACAGAGAGAATAGTACTTCAGTCAGTTTGCCACTTGGATTGAAAAAGTATGTTTCAAGGTCAAGATAAGCAGTCATGGTAAATGAAATTCTAATGACAGTAGTAATTGCCAAATTGCTGAAGCTATATTGAAAGGGAAATGTCGAAGTCTGAGGTCACTTATCTCTCCTGAGTGAAATCATATCAAGTGCCTAATGATCTCCTTCATATATTCCAATGAAGCTTTGGGAGCATTTTTAATGGAGAGGTGCCATCATCAGAGCCGGATTCACTCTCTAAGTGTCAGAAATATCCTCCTTGATCTCACTAACTAGGGTGCATCTGCTTAAAAAGAAACAAGCTTTGAAGGTCACAGGTTGAGATGAAAAACTCAGAGAGAGAGAAGATGACACCATCACAGCCCCACATTAACTTCACAGTCTTTGATTTTAGTGTCAAATACAAAGGACGAGGGAGGGAAAAGCAGGAAGGCAGCACTTGTCACAGAGAGAACAGCAACAGGAGGATAAAAGTAAAATAACTGAATTAAAAAATAAACCTACTGAAGAGCTGTAACTAAAACATTTACATGGAGGCAGGGATTTATTATATTCCAAGTGTTGGGAGATGGCAGTAGACAGAGCAGTTTAGTTAAGGGTCAAGAACAATTCAGATAATTAACTACAGCTATATTTTTTAATGACACGGGGGAATTTCCAAAGAGCCACAAGTTACTTTACAAGACATGCACTCTAAAAGAGTACCCCTAAAAAAGGCATCCATCATCTCATATGAAGCATAGCTAAGGCAGAATGGGAAAGTAGGAAACCACTTTATTGTGCACCGACCTGGACATGACCAAAACACTCTTCATGCAATAGACAGGTCCTTAGAAGACAGAGCACATATAACAACAGAATGTACAAAATGAGCAAGAATTCAACCAGGGAGTAAGAAATGCAGCCTTAAGACCTCATAATTATTGAATCAATCAGTTTTACAGGGACTTGGCAGTGGTGACCTAGAATCCATGGTGGTTCAGCCAAGCCCAGGCAAGCCTCTTTACTACTTCTTACGCAGCAGAAAACCTCATCTTGATTCCTCCCACTCTTTCTGTGGAGCTGAACAAATCTGTGGAACACGGCTCCAAACAAAAGATTCCAACTAATCTTGAGGTCAGTTTTAAACTGAATGAAAAAGAGCTTTTGACGTCAGACTACCCTTTCTAGTTTAGTTTTAGTTTAGTTTTCTAATCAACCAACTTTGTGCTTGACCAATGGGCACAAAAGCTGCAAAACTGACAATCTGGGGAAGAAAGTATATTATGCTTCTTTTGCTCAGATGCAAAGTCCAAATCCATTTTCCAGTTATAAATCCTTGCCCACATGATGTAAATTTTGTTATTTGCCCACATCTACCTAGACCATTTGCATGCAGCCCAAAATTTACGACCATGCATGGCAATAAACGTGTAAAGACAACCATATATGCAGATAGCAAATGTAGTATGAACCAAAACCGTGTCCGAGTCTGAGTATTTACAACCTACAAAATCATCTTCACCATTTTTTTCTCCTCACAAAAGATGCGCAGAATGTGAAGGACACGTTGGCATTACCACGACAGCCATATGGCGGCTGACTCAGAGAAAGTGAAGTAGACTGCCAAACTGCTGCTGTGACTCAACGACAACAGAGTCCAAGAATCGTTGCCTTACTTCTCCCCCACCAAGCAAAAACAGCTCAACAAAAACGTGAACAATGAGGCCGAGAGCTTCAGAGGATGACAGCGAGTTTCCAGGGTATCAGTGGAAGGCAAAGACTAAGCCTCCAAAATCAAGTGTGTCAGTCCATGCTTTGGTTGGAAAATGGAGAAGGACCACGGCAAGCATGAGGGAGTATGGCACCTGGGACAACGATTAGCATTTGGAAGGAAAAGTTCTTCTACTCCTGTGGTGCTACATGTCTCAAGGACACATTAATTTGAAGAGCTGGCTGGGGGGAAAAAATCATTTTATTTATTAATTTCAGCAAATCTGTTCTGAAGACTGTTCTAGATCAGTAGGAGGCATCATAAAAGGCAAAATGAGAAGGCAAAGTTGTGTCTCCGCAGACTGAAATGCTGCGAGATGAGACTGCAATTGGAATGATAACACATTTTATGCTGACTTCATCTGCATCTGATTGAATTAAAGTCTTAATTATCCAAGACACAGCTTGTTTTATAGTTATATTTAAAGAAAACAAGCTCATACAATACCTAACCAAACCAACTCAGGTTTTTCGGGGCAAATGCCAATTTTGCCTCCACAAACGCAGCTGAGCTGTGATGCGTTTGGTGAACAAACTACACAACACTTGTAATAAAATCGCTCAAGCACCCATTTTTGGCTTTCCATTACTTCGGTTTTCTGTTACTTATCAGCGGTTATAAATGCTGATGCCAGTTTACCTGCAATCAGCTGAAATCAGCCGATAAAACTGGTCTTTCGATATACTGGTCAGGCTCTGTTGTCACTGATAAAACAAAATAGTATAAAGTAAATACTTCCTTTGTCCATGGCTAAAGAGAGAGAATTACATTGTTTTTAGCTCTGTATCTATACCCTGACTCTGATTAAGAGGCCCCTCTTCTTTTTTATTTAATACCATCATTTATACTATGTTACTATATTTATGTGTGAAATGGGGTTAAAAATCAGTCTGTGATAAGCCTATAATCTTTCACTTGAATCTGAGGGGGTTGAGTTTTTAAAATCAGAGATGTCTTAAGGCCGAAACAAAATGTTTATCTAATGGCCTGCAAGTGCACTGATGACTGCTGTGGGTTGCCTGGAGCTACAATGAGTCATGCTATTCTCAAAGCACTCCTTAGACTTTTTATAGCAGCAGGTTAGCTGCATGCCAACAATGCCCACAGTTTCCATGAGGGGAACCTGTTCTCAGCGAGCACTCACATTACATTGTGCCTTCTGTCACTCTGACTGGCATGGAGATGATGGTGGAAGGCAGGTGCTTGGATAATGACACTGACCTAAAAGTTTACAGTGAAAGAGAAAACAGCAACCACAGAATCCCTGGGACACCTGAGTGTTCTTTCCTCATAAATAAATAAGCAATTCCGAAATCAAATATGACCAAATAAGATCTCTTTTCACAGTACTGGCTATGGCATTGTATTTTACTAAAAATAATCTCCCAAAAAAATATTGATTCTGCAAGTTCTGGCTGCACATGCCACAACAGGTCTATCCTCGCAGGGGTTAAAATCTCTCACATTGGATATTTAAGATGTATAATGGATTTTTAGGGGCTTTTAACTCTCGATTAATTTGTTGCAGATGATTAATTTCAATCTCAGCCCCCCCACCCACACACACACACACATTTCCCATTCAGCAGAAAATTCACCTTTGCAATGCAGAGATCCAGAACTGTCATCTCCTTTAGAGGTCGGTAGAAAAAAAAAAAAAAGGTACGCAACAAAGACAGAACATTTTTGTGAATTGAAGATGTTGGAAGATTCTACAAATCAAAATTCCAACACTGGTGACTTGAAGATGTGAAGAGGTGGGGGGTTCTCTCTGGTCCATCGTGAATTAATTTTTTATGGTGTTATTTGTGGGGGAAAAAACAATGACAGCTCAGCAAGGCTGCACCTGCAGCTGTTGTACCGGTTTGGGGTTGGAGATTCTGGACATTTGTATCCCACTTTCAGTCTCAGTTTCAGGATCGTTACACCCCTTGCCCCGTGGCAAAACTACATTTTTGTATTCAGGCAAGACTGCATTTCCTTATTCATGTGCAACTTACACATAATGTGACCAACAAATCTCTAGTGTGGTCTTAACATCAGGCCCATTTCAGTCTTTCCTGTGGTCCAACCTCCACCTTGTTTTATAGCTGGTGTGGCTCGCCCAGACTACCTGCCAGCTGTTCTACTTGATAACCATGATGATATGACAGCCTCCTGACAGGCTCGTCTTTCTCGGTCAGTCACAGACCGACAACCTATTCCAGCTGTCATTCTGTCCTGCTTGACACCCCTCCATTCGTCCATCTGTCATTTCTCATCCTGTGCCCTGAGCCCTCTTTCACCCACTCCTCCCTTTGACTAACTCCTCCATTCGTCTATGCCCTGCAACAACAGAAATCAACCCAGGGCAGTTGTGTCCTTGCCTGGCTGTCAGCTGTTCTGGCAACCTGAAACAAAGCCATGGCCTCAGACCATAATGATCCGTAATATCACACCAGGTGGGCTTGCCAGTGGCTAGGCTGTGACAATAAAGTCATCCCCTCTGAATGGGCTGATGAGAATGAACACAACCACAACAGCTGAACAATGGGCACATCTGCACCAGGAGAGCATGAGACAGGGAGCTGCCAAAAATGGAAAGATGTTATAATCTGGACTCACTGTTTTCAATACAAAACCAAAAACACAAGGAAATAATCAGTACTGATATTAAAAAAAAAAGTCAGACAGACATGAAACAAACAGAAAATTGATAGGCAAGTTTTTTGATCATCGATTAATTCTACAGTTCTTTAAGCAAAAACGACAAAAGGTCATGGGATCCAACTTAACAAATGTGAATATCTGATGAATTTCTTAGCCTTATGTAATAGTAAACTGAATCTCTTTGGACTTTAAAACAGCAGATCATAATTAGTAATGAAAATATTTATTAGTTCCAACCATATAGATAAACATATCTACTCCCCTTAAAAAAAGAAACTGTGAGCCTTAGTTACATTTTTCCCATTAGTAAATCCTCCTCTGCATTTGATCCATCCTAATTTCTTAAGACTTAAGGGGAGCTAAAGTATGGGCCCTCGGGGACCAGCTTACGTTGTGAGGCCAGTACCTTGTTCAAGAGCAATAGCAGGAGTATTTGTAATTCTTAACACTTCTCTGTTGGTGTAGGAGGAAACCAGAGCACCCAGAACAAACCCATTTAATCACAGGGTACAACATATAAACAAAACCAGAAAGATGACTGTTCCACCAGAGTTTATAAATATTCTAACTGGAGAGGACATTGTGGAGGATTTACTGTGTCATATACAAAACAGAGTGGTGGAAGAAGAGGCAGAAGCCACATAACGATTTCTAGGAAATGTGGTAATCATCTCTGAGATTAGCTTTGGTTATGGATTTACTTTATCTGCATAGTGATAAAAGACTGAGACAGACTGTGTTGAATTGCCACAAATTCATACAACAATCTGAAAACTAAACAACAGATTCATGCGTATAAGATACAAAAATGTGCAAGAGGCTTACAGACATCTTACCTTGAAACAAGAAAAAGGAATAAAAAGACTTCCCATGAAGGCATAACAGAATCTAAATGACAACAGAACACAAGGCATTTAAGAGGTGCCAAACTGACAGCTAGCCAATCATCTAACCAGAGATCCAGCCAATGGGCATAACAACACACACAGAATTAAGCAGGCAAATCTCAATGTGAAACATGCAGTGGTAACTTAATACAACAGATAACCAGCTCTCTGATTAGGGAATGCAAATTACTATGACTATGACGCCATGCACTGTGGTGTTGCTGCAACTACCTGACCTTGATAATAACCTCTACTTTGGGATTTATTTTATTAAGCCAGCTCTTTGCTATCTACCTGAGTCTGCTGCTGATGCTAAACAGGGAATTTCTATGGAGTTTCTGCAAAATGTTTGAGGGATTAAATTGAAAGGAGAAAAATTACTCAAGAATAAGCTGAGTTGAGCTATTTGAACTATTCAGTAATGCTTCAGAGATGCTTTAAGCAGCTGATCTTATTAAATGGGCTCTGCTGTAAGTAGTCCATCAGCCGCAGAAGACATTCAATTTAACCTGAGGCAGAAGACAAGAAAATAATAAAAATCAACCCTATCCTCCCTGCATAAAAACATAAAGCACACACATTACACATGTACATGCACACACAAACAAACTGATGAAGCAGTTTTTGGAACAATGAAACCTCTTTGGCTCCACCACCAAAACCTCCCTCAGATTGGATGCCTGGCAGGCATTAATTTCTTCTCTCCCTCTACGCCTCCTACCATCCTACCACTGTTTCTCTCATTCCTCCTTTCTTCTCCTCTCTGTATGCAGGTGTGCTCGCCCACAGAGCTGCATGCTGACTCCTGTCAGTAAGAGGACAGGGATGTATGATAAGCACAGATCCTCTCTGTTCCTTCTGCCCCACTTCCACCCCACCCCCCTCTGCCTTCCAATGCAGAGGGCATCAAGGACCACTTCAAACAAAGCCAACATGGAGGAAAACTGAAGGGAAAAAAATTCAACAATTGTCTAACTAACAATGATCTACAGTAACCACAGACAAACTGTTATAACAAGCAGATAGTGCTTTTCTCATGCAAGTATAACTTGTTTCCCCTCGGGGTAAGCCCTACTTAAGGGTTGGCTCTGCACATGCATCATCTACACCCATGGTCTTTCATTGTTTAGTTTATTACAGGGGTTCTCGTGTACTAGTAACACAAAGACTGACTTTGTAGCCCCCTTTGTTAGCATGCAGGTCGCACCAACATCAGCCATAATAGGAAAAAGGTCATTTTAGCAGTTGCAGGATGGCTCATCTGTTACTTACAGTTTTCAGGTGATTTAGTTTTTTTCGTGATATACTAGTCTCCCTTGGTGTGTCTAGCACTTGACTTTTTGGGGATCATCTTCTCAAATCACAAAGTTATTTCAGACACTTGCCAGTGTGGTTATGACTTGGCACGTGGTCATGTGTTGCTATACAAGTGCCAGTGCTCGTAATGTGACACACAAACCTATCACTATGATTAAATGTCCTTGCCTGGAATAACAAAAAATAATTGATGAAAATGTTGATGCGTGATGAATAATGTTGGATTACTATTTAATATTTCATGGGCTATTTAGGATTTTTGTGGTAATGCATATATGATAACATTTTTTTTAAAATATTGAAGCATTCAAATACTGATTTAGACATTGATTATCATGGCAACGGGCAAAGCTTTCACGCTTTGAAGCATTCATGTCAGCCCTAGATTGCACCCTGTAAACTCTGGCTAATATTTGTCCAGCATGGCTCAGTTCACTGTGGTGGTGGTGCTGGGTGAAATTCAAAGCATGGAGACTGACAGCTGACCAGTCTTCTATGGATGCCCAAACAATCTCAATAGGAAAGCACACCAGAGACTGCGCTCACATAGGCACTCAAAAAAGGAGTGCCGTCAATTACAGCCTTGCATTTGTTAAGCGGACACATCGCTCCTTCTGTTTTTCCCCGGACGGATAGGTTCTGCAGGCTGGGTGGTCATGGAACAACAATCACATCAAAGCGCCCATGACAACACAGAACGAACAGCTTGACAAAAGCTGCATCAACCACGCATCTCCACTCTGTGTGACACATACTGATGTGTGAGCGTGCGTGTGTGTGTGCGCATGAAGTTTGTCCAGTGCTTCCTGTAGCATCTTCTGTAGATGAGCACACAGGGGATAAATTTAGTTCTGCTACCCAGGTTTGTTCCTGGCCCCATCAAGATCAGTTCCAGTAGTGGATGCAGTATAACAATACAGCCTTTGATGTCAATGTCCAGTGGGTACTTTCTGAAATTTACATGCTAAAGCATCAAAGCACCAGGATAACAACTCAAAATAACAACCTTCTTTAGAAATAACATTACCAAAGACAAACATTCATACCTGTTGTATGGATAAAAATCCAGTGGTGCAGTGGTTAACGGTGAAGAACTTGCAAAGTGATTATAAGAAACCTGTATTAAAAATGTCACCTCACCACCAAAGTACTTATTTGAGCGCCATGGGGTGTTCATGAACTGTTACCATTCAAACTACCATAATGATCCAGTAATTTGGAAACAGATAATAAGCACTACAATAAGGGAGTCTGTGGCATAATTTTAATTATTTGGGGGTGGTGAATATTCAGTTACATTTTTCCAACTTATTTTTGCTATGGAACCAAGACAAAATGAAATGACTTTAGTGAATGTAATTGTGGAGGCCCGCTGCTGGTTAGTGAATGTATAGTATAGGAAAAATTGCCATCAATGCCCTAAATCTAGAGATGTAAGCATCAAGCTTAAGTCTAATCTGTTGTTTGTGTTGCATTGCTGCTATGTCTGAAAGTACAAGTACAAGATCGCACTCTTTAGCCTTCAATGAAAAGAGAAGACCTGGAACAAAGAGCTCAAAGCTGTCAGAGGACAATGCTCTTAAAATCTCATTAGTGAATGACTGCCAAAACTAGCTAGGAGACTGCAGTTAAGAAAGGTGGGGCAGAGGACGAGCTCAAAGCAATTTGCAATGAATAATAGCCATGGCTACATTGTACTGTAGTTTATATGAGCAGCAGGCTATGCTGAACCTCCTCCACCCCCCTGTAATTAAATGTAAAATTAAACAAACACTTAACTGGCTCTAAACACCCTGTGACGTTTATAACGTGTGGATGAACACACAAACACAAATACTGGTATGAATGCACAGCAGAGCTAATTCATCATGCTAACAAATTGGGCTAACTCTCAGCACCATTATCCTCCATCAAGGCATCTGTGGCTTGTGTGGCCTCCGGGCTGCTGACAAGCACCTCTTGTTAAGTGGCAATCTTGCCAACACCTTCAGAATAGCCCCACTAAATTGGCTGACAGGCAAATTGGGGGCTAAAAACCAGGGCATCAGCTACCTCAATTCAGTGTGAAAGAATTGAGCAGTGCTGCTCTTTATACTGTATATTGCCCTTTGTTATTGTCCTGAGCCTCATCTTAGAATAGCCTGCAAAAAGCTGAGCCAAGAGGATAACCTCAGAATAGAAGGTATGAAGGAGGAGTAGTACATTCAGTAACGTTGGAATGGCAGATAAAAATCATCTTGCTAACATTTGAATAATTAACACACACACACACACACACACTGTAAACCAAGGCTTCTGTAGAACAAATAACAGCCAACCAAATCTGGTATGAAATTGGGCTGTTTGTGTGCCTTTGATTGTGCTAGTGGCTTCCCCGCGCCTAATGCTTCTTCCTGCTAGAAGCAGCTCATCTACACATGCCCCAGGTGCCCTGAAACAGATCTGTCGCTCTCCGTCTCTCACACACGAGCAGCGCACCTCGGATTCACAGATTCCCCCTGCTATGCCTGACACTAGTCTGCTGGGAGGCCCGGCCTGGGAAATAGCACTTAATCATCGGGGGTTTGACATCAAGCCTCCTGACTGAGAAGAAACCAGAAAATAAACCAGTTCTGCAAGGGAGAGAGAGAAAAAAAGGGGGGAATGTGTTCGCTTTCTCGTCTCCTCTAAGTGTTGTGATATGACTGGCCTGGCCTACAAGGCTGGAGTGGAGACAGAAGACTCAGAGCCAAAACAGTCATTGCATTTGGCACTGGGGTATGCTGTGAAATGGCTAATAAGTTGCTGTGGTAACTCCAATCTATTTAACAAGGGCTAATGTGAGTCTAGGAAACCTGCCTATTACAGTAACCAAGGACGGGAACCCACTAAAACTTTTCCTAACCCTAACTGGACACTGTATACATGCTGAATATTTCATAAGCTGTTGAACAGTCAGCTGGGGGTTTAAGCAGGGATCACAGCTCTGGCCAAGTGTCTGGTAGGAAGATCAATCACGACTTATTCTCCATTTTCCCACACTACTGCACTAGCTAACGTGTTGCTGTGCCAGCAGCTGCTGCTGGGATGGCCTAATCTACTTTCAGTGAGATGTCATGTTTTTTGTGTGTGGAAAAAAACAGAAGGAGAGAAAACAGGATGTGAGAGAGAGAGAGAGAGAGAGACAAGGGGAAGGGGGGAGGAGGGGAGTAAGAGATAGAGAAGAGAGAGCTGCTACCCCCACTAATTTTGCTGGCTTTTCCAAAAAAGCTGAGCTGGTAACATCACTTCTGGGGCAATTTCATCTTCACAGCACTTAACAACTTTCTGCAGCAAAGACTGTATTATTAAAGGGGGTCAGAAACACTAAAACATCCTGTCTAAGTTGTTATCTGATATCAAAGTGTTGTTTGAGATGGTGGAGGATTGCACAAGACTTCTGTGGAACTGCTGACATTTCAGGTGTTGCATCACTTACAGTTAAAATTTTTTGATTTGTCTTTCCTCAGAAAAATGAAAAATCTTCTGCAACCAAATTTAGCAGAATAGCTAAGAAGAGGCTGGTGAAAGAGCATGCAGGCCAGGCAGGCAGGCAGGATAAGCTGAGGTGGAGGAGCAGAAATAAAGACAATGTGTTCTGATAGTTTTAGAGCATGTTAGGCAGTTTTCCAATAGCTCTTGGGCTGAAAATCTTCTCTTAACCTGGTAAAGCTGCTGCAGTGAGTGTGCACGCAGATGGCACACAAACACTACAGCAGCAGATGGCACAAATACTACAGTCCCAGCTGTCTCTTACCTTAACCTAAACAAACCTTTCAACTTATCTGAACAATTTAAAGACTTACATCTATTCCTAATTTTGCAACTTAACCCAGATTTTTGATTTGGTGATCATATGCATAATCAGCTTTGCACTGCAGCTATTTTAGCATTGTAGCATCAGTCTACTCTATATAAAGTTTAGAAAATGATGGAAAATGCTTATCACAAGTACCAAACCCCAAAATTGCACATTAAAATTAGAACTGCTTGTACTAGCACTGACAGTGGCCTGGTGAAGTGATTTGCGTGCTTGCCATGATGCGACATACCCACATTAAAAACATTTACGTTGTCAGTGTCATCATAAAATTCTGCATTTCCACTATCAGTCACATTCATTTTATCATGATGGGTCACCAACTCCGTTTTCAGTGCCACAGACAATATCTGGCCTCAAGTGACCTTAGATAGAAATGATTTAATTGGGTTTCATGCAGTGAGACGTACAGATTTTAAATTAGGGAAAAAGCAGCAGTGGTGTCAAATATGGCAGATACCATGAGAGGAGGTTTCTGAATATCAGGGGAGAAAAAAGTCAGGGGTATACCATTCATAATTATAAAACATAGAGCTGCAATGACCGTCATTAATTGATCTTTATAAAAATAATCAGCAACTATTTTGATAATTAGTTAATCTCTCAACTAACAGTGTAAATAATTGTTGTTCTTATTCTCTGAAATATTAAGAATTTCTGGTGTTTTTTTCTTTTACAGCATTGTAATCTGAATACCTTTGAGTTTTAGACCACTGGTCAGACAAAACAAGACACAACATTTTCTTACATTTTACAGGCATTTTACAAAGGATTAATTGGGAAAATAATTAGCAGATTAATTGATAATGAAAATAATTGTTAGTTGCAGCTTTAATGTTAAGCAGCAAACATGAAACAAACCTTCCAACCACTTGTGACCGCAGATTTTTCGGATTTCTATGTCATAAATGGCAGAGATGACTGTCTAACAAATCGACTAACTGATTTATCAACTCATTATTTCTGCACCACACATATCAAAACGCACAGTTTTAGTGGATTTGGCTACTAAAAGCTAACATCCTGTATGAGTCACGGGAAGCCTCTATCAAGACCTTGAGCAAAGATCCGGTCATGCGAAGCAGCAGCTGCAGTTCTGATACTGACAGGTCGAAGAGAAAGTATGAGTGTAAGTGAGAGTGTGAACGTGTATATCTGCGCTGCCATACCCAAGTATCCTGCTCATTATTTGCCTGACAGAGATGTTTCTTCTCCCCTCACTCTACTGTCAAAATGGACTCTATTTCCTGACATAACCAAGGTGGAAAAAAAAACTTGAATGCCTCCAAGCAACACTCCCCTCCCATACACACATGTATGTATTTCACCATACTGTAAAGCTTCCAGTCTAGTTAAATTTTCCTTCCCCTAACTGAATAAACTGGACAGAGAATTTGTATAAAAGTCAACTCAGGGAGCAGGAACAAATCTCTCTCATGAGGAGCACCAGTAGCAGCTTAAAACATACTAGTACTTCAAGAAAGGGATATATTTGTACCAGTAGGGTCTTGGAGTTGCACCTCCACAAGGTAAAGTCTAGTAGGCAGTCATAACAATATTCTTAGCAGAAACTATCCACTGACTCATTGGCCTAAGAAGTCTGAGCATTAATTTGAAGATGGTCAAAGAAAGTGAACTGCATTTTAAGTCAGGAAACAATGTTAGAATTTAATTATGTTTATGGAGAAGAGAAAAAAAATCTCACTTGCATGCCTGCCTGGTTTTAAAACAATCAGCAAATATTAGGAAACCAAAATGAGCACAGCCAGATAACAGGCAAGTCATGTCAGGGACTCGCCTACAAAATCAGCACAGCTTGTGCTGTTTGCATATTGCAGAATGAGCTTGATATTTTGGTGCTTGTAAATCCAATCTCAATTCTTCAAATTGCCAGCTTGTTTAACGTAATTGTTAGTTGTAGTTAATTTGAAGCTCTGCACAGAGGAAAATCAATACCAGCATCCAAGCATTCAGAGGACAACGGCACTTATCATGTGTGTCTGGGAGTGATGGCCACTTCCAATCAGCAGCCTATGTGCCTCCAGTTGTAAAATACACATTCTCCTTCCTCATTGTCAAGAAGGTGAAAAAGTTCTAATACACAGTACAACATAATCATAAAACCCTGCTTTTTGGAGAGATAAAGACTCCTCTCATTTTCAGGAATCAGCTGAAGATATTTGAATTATGTTCCATTTGGTATTCTGGGCAAAAACAGCACTCACTGGGGTCAGGTTTATGTGTTAATCTATACAAAACTCTAGCACCGTGGCCAACATACACACAGAAGAATTCCTGAGAGAGTTAACTATTGCAAAAATGTAGGGCAATGGTTCTCAGCAAGCTGATCAGGCTTACACACAGGGTCAAAAGATGACTATGAGGAGGGGGTAAATGTTGCAGGGTTTGTGAATAGTTGACTGCAGATATATTTCTGTGTAAATCTCTGTTTTGATTAATGTATTTTTCTCATTAAATAAAAGCAACACTTTGTGGCTGCAACAGAAGGTTCCATTCATGCATGGCTTTGTTTTCAGGGTCCAAGAGAAAAATTTGGAGAACAACAGATGCAGACTACTCATAGCTGCAAGGGCTTTTAAACTTCTGAATATCAAAGGGCGCCTTTGCTTTTGTTTCTGGACATGTTGCCAAAGAGTTATGCAGTTCTAGCTCTAAAACAGTAGAAACTGGTGCCACTTTATAGCCTTATACTGTGGCAGAATAGCTCCTAATGTGACTGTGAAGTGTAGCATAATACCATAGTATATGTACCAACTGTGTGGCCACACAGGACAATAATTGGATATATGAAGGCTGTGAAGAAAGCACAGTTTCTAACAAGCGTGTGACTACTCATTAACAGTGCTATGGTCAGTCCTTAGGTGCAAATTCCAGCGTCAAGGCAGGATCAAGCTCATCTGAACCGTGCGGAAACGGTAAACCTCTCATAACCTCAAGACTTAGCCCTTGGCTATGAAATGCAATCAAGTTATCAACATAATTGAAGAGGCGAATGTCACCCTGAGCAAGACGGAGCACCTGTCCTTGAAAATTAATAAATGAATGCATCAGTCCTGCTGTCTGGTTGAATGCCACAGAGTATACCGTATGTTAGCACGGAGGGAATGACAGTGCATTGCAACTAGGCGGACATTTGTGAGCCCATGTGACACAGTTACAAAGCGGAATAATCCTGCATTGTGATGACAGGCACACCAGACCGGATCAGTTGGCTTCCGGGTTACAGCCTGCTGTTAGGACAAGCACCGCCTGAAATGTGTGCAAAAACCTGGTTGTCCAGTATGCATTTTGCTACTCGCCATTTAAAGATTCCACGATAAGTTATGTTAAACTAAAAAAAGGAAAATAAATCCCTGCATTGCAAGCAGCCTAAATCAAGCATATCAACCGTCACTGAGGCGATAATAACCATTTAAAACAAACAATCAACTCCACCCGCTCACAGTGATTCGACTTTTTTGGGAATTAAAAGTCGGCGCTATGTGCAGAGAAATCATGTCTTCCCCCTGGTTATTCACACGTTTTTCTACAATCGAAACAAAGTTGTATCTGCAGCTGAAAGCTCCTCACACGCCTCACTGCAGCTATTATTTGGACTTATTACTCGGTGAATGCTAAATCAAACCAGTTTAGCTAGCTGCGTGCCGCTCGGTTCGTCACATTTTTAAATGTCAAGGTAACCCACACAGAGTACACATCAGATCCACATATTCAAACTGTTTGTCCCAAGGACACCAGAGAAAAATCTAGTCGTTGTTCATTGTGGGAAAACAACAGTTTATAATGAGTATGAGAAGCTAACATCTAAGTAGTTAGAGGTGTGTTCAAAACAGCCGCTGTTGTCGTGCTGACTTCTTAAGAGTAAAATAATACAGTTAAATTAGTGTACATTATCCTTATCGTTTTATTTTTTTCTTAAAGAAGACCCCCTTGGGTGCTTTAGACCCTAATTTCTCTCTTCCATAGCCGCTATAAGCTATTGTTACCAGGGAGCCAACATGACCTGACAAACGTTAGCTAGCTTACCATGGATCAAACTCATGGATGATGCTCTCGAACCGGATCACCGCGAAAAGTCTGGAGCTGAATCCCGCCAGACAGGCCAGAAAAAGAATACTGAACGACAGCAAAGACTGCCACCCTGCAGGCTGTGTCAGTCCGCCAGACAGGCCTCCTTTGCCCCCTCCTCCACCCGCGGCGCTGGGTCGGCTGTTCCCGTGCACCGAGCCCCCGGCATTGGTGGACGCTTTGTGCTTGCCGTCGCTGGCTGCGTGGTGCTCCGCCATTTCTGCGTGCGGTGTCGGTTGGGTTTTGCTAGAGCGTCCCTCCTGCCACGCTCCCTTATCTGCCGCTGCTCCGTGCTGTCGAAAACTCCCTTCTTTTGCACCCGCTCTCCCACGGTATCCTATCCTTTGAGTCCCTTGGCTATATATTTATGTTTAAATTCAGTATTGTTACACCGAGAGGCAGTCGTTACATCCCGAAACGCACATTCATGCGCCACATAGAGAGACCGCAACAGTCAATCCACTTCACGATTGAACGCCGGTGGAAAGGGGCGGGAAGGAAGTGATAGGCGGGGAGTTAGAAAGCTCTGGTGGCCTCTCACAGATCGACAGGTACGCGAGGGCGGGGTTTTGCGTCTCTAAGCCAATCAGAGAGCAACACCGACTAGATAGACAGACTAGTCTACCAATGGAAACGCAATATTTTATGGCTGCCACTGATTGAAATCAGGATAATCCCGTGTTGTATATGAAATTGAGTCATTCTGGTGCTCACTATAAATAAAATCCCTATTACTCGGTTTAAAGTTGGCTGTCTAGAGTTGAATTAGTCATTTTTAAAGAGAGAATAACAAAGAAGAAAACATGTGCAAATAGCCCAAAATCTGAAAGGACATGCTTTTGTTGCAGCTAAAAGCTAAAGGCAGGCCTGTGAAGATAAATGTTCTCTGTGAGTGCAATATTTCTGTTGCCCTTGGATGTTCTGGACTGGGTGGTGGGGTGGTAATAAAGATTGATGTGTCTCATCATTATTATGTCCCCCAGCAAAGACAAGAACACAGCATTCATCATTCGCTTAAACTCAGGATGTACTTTCACAACTTCCCCTCGAGGCCTTGAAAGCCCATATCGGAGTGAGACACCTTTTTTGAACATTTCAAATAAATGCTCAAGTTTTTTTGATTGATTGTGTACGTTCATTTTATGCTTGCACTGTTTCATATATCCACGAGACAGAGACAGGAAGCATTTATTGATTTATCTGAGATGCGATTCAGTCTCAAAGGAGGAGGAGCAATAGTCCAACAGCGCTCCTCTGAGTAACACTGTATCACATAGAGAAACAACTTAGTCCTGAGGTCAGAGTGCTTCCTCTCACATTTGTTGTATAATGCGGCTTTATGTAAATCTTACCTGCTGCACTGTACGTCATCTTACACTGAGGTTTGCACAATCAGAGGAGCCTGTTTCTACTCAAACAGCAGAGTAATTTAATCACTGACCTCCAAAACATTGTTTAAAATTCAAATTATGAATTTGCTGTGTTTATGCATTTAATTTCAATACCCATTGATTGGGGTAATTTTTGAGAATGTTTAAACAGATGCTGTAAACTCAAGCAATAAGTCTTAAACAGAATGCATGTTTTTTCCATTTACATTGTAAAGCAAGTTTTTAATTATATCCACTTTTAGTACCTTTGATAAAAGATTGGCCCATTTGCTAGTTTGAAAACTTCACACACTGGCCCAAATTCCCATCTTTACTTTGCATCAGCAGTGTTTACAGCTACACCGTCACCCATAAGATCATGATTTAAAAAATGTAAATGAAATATTCATGTAGAAGAATTGGACTGAAGTTTGAGCCGGCTTAGCACAGCTGTGGATCGGGGCTATCTTCTGGGGAGAGACGAGGAGGAGATAAGAGGGAGATGAGAATACAGCACTGGAGAGACGGGGAGATGGAAGGCAGATAATAAAGGAGAGTAAAAGGATGATTATGAAAATTGATGGGGGTCATCATGGAGAGTAGACGGAGTGGCAGAAGTGGATAAGAGTTTTGAGTTCATGAAGAGATCACAGAGAGTGAAGCTTCTACAGACAATATCGTAGGCATATGCTGAAAGCTGGAGCCAAAAAGAATTCATGTAAGCGCGCACACCCCCACCCAACACACACACAGGCAACAGTGTGTACATACACAATGCAGCAAACACATGCAATCTTGCACATACATAAGCTCATGCATACTGATGAATACATCTTGATGTATACACTACCACGCACACACACGTGTCCCTTGATCATTCATCAAGGCCTGCTTATGCCACAGTGGACATGCCACCCCTTCACCTTTTCCTCTTTACCTCCAAATTCTGAATAGATGACCTTTGAAACCAATAGAAATGCAGGCTGTGAAGATTGCTTCAATCGCATCTATTGTCAAAAGGCCAAGCCCAGATGAAAGCCAGCCAAAATGAGTGCTGTTGCCAGGCAGGGCAGCTTTGCTTCCCTCCGTCTCCAGGGGCAGACTTGAATGTTTGTGTTTGCTTTGTCTTTCTTTGCTGTTTTTTCTCCCAAGAACATTACAGACTCGCTGGGTTTATGCTTGGCATTCTTGGGTGTCTACACTTCTTTACTTTGCCAAAGGCCAGTCGTGCAAAAAAGCCTAAGATGTCTGGCATGAAACACTCTTTGCACCTTTCTCTTTCTGTCATCCTCTCTCTGCTTTGACTGCATGTGTGAGAGAGTCAGAGAGAGAAACAGAGAGAGGCGTCATAACTGGTCAGGAAGATTATAATCATTATGCCCATTTTTTCACTTTTTTTTACTGAAACTGATGTCCCTGAAAATGGTGCAACCAGTGAATCCTGGAAGCTACCAACAGCTATGGTATCTTCTAGGTGCAGTATTGACTGGATTCAGCAATTTGTTGCAAGATGCACAATAATCTAAAATCTCTCAATCAATTGTGTATGGTGTTATGTAAGTGTGGGGGACAAAGCGAGGAGTCCTCCATGAATCCTGCTGTCTCTGGTGAAAGCAAAGTTGCTGTATACTTTTAAAGGAAGCCTCCAATCTAATACAGATGGTATGTGAAGCGCACAGTCGGAAGGAATCTGATGTTGTAATTTGTTTTTAAGGCACAGACTGCAGTGTGAAGGATGTCTGGGGAGCAGGCACATCATGTTCCCAGATTCTTGACATCTCTGCAACACACACACACAGGCATTACAATTGAAGCTGGGAAATTTCACAAATGAGAGTTATAGATCTGTGAATCGTCAAAACCCACTTGTTCCTATCGAGGGTCAGTGGAATGGGCTTGAGCCTTTCCCAGCATGCAATGCGTGGAAGGCAGATGGATTGATTGCCAATCCATCACTGGGATAACACACAGAGTCAAACACATTTACACACCTATGTCAAATCATATTCTGTCTTCATAACTACACACAGCGAAGGAAAATTGAGACCAGGATTTGCTCAGCATTGCTCTTCACTAATTGCCTTGTGCATCATCAGCATGTACAAATTAACGGGGGGGGGGGGGGGGAATCCATTATGCATATTCTATCAAAAAAAGAAGCATGGCAGAACAGGATGTTTGCTCATTGTGAGAGTAGCAAGCTTTAAAGACTCCGTAGAGTCTGTATGTGTGATCCAGTGAAACAGGATGATTAGCCAGAGTCTAGGGATCGCCACTGCATGCAGCACACCACCACAATCATTAACAGAAATGAGAGCACTTAAAGAAAACCATTTAGCATCCCAATGAGGTGCGCAGTCCAACTGTTATGAACCTGTTATTTACCTGTAGCCAACAGAGAGTTAGTCTGTTATAAACCTCACCAAGAATCTGGTGAACATCATCATAAATGGCTCAAGGTCACGTTTCATGTATCGTTAAAAGAATCCATTATTCAATTTTGAAAACTATGTGCCCAGGTTTGAGGAGGTTTCCATGACAACAGAGTTTAATGAAATCTTAAGTGCAAGTCTTATTGATGAATCAGACGATGAAAAAAATAAAAATGAAAACAACAAATTCACAAGTAATGACCTGAGTTAACTTCTACTTGATGATGTGGGGTCTTTCACCGAGTGGAAAGGGTTACCTGTGTGGCCTCATCAGCGACACACCATTTCACACTGAGCACGGCTCATTTCTCCAACAGCCAATGGGGCACAGAGAGGCAGTTAAATCTACTAGATGTGAACATGACCCCCGTCAGTCCCAGGCAACACATTTGGATGATATTCTACAACTGCACAACATCTTAATCTTGACTTTGATGGAAGGTGTGCCGGCGTGGGATCGGCCTTGGGGTTCACCTTGTATGATAGGACGGTTAATCTTGATCCACTGTGATTATCTATAGCACTGCATTACTTAGCTATTCATATGCACCATGCACAGTCAAGCCCAGACTCCTCCTTTAAAGAAAATAGCTTGTTGTGATAAAATATGAAATAGTACGATAAGCTCCTTTATTTTGTAACAGAATATGGTGTGATCTATCATCCTGCAGATCGGAGCGCTTTTACTCAATTTATAAGGCTGCATCTGCCTCGGGATGCTGTTGCATTCATTGCATTCATCTGTCATTTTCCAAAGCATATGAAAATGTATTTCTCTCTAAGAGGGTACAAGCTGCAGACACAATGATTGCTGTGATTGACAACATCGTTTCATTTTTCATTTGATTACAAATATACTTTCATCTGCCACATCTCCAGAAAGAGAACAAAGCAATCAATGCAATAATCTTGTCAGTGAAAGCTTCCATTTTTGATAACTTAAATAAAGAATACATGAGAATATATCATGGTTTTTGATAAAAGTCTGATCTTTGCATCTTTAATCATAATTTAAAATAATAACACAGTCACAGAATCTATGGTTTTAATGCTTAATCGGGCTTTTAATCACAGTAATTATCCCATGAAATTCTACAATAATTATGCAATTATGGAACTGAAAAAAAGTCCCTTGCATTTGAATGTACAAAGCAGGCTTTACATCCGAATAAGGAAGAACCACTTTTTTTGAGAACAACTCTCAAAAATGCATCAGCGTGGAAAATTGTCTGTAAACTTTCACAGTTCACCACATTCATCAAGATTGATTCTGACCCGTCGACACAGCTTAAAGTGCCTGGAGTGATTCTTCAAATCCTATTGGCATGCTGCATGAAAAAAAGTTTAAAAGAAAGTTTCAATTGATAGAGCAAGTGGAAGTGAGTGAGAGAGAGATGAGGAAAAATAAGGAGGGGTGAGGTACTAACCTGAGCTCAACAGAGATATCAACTGTCTGCAGGCAGAATGTTAGGCTCTGAAAAGTTGGCTTGCATTTCTTCCTCTTCAGAATAACAGCTGCCTTATCAACATTTCTCTGGCTTTTGTATGAGTCAAGCAGCCTCTGCATGATGTCTTGCCAGATATGAGAAATGTAGTGTGCGGAAAACAGTTGAACTTGGTGTGACATTATCCCTGTGGGAGAGAAAAAATATGGCTCACATGTTGAAAATTGAAGTATGCCCCCCAATTTCCCAGCTGCCTCAGCTTGACAAATGACCCTCCTTTCACTTTCCTGAGTGGCCAACACAGGCTGTCTCTGTTCAGAAGACAACAGAATTTATGTGATGTTGCTTCAATGACAGCCCTGAAACCTCTGTGGCAAAATTACGGCAGAAGCATTCAAAACAAAAAGAGCAGGCATGAGAGCTGCCTCACTGGAATCACTCTCCTGTGCTCACAGAGCATGTCTGTCCAATTGTTTCAAAGTCCAGACAGAGATCATGCATGTCTGAAGACCCCTGTCACATACGAGTGGAGTTTTTTTTTTTTGTTGCTTTATTTTCTATGATTTTATGAATGCATGGTGTTTCTGTGATGCACAAAGTTTTGAGAGCAGATTTTCTCCCTCTATGATCACCAAATTGATGCTTGTACTTTTTTTTTTTTTGCTCTAATGCCCTTTTGTATAATGTGCAAATACCTTAAATTAAAGGCCAACTCTGGTCTATTTTCTGACCAAAGAGCACTCTGAAAAGGCGGTTCAATACCAAGTGGCCCTTTGGTCAGGACTATGCATCTCTGTGCTTAGCCCGTGTCCAATCGATTCTCCTCCTGGTTGCCCTCGATCGGTCATCTGACAGAACACGGTTCACGCCTCCCAGATAAAGTTAAACTTAAAGCTGGCCTCTCCAATGAGATGGGATGGGGGGGGGGGGGGTCCAGGATGGGCAAAGAGGCAGAGACAGAGGACAGACACAGTGAGGAGGGAGAGAGAGCTAGCCTGCCTGCTGCCTGTGCTTTTTAGTGCTGGTGATGTCACTGCTGACCACCACACAAATGAAGTCTTAAACACACAAACATTTGCTTTTTCATTTAATGAAGGTGTGATCAGACAGTGTTGTTAGTCAACACATTGATTTGGCAGGGTAAGGCAGGGTTTTTACTCATATTTGTTTTACTGTTTAGATATATTTCCAGATAGAAAGCAGGCTTTAAAAATTATATTTTAAGGGATAGTTTAACATTTTGGAATAAATGCTTATTTCCTTTATTGACCAGTGTTACATTAGAGGATTGATACCACTCTAATATCTGTCAGAAGACGGTTAGCGTAGCTTACTATAAAAAATGGAGGCATTCGGAAACAGCTAGCCTAGCTCTCTCCAAAATCCAAAAATCCACCTCCCAGCATCTTAAAAGCTCACTCACTAACACTGTTTATCTGTTTTTGTTTAATCCACACACAAAACAGAAATGTAACACATTCATTAGTGAGCTTTAGAGGTACTGGTAGAAAGATCTGTTAAATGTGGACAGAGCCAGGTTAGCCACTTCCCTGTTTCCAGTCTTCATGTTGAGCTATGCTAACTAGCGTCTGCATCTAGCTTCATATTTAGCAAACAGACATAAAGGGGGGGACAGTCTTCTTTTTTTTTGCAGTCTGTGAATTTCATTGTTGGATATTTTCATTGCAGTTACATTAACTTGCATAATAAATACATTTTGCCACAGCACTGTGGACTTTAATTGAAGATAATGGATTATTTTAATCATTATGTTGTCAGTTAGACCACACAGCCTATAACATTTGCTGATAAAACATTTGTCTTGTATGTCTTAGATCAACTTTGGTTGACCTTTGAGGAAAACATCCCTGTGCATTATTGAATAATGACTTGACTATGAATAGCAAACAGGTTTTAACAATGCTGCAGCAGATATGGCTGGAGATTAACATCGTCGCTTCAGGCTCACTGCAGTCTCTCATGGAACATTAACTAGGATGGGACAGCAATCAGTGAATTATTTCTAAATAGACAAATTAACATAGAACACAGATTTAAGGATATACCGAGCCAAATTAGTCCCAAATCATCATCACACCATACATGCAAGTAGAGGATGATTGATGCAGGGAATTAAGTGGACTGGCATCGTCCTTGTCGGCTCAAATGATCAAACCATTCCAGCTTTTGTTGGAGGGGAAATTACAATATAACTGCCAAGCACCAGTCTAGTTAAATGTAAGCAAACAAGACTCTAAATGTATCCTCCAAGACAAACACTTTCATAGCTCACATAATGTCATTTCTGACACAGCTGTGTTTGTCCTAGATGGGCTGTTTCTTTCTATTAAGAACTCTGAGCTGCTTGCTAGGTGAGAATATAACGACACAATAGTTCATTCAGGCATGAGGAAATGAAAGTAACATCGGAACTATTGAGTCCATTGCCATCAGACAAAAAACGTCTGAGAGGACAGTAGGGGTAATAGCTCCTAATACACAAGCAGCCTCATCTGTCCATCTCTTGGCCTTGGCTGCCTGCTGCTCATGCCTTAAAAGGCACATCATTCCCTGGACAATTGCTACATGCAGTTGTGGACCAGGGTCTTAAAGTTTCCTCGAGAACGTGACTCCTGCTGCTGCCAATACCGGAGCTGCACACCCCAAGTGCTGCTTTGTGATATGTCAAGTGAACATCTAAATCAAATGGGTATTTGGAATCCAAAAAAAAAGAGGGGATCTGTAAATGACTGGGACTGGTGGGGGGAAATGGCCTCTGACGTTAACCGGACCAAGAGAGCTGTGAGAGGAGGTGATATTGGAGTGAGCAGTAATTTGTCTTCCTTGTCATCTCTTTACTGGAGCTTAAAATATTGTTTATAGCTCTCACCAACCAACGCACTGCTCAGCAGCTTTGATTGATATATGAGGAGTCACCATGGCAACCAGTGTGTGGGTAACGATAAGTGACTTTGGCAGGAGAGTATCTCCTTCTGGATTATTAAGACCACCTGAGGGTTGTGTGAGCGTTTGCCTCTTTGTGTATACATGCGAGCAGTGAGGAGTTGTTCTTGGCTAAACTCTGAGCCTGCTGTTGCCGCCCACTCGAAGGGTTAATCAGGTTAGAAAGTATCATGATGGAGCAGCTGACAAGGATACACATGGTGCCACATGTACGGGATTCAACCAGTACTAATGGATGGCTGTGCACCGTTGGCTTGAGCTTATACTTCTTGACGCACTGTGACAGGTGAGTGATGAGAAGTGCTGGGAGAAATGAAGGGAAAGACTCAACTGAGAGAGAGAGAGAGAATCAGACAGAGGAAATTTTGTTAAGTTATGCTTGCCAACAGCAGCTGTTTAAATGCAATTAGGTCCCACCAGGATACAAACTGACTCCAGTGTTTGGTGACCGGTTTGTGCCGCTGAGTGTGAGTCTTGGTAATGGAAAGACCTGTCACATCTTGAGCTCAGCCCTCATTTTTACAGTGCATTGCTTCCATTTCTTTTAACCTCAAAGCCAAAACGTTAGTTTGCTGGATCCTGCACCTTACCACTGAAGCCTAGTTGGTTCCAGAAGGTACAAATGATGTCTTTGTATGTATTATCCAGTAGAACTAGTGCACCCTCTACTGGTTAAATTACAAAATGCAGGCAGTTGGCACATCTAGGACAATATTCTTCAGTAGTGTTGCTGGCACTGAAGTAAATAAGTGTGCAAAAGCTCCCATGTTGCCTCATTTAAAACAAATGCTGGAGTAGCAACACAGAGAGGAAGGGTTGTACTTAAGATATCATTAATAATTAATGCTGAACAGACAGAAAAAAGGAAGAAACAACATAGAACATATAACATGTATCTGTTGTCTTTATTATTTACTTTTGCTAAATCCAGAATTGAGTGAATTCATTTGCAAGGCACAGCAATACAAACTGGCATAACGGGATTAAACATAACAGGATTATTGTTGACTGACTATGTGCCACATGATTCATGTATAATTGCTTTACACTTGTCCCACACTGTTAACCAAGCTGCACCTAACTGTATAGACCTTTTCTGTGGGATCTGTGCTCTGTGGCTCCTGCATTAACATGGAGAAAGCTCTTTTGAATTTGCTATTGGAATGAAGATATTATTCCTTGGCTGACACTAACAAATGTTGTATCAGTAAAAACAAAAAGAGAAATGCTTCAGGAGGCATTCAGAGGAATTCACTTTCTTAAATGTGTATCTCCCTCTGAGAACTTGACTGCTTTGCTGCAGGAAAAACTGGCATCAGATTATTTGATTGTGAAAAACGAAGAGGAACGTTACTTTTGTTACTTTTGACACCCCTGTGGTAATCCATTTATAATGAAAAATTCTAAATCATTTATCATCAGCATGTATATCCCACGGCGGTGTCCAATTTATCTGTAGAGCAACCCACACCAAGTGCGCCTGTGGCATAGTTTATGTAAATAGAGCATGTAAACTGTAGGAAGGGTAATGGAAATCTCCCTGTGAGACGACAACTCGGCACACAGTAGCTGATAAATCACTTTCCCACTGTTCCCAAGTGCATTTGTTTAACAGTTTGTGCGCTTTCAGTGGCGCTGCTTCACAAGTGCAGCCCAGGTTAATGCGTTTTAAGTTAAAGAAAGGCAATTTTGACATTATAAAATGAGCATTGGGTACAGAAATTCTCACAGAACACATTTTGACAAAAGAGAGCTAAAAAACACACATAACACACAAACATGCTGACACGACCATACACACATACCTGCAACCTAGTTCTCTTCCTGGAGATTCTCAAGCTGTGAGCACAGATTTATAGCTCAGTCTAAGCAGTCGGTTCTTGCCTGGCAGTGATTTTATTAAGGGCACTGCAAAACAGATTGAGAGTCAGTGGATGAATTAAAAGCCTGCCTTTAAGACACAGAGAGACAGAAAGACAGACAGGCAGAGAGACAAACAGGCAGGCAAATAGTGGCACAGACAGGTAGGCAGACACATGTTCCAATCTGAGTCAGCTGTGGGCTCAGGATGAAAGGTCTGTCAGCACTGCAGACACACTCCATGGACCTGCTGAACCACTTACCCTGGCCTCATCCAGCACAAACACACGCTCTGTAAGTGTAAAGCTGTCGATCAATAGAGAGCTGCCACGATTATGATGTGTCACAATGCAGTCCAAGAGATTTCTCAGATTTTGGTAGATAAGTATTTGTCAGTGCATATGTGCATGTCCACCGTTACATTCCCCCGTAGGTGAACGTAATAGTTGATTGTGTAAAGTGTTTTAATGTGCTCCTTCCTTGTGCTATTGGTTGGTGCATCTGGGGACCTGCAGCCAATCAGTCCACCTGGGGGTACATAAGGACTGAGCAGCTGCACTTCTATCTCTCTCTGCCACTTGGTGCTGCCTGCTTTCCCCCCGTGTATTGAGTACTCTGCGATAGCCTTGTGTCAGGTTAATGTCAGAAGTAATAACATTTGGTTGTTCAGTTTCAGTTACTTGTCATACTTACCCTAAGTTACTGTTTATACGATTTAACTCTCACCTTGTAGAGCTTGCCAAGAAGCTCTGTAGGTGGAAGTTAAAATTTCTGTTTAACACTCCCCTGTGTTTTTGTGTGATAATATACAGTAGACATAAGTTTAGCATTGTAACCTTTTCTCCTTTATCTCTCCGTATTGTGGATTTGTTTCTAGTTAGGCTTGTTTGGTTTGTTCTTTTGGCCCGGGCTCTCACTGAGGATAAATTATGTTTCAAAGACTGGCAATAAAAGGTGGAAAACTTGAACAAAATGTCTCCAAAATGTTTTCTTTTACTCACCTTTCCTCTAGACCAACTTGGGGTTGTAACACCCACAGTTTTCTGTGTGGGACTTAACCATAGGGTCTGAAGAATCAAAATAATGTACTAAAAGTGTCTAAAAGCTGAACAGACCTGAGGATTTTCAGTAGGATGAGGATTTTCAACATTTAGAGGGAATCATTTGATCTGATGCTGATTCAGTGATGAAATCAACAGACAGAGGGAAGTAATCAAAAATGGCACCAAAGATCAGTATAAAGCTTTAAAAACACCAAATTAACACACTGAGTACTATAACACTTTTAATTATGACTTTACACTTTTATACAAAAATGAGTTTTGATATTGATTTTCTGAACTTGAGTTCCCTTTTTTGTAACAAAACGTCTACAAACATGTTCAGCCTTTAAGGCGTATAGGCAGGTGGGCTAGATCCTCCAGTTTAGAGTCCTTTATACATATCTCTCTTCCTCTTATTCTCTTGGTCCGATTAAGCAAACTTTCTTTTTTGGGATCGGAGTCCTCTGAGTAATACACATGTGCACACAAACACAAACACACACACACATATCTATCTGTTCCCCTTTCTCCTTTCAGGCTGATTTTGCTGTCTTTATTTTACAGTTCATTGTCCTTGAGATTTGATATCAGCTTTCCCTGCAGATAACTGCCTTGGGTGGGTTTTCTATTCCTTTTCTTCGGGTGATTTCTATTTCATGCCACAAGAAATTATACTTGCACTGTCATTCTGTCATCCAGTCCATTGACACCTATCCAAGGCCACCCTGGAAAACATATAAGTGGGCAGTCTCATATTTTTAGTGTTATTAACTATTGTAATATTTTTGCATTGCTCCCTTTTACCCCCTTTTCTAAATACATACTGTCCCTTTATTTCCTATACCTGAAAAGTATTGCCAAAAACACACTAAATACATATACATATATCATTTGGTGTGCATAGATATTGATAAAGTGCAAATAGTATTTGGTTAAAAAGCTTAATAATGGGATTTCCCTGTTTGTTTATGACCTGATTCAGTCTTTGAAGCATGTAGAGGAAAACTAATCAAGTCAGTCTGGTGTCTATATTTATGTTGGTCCTGATCTGTATACTGCATGTGAGCTCATCTCTGGTAACAGTTCACTTTCATCGACACGATTTTCCAGTTTGCTCCTCGGTCACACGTCTCTGATGAACCCATAGCAAACAATACGTCCACTGGAAGGTCATTCTCTCCCAGCTGCTTGGTTGTAATTCCTCAGCCGCCCTGGTGGGGGCAGTGTTTTTGTTGAACTCTACTTCTCATCCACAACAAAGATTTCTTCAGGGATCTTCTCCTCTGAGTCAGAGCGATCTGACAGCTTGTCCAGGTACTCCATGTCATCAAAGCGCTCAGCAACACACTGGGCTGTCAGACGGGCCTCCGGGTCGTGGTCCCAGCAATCTTCTATGGAAGCACACACCATCTGGATGCCCTGCAGGGGGGGCAGTGGAGCACAGATGTCAATCAGTCAATAATATTGACCTGAGGCAAGTAGGACTGAGACAAAGTATCATCACTACAGCTTAAACTATGAACATTCATGTGTATTGATGTGTTTCCATCCGTGTGTTTATGTGTAAGAGTCACATGAATAGAGTATAATGCTCCAGAATTACAGATGTGAACTCCTCACAGGGCTGTTCTAGCAGATAAGGACTATTAAGGAAGAGGTGGTGGAAAGAGCTAGCAAATCAACATGAGAAACAAAACTTTATTTGCTGATAATTTCATGGCGATTATGTTCTAAAGCAGAAATAAACAACCATAAGACACAGCAGAATTTCTACTTTGGCGACAGACATTTTGACCTTTTCAGTCTGTTTCCACCTCCGCACAACTCCTTTTAATTAATCCATTCACTGAAACATCAGCCATGCCATGGTAAAAAACACTGACCTTCAAATTGACTTTGTATTTGTCACTCCCTTGTGTGTGAATGCCGCACCTCAAACACAGGGTTCTATTTTAAATTTCTACTCAGTTTAATCTTCCCGGTCTTCACTGTTCTTTAAGATGTGGTGAAAATGAAAACAGAAAACTCTGAAAAAGGACTTTTGGTTGTCAGTTTTGTTCTTAGCTTTAGTTCCTCTGTTTCCAGTATTTCAAGAACTGGTTGACTGAAAATGAGTTATATAATGCATTCAGTAGGTTATCCAACAGGTACTGCTCATTTATTTATTTATATGTTTATTTACAGGTGATAGTACACAATAGTCAACACTGACATTTAACATCAGTGTAAATTAGTGTAAGGTTAGCTCATCAGCTCACCTCGGCACAAAACTTGATTCACACAGCATCAGTTTGCCATAGACTGTATGTTCTGTATGTGTTGGTGCCTCTTACCATGTGGTTGATCCAGCTGTTGGGGATCTCAGGTCTTCCTCTGTCTCGGAGAACGCTGTCCTTCATGCTCTCTACACACGGGTGTTCCCTCAGGTTCCCGAAGGGTGGCTCGTACTCTTTCACCTCTGCATGTTGACACACAAACACACAAACAAGAGATAGGTACAAAATGTCATCAAAATGTTGAGCTATGGTTGTTTTAGACAAGCAATACACTTTAAGACAGGTTCACATCAACTGACTGATACAGCTCTCTCGAGTGGAGGAGGCTACATCAGATGGCAGTGCCCCACGACCCACACATCAACAACACCTCTCAAAGGATTCACTGTGTGCTCTAAATTAAAACTGCAGGTTGCAAACTTTAAATAGCTCTGAAACAGCACAGACAGCTGAAGATTCCTGTGCTGCTGATAGGAGGGCTGAGGGGCAGATTTGCTGAAGAGAAACACTTATTATCATCACATTTTTTACCCACAGCATCAATAGGCTTTAAGTATCTCACCAACGCAGCTCTGGCTTTGTGTCAGCGCTCTTACGCAACAAAACCCAGAGTGCTTGTCAAAGGCAATTTACCCGTTGAGTTTACTCAGGGCGAGATTTCAAAGCACTGGTGTGGAGGATACAGTCTGGAAACTGTGGGTCAAGAGTTTCCAAAGCAAATTCATCTTGACTTGAATTAATATATCCTTGAACTAAAACAACAAATAAAATTCCAATTCACTTTGAAGTGCGGAGAGCCTGTGTAAAGAAAACACATGGTTCAGAGAATATCCACTGAGACAAGAGAAGCCTGATGAGGCACATGACTGTGTGAAGGATGTTGAAGTAAATAATTAGCTCATTTTTAATAATTAAAAGATGACCAGGGGCGAAATGCCAGTTTGAGACTCCCACGATATTCCACTAATAACCCCTGACAAAGACATACAAAAGCCTTCAAACAGACAACAGAATTTCCACTTTTTTATTTTAGGCTGTTTCAAAAGCTTCAAATTGACTGTTGCTGTTGACTGTTGATGAAAACAATAATCTCTCTTGTGTGTTGCAATAACTGGGTCAGAATGGATACCTTTTATGATTTCCTTACTTAGAAAGACAGATATACACTTCTAGAGTACAGTACATTGTTATTTCAGTTTTTAACAACAAATTTAAACCCGACTGGGTGAAATGAACACACTGAAAGTCTGTGTTTTTACATCAAAATGTAAAATGACTATTTACTCAAAGTTGGAAATGTATCATTTGGAGTAAAAATAATGACTACTGATTAAAATTGAGAATGTTAATAAAAAACAAAAACAGTGTAAGAGTCTGACAATGATTTTATAGCTGCTATCTAGTGTCATTAAGCTGTAAAATGTACAATATAGGCTGTTAGAGGCTGTTATGTGTGTAATGGAGGTACTGTTTGTAATTAGTCTATGGCAACGGAGTATTTTTCTTTATTTGGATTTTTAATTTACAGTTTATTGTAGCAGAACTTGTTTTAGTTGTTGCTTTGGTTACCATTTCTTTTTCCAAGTGCACAGCTCTAATGCAAACCCTACAAACGCTGTCTTTTATGCTCTCATTTACTTAAACAATAAACACCTACAAGGCAGTGCAGTCACTGATCATGTAATTAGCTGCTGCCTAATTAAACCAGATCCTACATACACACATAAACTAAATGAAAGGCCCCAGTTCAGATCTGTCCTGCATTTTGCTCTATGTAAATCTGTCCCACAGAGTTTACAGAACTGGAACAAAGCAGTGGCAGCTGGAGCCAGCGAGCTGTGGAGTAATCTGCCATGCAGTCACGAGACAAACATGTTGTCTGGGCAAGTAAACTGACACATCTTGTATGTTATGTGGACACTTATATATGCCAGCAATTAAGGAATAAAAACATGTACAAGTGTTCTCTTAAAGTGTCAATCAGGGTTAACTACTGGTATAGACCATCCACTTCTCAGTATACAGTTTGTAGGATGAATCAGATGATGGTTTCATTTCACTCTTTCAAAACATGTTAAGAAAAAGCTCACAGGACATTATGAAGCCTGCTGACAGGAAATGGAGACTTCTGGGACAAAGACTCTTCACAGAACCTGAAACTTCCTACTTTTTTTGCAAACAAAGTTCCTCTGGTTTGGGGTAAAAGCGAAAACACAACCCCACCCAGCCATCAGTCAATATTTAAGAGAAGAGGAGACAGATGTTTCTTTTTGTTTTGACAGGTCAGAGAGAGTGGATAAGCGTATGCTACACTACAAGTCCACCTCATAAACTGTTGGGCAAACATGTTTATGTGTTCATCCCCAAACAATGGGCACAAAATATATGAATCATACTACTGAGCACTTTGTAGTGTAAACAAAAGTGTGTATTCCATGATGGAAAGATCGGCCAATCCTGCTCTAAAAAGGAAAGATGGTTTTTCCAGGCAAACCTTAAATTAAACTCTGAACTAGCAAAAGCTATTGAAAACACAACACAGGGTAAGTGAGGAATGCTGTGGTTAGCAAAAGTCACACACTGCATATTGACAAGATTTCTGCAAAGCCATATAACAAGTTCAGCACAGTTATAGTCAAGAACTTACACTACGTCTCTACGACAGCTGACATGTAGTGATGTGAATTTTGCAATGCTAGCACATATTTCATCCGTAATGTCTATTTTCCATGCCAGTTGTCAGGCATGCCTGTAGAAACGGTCTGGAAATCTGCAGCCAAGAGAAATTCAGTTAAATTTAGCCTCAAAAGCAGGCAAGGGAAACTTCTCAATGAATGTCACCCCTCAGAAGTTGTGTGATATACATCCATGACAGTGCAGTCGTGCTTAGATACCGGTGCTCAAACCGCAGTAGCAAACCAAACAGGACTAAAACAAAACGCAACAAGAAACACAAACCATCTGAAATTATCACAAGCAAGCAGAATCCAGATATTTTGTTTGATATTCTTGTACTGCTGCCCTTCCAAGTTAACATTTTTGTTTAATTATTCTCAACAAGGCATGAATACTGAAAAAAAGGAACAGAAATCCTGTCACCTAAACACATAAATAATGCAGGAAAAACGATCCAAACAGAGTTTCAACATGCACTTGGAAATAAATTAGTAATGTGATCACAATAACATTGTCTGTTTCCCAAAGTCTGGAACAGCAGCTTGACTAATCCACTCGCAGCCACCTCTGCTGGTTTTCATTAGGCTGCGGTGGCTGTGACACTTGTTTTGTGTTCCTCACAGGTTGTTAAACTCATTTAGTACAGATGCATGCGTGTGCATTACACGTTAGCAGAGCTTACTTCTGAACATATGGCTTTGACTTACCCTGGAGGCTTACCCTACCATTAACTATAGCTGATACATACCCTAACCTTCACCTAACCCCATTAAAAGATGACCAAAGCTATTTTAGCTCACGCTGGATGCAACTTCAGTGAAACCAAATTGGGCACACACATTCTGTCCCCCAATTCATTCCTGATCAAGTGGTTTGAAGTTTAGAGTTACCCCAAATATGGACTATGGCAGACCCCACACACATGCACACACTCCAGCCCAACAGGCCCTCCAGTCCTTAAGGAGTTGATGGTCTGACATCTGGAGAGCAGCTGCCCTAACCTCTCCTCCCTCCTCTCCAGTCTAGCCCAACCTCTCCCTCTAGGGACTGAAGGCATTTCTCCGTCTGCAGCTCCGCGTTCAATACCACTCCACTATTATCCCACTGCTTAGCCCCACCCGCCTGAGAAACGCCCTCATAGTCTTTCCAAGCCCTAAATCTGGACCAGCTAAATTATACAGGAGAGACATTTTAGGGAACAGAGGCAGAGATAAAAAGGCCTGAGCCTTAAGTCCGGCTTTTCCTCCTCTGTGAGGTGTGTTGATCTCTCCCGTTTCCCTCTCACTCTAACTCTTCCTCTGTCGTTATAGTTTTGGAAGATAAAGAAAGCAAAATGATGGCTCATGGCTGGCTGACTGGCACTGTCGACAGACGGCTGTGTTCTTCCCGCCTGGCAGATCTCAGATCAGACCACGGCCCCGGAAACACTGACAGAGCGGCTATGTGGCTGCCAGCCACTGAAACGCTGAGACTCTGAGATAGCTGATCAGACATCTGTCTTCTACAGACACACACACAGGCAGGTGGCATGAGAGAAAAGAGAGACTAGAGGAAACCAGGGCTTCACCCAGGTCATTATAATGATGCCCTGGGATGTGTCATTCCCACTGTGTGTGTGTGCGTTCACATGTGTTCATATTTTGTCTCAAGTGAGGTGAGTTCTCAGAGAGTCATGAGTGACTCACCAACCTCCGGGGACAACTTGGCAACTTCAGGAAAAACAAGAGACTGGCGGCGTTAAAGCATGAAACTTTTTAAGCACACTCTGTCTGTAAACATCAGTTTTACTCTCATGGTGCTCTGACTCCACAATCAATACCAGATCTCTGCCAGCCTACTATCTGCAAGGAGATTTTTAGCCGTCAGTGAAGCAAAACCAAATTACTGCATCTCATTTGTGCTGCGTATTCTTTCCACCTTACTCAGAGTTCATCAAGGTACGGAGGCTTTGACTGTTTGTACGACATTTTAACCTTTCAGCATGAGAACGTCTCTTTTGGTTTTCAACTTAATGAACTACAGACGTCACCCCTCCGCTCGTCTCGGGGAATTGCCAAGTCTAGAAAAAGTGGACAGAGATATATACAGAGAACACATGAACTACCCCAGCAGCTTCTATCTTTAGTCTCTATTCTGGTCCAGGGGTGGGACGGGAACCCCTCTGTTTCCCCTTTCTCCAGTAAATCTACGCTCGCCTGTCTCTGTCTGTCTGACTGTCTGCAGTGTTGCGGTGCTGTGAGAGTAATTAATTGCTGCCTCACCTGCCTCAGGGTAGGAGGAAAAAGACAGGCACAGAGAGGGGGGAGAGAAATGTAGAGACACAGTTGAGTGTCAAGTTTAGAGGCAAAGAATGACAGGGAGTTTCTGTGCAAGGACATTCAGAAAAACGTGGTTAAACTGGGTTTAAAATAACTTTTGCTGCAGTCTACAGTGTTCCTGTTTGTTGAGATCTAGATAAATGCACGGTAGGGGACTGGAGGACTCATAAGCATAAACTCAGTAGTGAATGAAATGGATGGGGGAAGATGAGTGGGATGAATAAAGCTGTTGTCCCTCAAGAGGAAGCCAAGCGAAGCCGCACTAACCTTTATCCAGTGGGCCTGGGTTTGTTTAGTCCATCTCTACCAACATGTATCCTGTCTGGTCCGCTCTCAAGAGACAGTAGCCACAAAACATCCTCATACAAGCGAGACATCCATACTCACAAAGTTAACTTCATGCTAAAAACAGTGTGTCTTGGGATCGTGCTCTTTGCAAAACAGGAAATAGTCTATTTTGTTTTCAAAGGTGTACCCGCAGGGCACACATATTCTAACTGTTGGGAAGGAAAGCAAAGGGGATTGTGGGTCACTTGGACGTGTTTTTTTTTCCTTCAGAGGACTCTTGGGAAGTGTGACTGTGCGATACATTTCAAGGGGGCCACCTGGGGGGGTAACATGGGGGCAAAACAGGAAAACGCCCAAGTAGAAGTGTTCATGCCCGAACCCGGCTTTCAATCACTGCTCTGACACAATGGAGACAGGAGCAGTCACAGAAACAAACTGGACCACAGAGACACTAAAGGGAAGTGAAAACAAATGACTGACTGTCGATGTGAAATACTGCCCTGTGGTTCGCCTTCAGATAATCACCCATTTCTATTATTTGCACATATCCTGGCCTTGTTTTTGCTACAGAATGACAAACACAAGTAACGGTACATTAGTAAAGTGAAAGCTGATCCTTGAGACTTCTACAAGATGGATTGTGTGTTTGTCACTTTTAGATTTTGTTCCCACAGTGATTAATGGGACGTGGAGGACACACACATAAGTCCTGTCACACAGCGTCACACATCTACTGTGTGAGCTCAAGGTGGAGTTGGTCACTGGGCATCTAATTGGCAAAGGCTTCAATGTGCTTGTATTCCTCAGAGGTCAAGTGAGCTGCAGAGGCAATTTTTCTTTTTACAGTATTTCTGGGGATCTTTACACAGGCTCCAACGGGAGTTTCATCAATCAGTGCTGCCATTGATTTCCTTTACGCTTTACGACCCAGGCTAATCTCTAAATTACCAGGGAAAATGTGGTTATCTCAATTATTAACTAAAGGTCACAAGTGATGTTTACTGTGTGTACAGAGGGGGCAACACATTATTGGTAACAGAGACACAAATATCATTTTTAGAGCAGGTGTCCACAAAACGTAACTGATCATAATACACAAAGAGACTGCTGAGAGAAGCAAGGTGAAATACTGATTAAAGGTACAGTTCAACATTTTGGGAAATAGGTGATTCTTGTTGAGAATTAAAGGAGAAAATAAATACTACTCAAATGTCTGTCTGGCTGGGGTTATGAGCTTGGCTATTATTATGGCCAGAGGCAGGGACTTCATGGAGTCTTTGCTGGTTACCTGGCAACCTTGCGGTGACTGTGAGACTACAGGATGTTACTGAGCCCCGGCCAAGAAATAGTACCACATATAACCTCCTGTGAAACCACAACTACTACTTTTTTGCAAGAAAGCAAATAAGCATATTTCCTAAAATGTCAAACTGTTCCTTTAAGGAGTCAATTTTTCAGGTAGTGCTCAAAACCTAAATGAAGACAAATATCTACTGTGGTATTTCTGAGTGAGACACTGACGTCAGCCCTGCTGCTCTCTAGTTGTCTCAGAATTTCAACTTCTCTACAGAGAGGAAGCCAGATGGGTAACATAAATACTTAATCTTATATTTCCTGTGTGGTATAGTTAAACTGACTTTGGCCTGTATTCCTCCTTGAACGTAGCTAAATACTGTAATCTAAAATTTGATCAACATAAGCCTTCAGTAATGTTTTATTTCGATTAATAATTCATTGAAAGCCTAATTTATCAGTTTACTAAAAGTTGCTCAACCTAAAAACAGCAAAATATTTTGATTAGGTTTCACTGGAGGCTTTGATGTCCCACAGTCACACGGCTCATTTGGATGAAATTATTTGGCAAAAAAAAGAAACATCTAAACATTTTAAAATATTAGCTTTCAGCAGTTTCCCTCTAAAGCTGCTGTATTACCCTTCAAATTCAAATATTGATCTAATAATTACATCAACTGTAGTAATTTCTCTCACTGAGGCATCCCATCAGCTCTTTTTGCAATCCTGAAATCTGTGATTGTGATCCGTAGCGCAGCACATTAACCTGTTCATGCTATGTGCTTTCAATACACAGCACAGATCTGAACAGCCTGAAATGTTTTTATAAAGGATCTGCAGCACTTCATCTTACCTCCAATTGCACTACACCTGGAGATGAGCTCCCACAGCACGAGAGCCATGGAGTAAACATCGGCCTGTTTGAAAGACTCAATGTTTTCTAGGTTGATTCTCGACTCCAACACCTCTGGGGCCATGTACCTGGCTGTACCCACCTGAGAAAAAAGGAGAAAAGGAGACATAGATCTATGTCACTGAAGTCCTTGATACCCATGATGATGATAAATGATATGAGAACGCATAATATTGTTTTGTATGGCTTAAGACAGGGAGCTGCAGATAAACCACAAAATAAGGGAGTAGTTTAGTTGGAAAAAGCCAAGCCAAGCAGAACATCTTAGCAGTAGGAGCTATTCGGCAGCATTAATCTTGGGTGGTAAGACAGGTGGTAATTTTGTACTGCAGTGAGATGTCATATCACATTTATGTGAATCAAAACATGTTTGATGTGTTAAATAACTGGAAAAACAAAGGTAGCTCAGAGCTTAACAACACATTGCTTGTCTTCACATAATTACTGCTTTGGAAAATGTATTCACTGGAGCTTCCTCCAGATGCATTAAGAGCATTTACAATGCATTAGGTGTTCTGCACAGCAAAGGGTGAGGCCTTTTTATAATGAGTCATTTTCATAACACAGTCTAATATGGCTCTGGCCTATTACATCAGCGTAACGAGTCCATTAAGAATCAATCAAGCCTGTTTGCCTTGCGACTATAATAAAATGACAACCTAAGAAGAATTATAGCACTATTTCTATCAGCATTATCCATCTGGGAATAATATATACTGCAGAGAATGCCAAATATTTAGAGATGCTGCCCCTGAGTGATGCGGATCAGAAATGAAAAGTTTGATTGATAGTATGGCTCTGTTCAGGGTCTGATAAATATCTTCAAAGAAATATATGGCAGGGCTTGGAATGGCCTGTGTCTGGGGTGCCAGTGCAAATTACAACATGAGAAGATTTATTTCTTATCTCTGAAGGGATCAAAAGCCAAATGAAACCCAAAAAGAAAAAAAAAATCCCCAAATTTAGGATTAGAAAGCTTTACCTGCCCACTGTTGGCCAGCTCATCCACAGACAGAGTGTTGTCCAGCCGGAGAGCAAGGCCAAAGTCACACAGGCAGCAGGTCAGGTCGTTTTTCACAAGTATGTTGGAGCTCTTAATGTCCCTGTGCGCGATTGCCACCTTGTAGCGACCACAGGAGGTGTGGTCGCTGTGAAGGTGAGCTACTCCACGGGCTAACGAACTCCCGAGCTGCCACAGGTCGTGCCAGTTGATAATATGATGAGTCAGGTACTCTTGAAGATTTCCTCTTGGCTGGTAGGCTGTGATCAGCCAGTACTGTCTCTGCACCTTCCGCTCCTCTGCTGTCAGGAAGTGAAGCACATTGTCATGTCTCAAGTCTGCATCTGAGAAGATGTCCTTCTCATTTTTCCAGGAGGCATACTCCTCATATGGGAAAATCTTAATGGCCACTGTCTCAAAGCCCTGCTCCTCGCTGACTGAGGAGCCCTGCTTCAGTTTAGCTTTGTAAACTTCTGCAAAGCGTCCTTTCCCGACCAGAACGTCCAGCTCAATGGGCAGCAGCTCGGTGTTGTGGTTGAGATTGTTGGCGAGTGTGGAGCTGCTGTCTGAACCTTCGTCGTCTATCATGATGGCGTGAGCATCGCTGAAGTCCAGTGGAGGACCCTTCTTGCGTCTGGAACTGGCTTTCCGCTGGCGGTAGACCCGATAGCAGTAGAAGGAAGTGATAACGACAACAGCCATGACCAGCAGAGGCACCAGGCTCACTAAGATGACTGCAACCACCTGGGAATCCATGTCTGAGGGAACAAAAGTCAAAAGACAGAGGTGATGAGGATGAAGATACTCACATACAGTATGTATACATGAGGTTTTCCGTCCTGCAACTTATCAGTTCATTCTCACTGCTCTCACCAAACAAGAGATTGACAAAATAAGTGAGTGGTTGGTGAACAAAGTGGAGCATTTAGCAATTTTAGAGCTAGATATTCTTAGAGGTTGGTGTAGACCAAAACAGAGCAAAAAGGAGACTGAATATTTGACTTTCATTCATCAAGTAGCTACAAAAATCAAAAACAATTAAACCAACCTGCATTAATTATTAATAAATTAATAATAGTATTATTTCATCTTAAGACGAAGTGCCTTCCTTTATCATGGTTGTCTGCATTATTCAGCATCCAGCAAGACTCCTGGGATTTTGTTCAAGGACCATTACTAGTTTTCCCAGAATGGGAATTGTACTCTACTGATTATTTTGTCAACCACATTTACATAGTTCAAAATAGGTTTTTAAAAGTGGGACATTTTATTATTCTCTTGGACTCTAGTGAACAAGACGTTAAGTTTTTTTTTGAATCACTGTGTTTTTCCACTTGTGCTTTTTTGGAAGGATCATGAACATAAAACAATTTGTCTCCCACAATATAAAGACGAAAAACTCAAATTTTGCCTTGGCAGATTGTATCTAGTTAAGAGTAAAGTAGTACTCTCAGAACAGCAGAGGAACCTGACCCTCCCATGTGGAATGTCTACAAGTATCAGAAAGCTAAAGTTAGCGTCTAGGCCACAAATGCAAACTGCTCCAAACCCTGACCCAGTCAACCACATATTGTGTCTCTTTATAGTTTATGTCTGATTCTTGTAATTTAGGAGGTGGTGTGTCTGGTAGCTGCTCCGGTTTTGGCAAACAGTGAAAGTTAATGCTTGTGCTGTGTTTATGGTCCAGTTTTTGAAGCTGCAGTCATAAAAGAAGACCTATAAAAAGTATATATCCAGACACAACATAGGGGAAAGTAGAAGAAAATAGAGAAAACACCAACTGGTCCACAGTTTGATGAGTTCTAAATTTAATCATTTATAGATTGTCTTGTCTGGCGGCTCTATGTGCCACACGCAGCAACAGTTTTTACAGCCCTTAATTTTACATCTAGTTGAAGATTTTGGTTGCAAAATGAGACATAAAAATTATTTCAGAGGTGAACATAGATGAAAGGTGCAGAATCGAGTTAAAATAAGGGAGGAGGACAAATGGGAAGGCATCTAGTTGACTGCCCAGTCGAGCCCTCTGGTTCTCTCTAATTTTTTTTTCTCAACAGGAAACCACATGTCTGAAATCCTCAACATGGCCCCAGTCAGTTTGTTTTGATTTTCGTGGAGTGAGAAGCTATTTCTCACAACAAACCTGTCACTGTGCCTCCCGGACTCCACCAGACAGCTTTGGCCAGAGCCTCGCTCATAGAATGATATATTGAATGTTCTGGAGAAAATGTTGTGTGAGTGGCAAAAACTGTGAATTACATCTTAATGTTACATTTAGCAGATGGAAAGCTAGTGCCCAGCTGGTTAAAACCTCTTAATTTAAGATTTTCCTTAAATTGAAAGTCTTTGCCCTTAAGTTTTATTTGTAAAAGGAAAAATTTGTTGAAGGAATAGTTTGACATTTTGAGAAATTCACACTTTTGCTCTCTTGGTGTGAAAAGAAAGTTTACTGTTACCATGGAAACCCTAATCATATTTTAGTTGGTATGTAATTAAAAGGTTTGTTTTCTCCTCCAGCTTATGTAATAGCTTTGAGAAGTTTTTTGCAGTGCTTTCAGTTACGGGAAACATAACAACATAAGTGAAAGTTTAATCAGGAAAACACACTGCACAATGGGATCTTGGTCATACACAAGTTGAACAGAGTCACCGGAGTTACTGGCATTGTTGCATTTTTATTTCTGCTGAAGCTCCTTCATTACGACACAGTCTCAAGTTAGTCACTGACAAGTTACAGAAAGTACACACACATTCTCGACAGTGAGCAAATGGATTTCCATGACGTGGTTTGCACTGTGCAGATGCTTTCAATTTGGCTCTCTGTGCAGAGCCAGGTCTCGGAAATGTACCTCCATGTTATTATTGCCTGGATGCTGTAGTCAAAATACATTTGATTCCAGAGCCAATATTGTAACTGGATCCTGTGAGCTAGTGTCTCCGAAACCTGTTTGTAATCATGTATCTGGAGAGCATTGCAGCGCACACATGTTAGCGTTCATGCATGACGCCTTACATGACAAGCTGATAGGAACTGGCATAATAATATTAGGTCAACCATGACTATGACGTTACAATGTTATGTTGTACAGATGTAAGCACCATAAAGTCCCACTTCTTACATGTTTATGCAGTGTTTCTGCACAACTGGTCCACTGCAGTAAGAAAACTGATACCAATAAATGCAGTAATAAGGGACACATGTAACTTTGTACAACTTAAAGCTGCACTAATCAATATTATTATATAAGCCATGGATCAAATGACTCACAGACCATTATCACCTGACTGCAGCTCCCCTCAGCTCCACAGACTGTTTTGGCATCTTTTATCTGATTGTTCTGTTTTTTACATCCCGCAGTTTTACTGTTTTGGTTCAGTCTCTCTGCTCTCATTAACCTGTTTTCAGCAAACAAGCTCTGATATACCCACCGGTTAGAAAGAGAGAATGAAGACCGGGCAAACATTTGTCATGTCATGGGAAACATGACTCCGAATGAATGCAAATGTTGCTTTGAATCTGCTGGATATGTAAATAGGCAACTGTTTGCTAACATGTTCGCCATAAAAACTTTATATGTCAGTGTTGTTACAACTTGTTCTTCTGACCAAACAAACATAACCTAACCCTAAAATAAACAAACAAAAAGAGGCAATGCTGCTTTTAACTTACTTGAGTTAAAAAAGACATGCTCATTGCACTCATCCTCAGAGCAGGAACAGATGAAGAACTGTGAGCCCATGCCCTTTCTTTCTTTCATCTCACACTTGCTGTTGTTGTAATCCTCCAAGATCAGGCCATACAGCTTCTGAGCCGGGTTGTGGCAGACTGTATCAAAGGTGACATTGTCATCTTTCTTCCTCCTTAGAAAGAGAAACACACATTGAAAACACTTCCATTTACTGGGTTAAGTTTGAATTTGAAGACCGGTGACTTTTGGACAGAAAAGGGGACTTCATTGCCAAAAGAGTTTGGCAGTGCAGTCCCCTTTTCATAGATCTGTATTATCATGTAACAAGGTAATAATGGCAGGTCCACTGTTGTGCAAATAATGCATTTTTTCAGCACTGCAGTGATAAAGTGGCAACTGTAAATGCCAGATTTGTCTCTTTCAGCAGTCTACAGTCTCAGCATTATGTAAATGACTGCAACACAGTGGTCACATTTACAAAAAGCAAGATTTTTGAAATATCATTATAAACAGGAAACAAGGAAAACCCTGAACCTGCAAAAACATACATATGTAAATTTCACTTCCCAAATTTCACATTTTAAAGAGGTGCTGCTGTCCATGTGCCATTAGCTTTCTGCAAACCTCAGCTCCTAACATGCCCGTTACATTGCTAATATAATGAGAAACAGCAGCGCGGCCTTAAGCTTTTAATACCAACACAAATCTGTTTCCTGCTGCTTCTCACATTTGGACTCAGATCTGACGCTGATGGGTGGTTAGAGGCTCATGCTATCATAATCCAGTCAACTGTCTTTACCAGAATGCTGACTAACAAAGTCTTCAAAGGAAAAGGTCACTTTAAGGAAAACATTTTAGGGCTCCAGATAGGAAATGATGCCTGATATGATTAATAAAAGAGCATGCTCTGTATTGTGGCCTCATTTCCTTACTTCTTTGTTTGTACATGTAGTGTGACCTAAGGTCTGGATATAATAAACAATGCCCTTTTCACTTTAACTATAACTTAATCATTCATTTATGACCAAAACTACTATTGTGTTAAGCCGAGTGGGCAACTTACCAGATACTGACACATACATCTTCGTCGTTGGGGCAGATGGATGTGATCTCGCAGTCCACCTTACAGCTCCCTTTACCTGTGCAGGTAGTTGCCCGCACATCGCAGAACTTGCACAGCCTTTTTACCTTCATTATACTGGCCTCTGGAGAAAGAGAGGGGGGTTGAGAGAGGAGCGACAGTGAGTAGGGTGGGTATACAGTCTAATCTGTAAAAACACAAGACAGACTCAAACCCATTTCCTTAAATGCTTAATGGATTGTTTAAGCAGCACTTATATTATATATTAATTAGATATTAAAATGTCAAACAAACTGCTTAGAAATGCAAAATACTTTCATGATGATCAAAACATATACTGTATATATGATATTTATTCACTTTAAAAGCAAGAAAAACTTAAAATGTAATTAAATGGTAGAAGTCTTTTGGAATTTGAAAAATAAATACAAGCAGATATTCAACATAATCACAAGAAAATCCAAAGTATTTCTTCCTAGAAGGGTGGACAGATTTGTTCCCTGTGAAGTCTGAACAATAAGAGCAGCATGCAGTGGCATGCACCTCCTTTGGTCTTGTTCAGACTTGACTTTGCCGGCAGGCAGACCCATATCAGTGAGACAGACAGGATTGTGTGATGAGTGCCTGTGGGTTTGATAATCATCTGAGGAGACAACTGCCAGACAGGCAAGAACAACAAACAAAGAAAACACGGATGCATCTCCTCGCTGAGAAGTCTCTAATTTGTCAAGCTGATGAGTCGGCTCCCCATCTAGGAAGGTGCTGTGCCAACTCTTCAACTATTCATGAATATCAAAAAAAAAGGAAGGACAAAGTTATGTATCAGTGTCTGTGAATACTTGGAGAGAGGAAAAAAATGTATTGTGTGTGTGTGTGTATGTGTGTACATGTTGAGTACATGGTGAGTAACTGTATTTCTACAGAAACCCTCCAACTGCAATTTTACTGTTAGGCCTTGCAATGATTTAAATCAGCTGGGCAACATCCATCTGTTTGGCATAGAATGGAGAGATTGAGCAACAAGGAAGGTGAGTAATCTCTCCTCTCATCTCCTCTACTCTCTGAGAGGGAGTGTTCCCCACACGTAGTGGAAAGTGGATCTTGTGGCTTTAAGAGTTAAAAACAATCCTAAAAAAGGATTTCTAATTTCCCAGGATCAGCCTAGCACCAGTAGTTGAAGCATCATCAGGACAAAATGTGTCTTACAGACAATCCCTCATGAGTACATGAAAAGTTTGTACAAGTGTACACAGTGTAGACCCAGGTGTTACGATGATAACGTGCACTTAGGCCACTAGCTGTAAGTCTACTGAGTAAACAGAGAGGGAGAGGGTGAAAAAGAACTGGAAAGAGTTCCAGTTGGTAAGAGACTGGTCACTGAACTCCTCCAGATCTTTCAAGTTTACGTTTAGAACTACTACAACTTGAACTGACGTCAACATAGACTAATCACAAAAACAGTTAGAGTGGGAGCATGTGACAGTAAAACCACTTAACCACACTTCAACTGTATACCGTGTACACCATGTGCACAGGAAGTTGAACCTGTTCCTTGCGTCAGAATATGCAACTCGAGACCAAACCTAGAGCGAGAGTGAGTTAATTTCTGCCAACACACATACATCCTGTGAAAAAAAAAACCAAAAACCTTGCAAACCAACATGTGATGCGTGTGAAGTGGCGGGCGGCTGTCTGAAGATGGCAACGTCAAGACTTGGTGCAGTCACGTGACTACAAAGCGAGATATTTTCAACAGGGAAGTGTAAGTGAAAGCAGACTTCTTGACAGTGTCAGCAGACAGTGAAGAAGTCTGTGCGCTGTCTGTTTGCCCACGACTTCACGCTGACTTGAGGAAAAGGTGCTGTGTGTGTGTGTGTGAGTTCTTACCCTGGCACAAAAAGCCCACTGTACTCCCACTACTCTGCAGGGTGGGGTTAAGACAGCAGCAACAGAAATGCCATAGCTACAACCTGCAGCAAATCTAGAGCACTATACATTGATGGCATCCTGTTCCTGCTGCTTCTCAGTCAGTACCAGACTGAGGCACTTTTTGCAAGAAGCTAGCAGGATATTGCACACTAATATTGCTTCCTGGCCTTGTCTTAGCTGAAAGACTCCCACACAAATAAAAACATCAAAATATTAGACTTGAACTCCAGACTTAAACTATTTGACAGAGCAATTTAAAAACTCTTCCTGGTGGACTGGTGAAGGTGTTTTCACGTAAAATCAGCACTGAGGGGATAGTCCATGCCTGAGTGCTAGTGGTGGGAAGGTGGTTGAGCCGGAGTAATTATATCATTAGGGCAACTCCTCTGAAAGAGCACGTCATTTAAACCCAGGAGGCGGGCTATGGAAGGGGGATGAATGGTAGTAATTGTCACCCAGGGCTACATATAATTGCAGAGAGGGGGAAAGAGGATTAGGAGCAGCCAAAGCCACTTGGTGCCGCTGGGACTGAGCCTGAGACAGATGAAGGTAAAACGCGGTCTTCCTCAAAAGGGGGCCGCTAGACCTGTTAGCAATGTGGCTGCACATCAAAGATGGAGATAACCCATCTGCGGAGGGCTTAAAAGGTCAACAGGTGATATCCGGAAGATAAGGCAGTCAAAGCTCAATAACCTGTGCACTTTCTATCGGTTTTTTTCAAATTAATTTGGCTTTTATTTATTAAAAGCGGTGTAGTAAGGTTCTATCAGCTTGAATGAAACACCTGTGTAGAAAATAATGAGTAAAGTTTATCCTGCTGTCCTAAATGAGGCAGTTTGTCACTTTGTATCGATCGATAACGTTTCACAGACTCTCGTGAAATTACTTCGCTGCTGCCGCTTTGACAACCTTTCTGAAAGTAACCAACAAAGTTCAACTTACCCGTGTCCCCGAGCAGGATACTACCAAAGAGTATCGTTCCACACCAAAAAGCGGAAAACCGAAGTAGCTCCATTTAGAAACGGACTACACACTCCTCTCTTTCTCATTAATTAACCGAAGCCGTGATAACGGGCTAATATCCAGACGTCGCGGACTTTGTTTCGGTCCGCCTGTTGCTCTCTGCCGAAAAAACAGACGCCTTCACAGCTCCGAGCAGAAGTAGTAGAGTAAACACACCAGGCAGGACTTGCCCTATATGACTCACAGTATGTGCACTTTTCATGAAACAGGAAATCTTCAGAGGGGTTGGACAGTTTTTTTTCCTCCCTTCTTCTGCTTCGTCTTCTTCTTCTACGTCTCAGTCATACTCCTGTGGCTCACGGAGTCTTGAACCATGTCATTAAGAGGCTGAAACCCAGCAGAGCAGGACTTGAAATGACATGCTCTAAAATAGCTTAACCAGAGGCTTCACCTATAGGGCTCCAAGTAAATGCAAACACCCTGATTTACTTCAAAGTAGTCACACCTTTCAGATCTAATTTAAAGCTGTCAACTTTCAAAGAAAATCACAGGGTTCTGCTTCTATTTAATTTTATCACAAAAAATATATTTTTCAAACACTCAGCAGCTCACTAAACTCGTTTAGGTGTCCATTCCAACTCACTCAATTACATTCCTCTGCTACATGTTTTCTTGGAGAGGTTCCAGGCTTCACAGTTAATCAAGGATGACATAGGAAATGGTGAGTCTCTCCATATCTCATAGTGTTGGGTTTTTATTGAAGAGACACAGAGGTTAAGTCCACTATTACACTCATAAATTACCCATCTATTGCTGGGGCTTTACAGACGTGTTTTTGCTCTGCATACTTGAGCCGTGATGTCAGGTTTCAGTAATGACCCTGTGACCCGGGAGCTTATATCTCTCCACACAGGATGTCGACTCCTCCTTACACCACCCAACTCACTCAGCTTTACTAACAGCTCTTGTATTGCTTGTGGTATTCCTGTTTTGGTGTGATGCTGGTGAAAAAGGCGCTCCTTATAACTCTCAGAACTTGCCTGAGAATCATCATGTTTTTAAGTTGTCTTCAGTGTTAAAGTAATCTTCTGATGGGTGTCTGTACATCCGTGGGTACATATAAAACAGGAACTGACAGTGGCTAATTCGGCATACTTTTAATTGTGCCAGTTTGCCAAAATGTAAACAAACACAGGCTAAGAAAAGAGACACAGCTGTATAAATTTTGTGTCAGACTTTTAAAAGCCCTTGTGTACTTGTTTGCAAGACATTTCATTTAGGCCATTTCACTGACCTTATTTTACTTTTGGCTCTGGGTGGGTGTGGACACTTGGCTGTGTGCGTGTGTTTGCTCAAGCCTGTGTGCCAGGCAGCCATTCAGCACTGCAAGATGGGGTCCAAGCCACAAGGTGGAGATCCGACAGCGCTGTGAGCCCAAAACGGCCAATCCCCACTGACCTCAGCACATGTGGGCTCCCAGAGGGTCACAACATCCTGCTCACTGACCACAACACCCAAACAAACTCCTTTATAACTTCACTTTATCTGCTTCACTTCAACAGGAAACACACAGCACTCCAGTGTGCCAGAAAAAGGCTTATTTAAACATGAACTTTTTTAGTGTAACTTCATGTGCCTCTTTTTCACTGTTACTTTTAGCTTTCCCCCCTGTGCAAGTTTCTCAGTGTTCCTCTGTCTTTGAACTATTTTTTTTCCACCTCATTGCACAAACACAGATAAACAAGCACCAGGCAAACATCCTGAATGGTATTATACTCAATAGCAGGTGCTTGGCGTTCCTGTAAACGGCTTTGGTCGAGTGGAAAGGCAAACAGAGAAACCTGATGACAAATCTCTGGACGCATGCCTTGAGATAACACCGATGGCAAACAAGCACAGCGTGAGGCACATTACAAAAGGTGCTCGGAGATGTCAGTCTCTTTGCACCTTTCTCGGGGTCTCTGTTAAAAAAACCCAAAAAAAACAAACAAAAAAAACGTGGAAACACAAGTGTGGTGTCTCACCCACACAAAGGATTATATGCATACAATGCATGCACATTTCTTATAAGATCTCTCCCCCGCATGGGCTGCCAACTGGAGGTATGCCACAAAAGGGGAGAATTGAATCATCACTCAATACTAAGCTGAGCCACAGCAAGTTTTGTGAAGTTAGAGAGATGCTGAATTCCTGTCAGAAACTGTGAATTCATGGCACTTAAGAGAGAAGAAGCTGCATAACATCCCTATATAAAATTTTGTATTTTCACTCCATGTTCCTGGTACCTGAAATTTAACATGGTAGCATTTTACACAAGGGATGACTCCCCCTACTGTGACTGTATATTGAGCTCTGAGCTTTATATGAGAAATTCAACTCCAAGGCAGATTTCTTCATTTTATTTATACTACTGGAAATTGTGTTATTACGATATGGTTTTAAATCTATTGCAAAAATCAAAAGGGGCCAGGAAAACAAAACTATGAAAGCTCAATCTTTCTTTTCACAAGGAAATTGTTGGTATCAGTTTGACAGGTTAATGTGACTTAGCTGCAGGTTGGCAGGGTTTGAGGGTGTCAGTGAGCTCAAAACTCTAAACCAGCATGTGTGCTTTTAAAGAGGTTTGAAAGCAAATGAAATATGATCAATAATCCAGTTTTTCAGCCAAGTAAAAGTGTCTTTAATTTCTTTGTCCACTCTCTTTAACATGGCGCTCTCTCAGTGCCCACTGGCATTGGATTTTAGCCTCTCTTGGACTGGTTGAACAGGTAATCTTTCAATAAACCATCATATCAAGGCCATCCTTGTTGTTAAGAGTCAGAGGAGAAAGGTCTGCCACAAAGAGCAAAGCTGTTTATAGAGCCTCTATCAAACTGAAATTGCAGGTATCTGCACAAGAAATCTGCTTCTGCTGTTGACCTTGAAAGCACACGATTTTTAAATACAGTAAACTGTGTATTCTCTTAGATAACAGATCCACTCTCAACTCAGGGGAGAACGGTTAATCACTGATCTGCTGCTGTTGGTCCACTGGCTGTTACTGCTGCCCTGTCTTTGTAAACCACTTTCAATCAAGACTTTGTTACAAGATAACATACACAAATACAGCTCACACCAAAGGAAAAAAACATCTTTACACATCGTCCTTGAGTCCCACAAGCACAGGCATGTGTTATTTGCACAGCAGAGAGAAATGTAATACAACTTGCAAATTGCTTGTGAGAATAGTGGCACAAAACAATCAGGTAATTTTAAATCAGCGCCCTCTTCAGTTACATTGCACATGATTGAGGTGCCTACGCAAGTAGAATATGAAATACAGTGCGTCTTTTGGATGTCAGTCTGTCAGGTGAATGTGCCTCAGGATGTGCCTCTTCAATCCTTCAGATACCACTTTTGCCCCAGAGAGTTCACATCATCTCTCACAGTATTTCAGTAACACTGCATAAGATACTATAGTTAGTAGTAGCTTTGAAGTGTCTTCTAAGGACTTAAGATGAATGCACATTCATCATGAAAAGACGAGGTGTGGGTGGGGGCAGAGAGTGAAAGGTGAAAACAAGTTAGAAAGAGAAGGTAAAGAGAGTTAAGAGAGAAATTTGCATCTCTGTTTAAAAAAACAAACAAAACAAAAAAACAAAAACAAGAAAAGCACAAATCTGGTCAACCTGCATCCTGGTAATAATTGGATGTGTCAGGATTTCTTTCTTTGGAGTCCTTCAGACTTGGTAAAATCAAAGCGTGAAAGGTTTTCCTGTATTTTGTATCCATATTTTCCCTGCCAAACACAAGCTGGGCCAAACTCACGCACATCACCAATCCAATACTACTGCCAAAATCATAGGTCTCGCCGCACCCAACCTCCAAGGGCTCAGTTGTAAGGCCATCACAAATATTGTCAACACAATAGCATAGGACATCATACACCCACTTAAACAGCACCTCACTGTTCTGCCCTCTGGACACAGGTACAGGTTCCTGAGGTGCAGAAGGTGGGCCTCATATATGCAACTATAGCAGCCCCAAATAGGGTGACAAGCTAAACGTCTTGTCCCCATGCTGTTTTATACCCATCGCTGTCATGGGCTGTGTATCCATTTTTTCATGTTTTCATGCCAGGTATCTTTTGTCCAGCTGCTTTGTGTCTTATAAATAGAGTTACACATCAGTAGTATGAGATTAAACAAAAAGATATCATGTGTTAATAAGTGAGTTTAGTGGTGGGTGGACAGAGCCAAGCTAGCTGTTTCCCCCATTTTCATTCTCTGTGCTAAGCTAAGTTAGCCGGCTGCTCACAGTAGTTTCATATTAATTGTACAGATATGATGAGTGGTGTTGTTCTTCTCATGTAACTCTCCCTGAGTAAATGAATATATGTATTTCCTGAAATCTGAGACTGTTCCCTTAACATCAAAGTATCACGCACATTCATCTCACAACTGGAACTCAAAAGAGGAATATGACTCAAAATAGCATGTGAACAAACACTTGAATATTTTCAAAACCCCAAACACGTGTGGGAATCTGGGCCGTTGACAGTAAAGATAGTAGTATTAAACACAGTCTTGTGTTTTTAAGTTCATTGCATGCACTTTACTGCTAGTTGTGTCAAATTAAAAAGTACAGAGGAACTCTGAGTCAATATGTACACTCGTACAAACACACAAAACAGTGTTTTTAAGTGGTTAAGATACAGTCACACACAATAACACACACACCACCACACAATGATTTGGCACAGTTTTCTTGGTGCCATTGGTAAACCTAAGGAAGTTGCAATGGCTCACTCTGACAGCAGCCTCTCTCCGTCTTCTCCCACCGCTGTGAACAGACTTTGTCTCCCAGCATTAGTCAGACATTGTGAAGGAAGGGAAAGTTTATCTTAAAAGCTCCAAAGGCTACAACCTTTGGTATCACAACATGTTTGGGGCTATTGTTCTTCTGGCAGAACATCAATAAGTGTCCAAAACAGTGCCAAAACTTGTTTCAGAATGAAAACACATTGCTGGGGGAAACAAACATGTGAGCGAATGACAGGCAACATCCTGTTTCTCCATGTGCTTCATGCTTTAGGATGGAGTGACAGACACGAGGTCAAATGAGATACACCTATCTGTACACAACATGTGTATACTTATTCTATAAAAGTCTTGACTATACTGTAAAGAATAGAAAATGCAGCCTTGTGAAATTCAAAGCTAAAAGTGTATATTTAGGCACTCTGTGGAGCTGATTGAAAAAACTTGTATCTGTAAAATATTCACAGCAATTCTATTAATTGGCACAAACTGTGAACCTGAAAGCAACCCCTCATGCTAAATTTAAAAGATCTCAAAGCAGCAAAAAGAGGAAAGGAAACAAACAGAAAACAAAAAAGCTAGCAAAAACAGAAAAAAAAATCCACCCGCCTCTTCCTTCCTCTACAGATACTGTTTGTAAACCAACTCTTTCCTTTGCGCATAATGCCACACATCAACCATTTTCAGTGGCTTTTACCACAGATTAGATGGATCCAAAGTATCTAATTGCTTCAAGGGGGATCATGCTGTGATCTGTGATCTGCACAGTGTAGGGTTAAACCAGCTTGAGGCTTGTCATGCCATTGGTCCCCAGCCTGTAACTATTTCTGTGGTGCGAGCAAAGAGAAGATGATAAAGATGATGGTCATGCCATTCACCAAAGCTAGATTACAGGGGGAGGACTATTTAAGCAAAGAGAGGGAAGATTTAGTTGCGCTGTACTCAATAAAATGATTCACTATGGGTCCGCAGTGTGGTTGAAGACACAGTTACACACAAATATAATCAAAGGGTCTTGTGTTGTGAGGGAGAAAACACGGTATATCAAAGAATTTCATGCATACTAAACAGGAAACATATGCACTGCATGTGATCTCTGCATTAATAAGAGCCATGACAGATACCATACTGTATGTTTGCAGACATCTTTAGCACAGAAACATTCTCCATCACATCACAGCATTTTACTCAATCATACTGTAACAAGTGGTGGGGAGTGACTAAGTACATCTACTCAAGTACTGTTCTGCAACACAGTCTTGAGGTATTTTACTTAAATATCAATTTTATGCTACCTTACACTACCTCACTAAATTCGAAAAGAAATGTATATTTTCATGCTTTTCTACTCTATTTGACAACTATAGTTATATTGCTTTTAAAAAACTGAAATCACACAACTTGCTTATAAAATATGATGCACTTATGGATTAAAAAACTCTATTGCCTCCAATGACCTCCACCTGTAACATTAACATCACATGTTTCAGCATAATCAGTGATTATCAAGTAACATACTGTAAACGATAACATAACACTACACTGCACGATAAGTAGGCTACACTTCTATTTCACAGTTAAAGCCAGAGTTTTCAAAAGTTTCATATGAACAAGTATAATGCAAAAAAGCTCTGATAAAGTCACTGTACACTACCAGCCCAGAAACAAACGGCACACAGACAAAGTTAGTGAGTAGCTGGTAAACATGGTGGAGCTAAAGAGCACCAGATATTTCCCTCAGGAGGTTGTGGAGACTGAGCTTTAAAAAAAAAAAAGAAAGAGAGAGAGAGAATATATTGGACTTTCATTTATCAGATGGACAAACATGACTCAAAAATCAATGCTAATGTTGCCCCTTGCATCCTGGATGAGTAAATAAGCAAGTGTCAGGTGACATGTTCTGTCAGGTTAATAATATGTCAGTGTTGTGTTTTACAGCCTGTTGTGCTGAACATAAAGAGGATCCATCCCCCAATACTGGTAATACTAGGCCTTTATTACAGAAGTCATTTTGACATGACACTGCAGGAACAGCACTGGTTAAAATAATCAAATTAATGAGTCTCAGTGTCCTGTGTGTGCTGACACACTGCTAGGACTTACTGGAGCACTTAAATATATAATTGACACATTGTTATTGTTATTAGTAACTCTCCTGCTTTTCCTAGGTAGATAAAAAATATCTGTAAAGGCCTCTTCTCAGGTCATCTGCAAGAGTAGCTTTGATATGGAAGTGCATGTGGCTGTAAGATCAACTCTATGTATGGAACTGCAAAATCAATACTTCTGTTTTTTTCCATCTGTCTAATAAGATGAAGTTTCTGTACTCTGCTTCTGCCTTCTACTTAGTAAATGTAAAGGCTTCCAATATCAGGCCTTGGGACAGAAAATGGCAGCAGTCCATTGAAGGTTTTATTACACCAACAGCACCTACTGATTTATAGTCGGCTCATTGTGCGATGCAGCTTGGAGATGGAGGGGATGGGCGTATGCAAAGAAAAACCCAATTCGTAATGACACGCAACAGGCCGCACTCCAAATACGTTGAGCGAGCGAGCCCAGTGATCATGGTTTCCCAAGAAACCCACTTCTAATAAACATTCAACATCAGAGTGTTTGAAGGGCAAGTCCTCCCTGGTCTCAGCAGCCACATGTGTATTTACAAACATCTGCAGATTCCCCCTGATGAGACCAAAGATTCTTCTGTGTACTTCCCATGGGAAAGGCTGCACTGAGATCGGGATGAAACAACATTCCAGGCAAACAAGGTTTCCACAATAAAAAAAATGTTAGCAGACAGTATATTAATGTCACACAAAGACCCTCCCTACCCAGAGGGGCCCGTTTGGAGTCACAGAGGTTGGTACACAAGAAACAAACACTTAATTGCTGGAAAACAGAAATATCACAAGAAAAGTTAAACTGATAAATTGGTTTGTTGACATTTATCCTTTTATGTAAAACCAGATATTGGCCTATAACAGTCTGACATCATGGATGCAACACATTTTGATTACATATTCATCATATTAATGACTACTTCACTGGTTTTACATTGGATACCACTGTTTTCCTCGTATTTTTGATTCTTTTTCTCCATCTGAATCATCATAGATTTAAGTAAAGTTTTAATGTCCTGTGATCTAACATCTCAGATGCTGCTGGAGTAGATTTTCCACCCCATAAAACAGAATTTTTGAGGATATTCACTTGAGTAAATCTCAGCAGAAATGATTGACTCTCTTTTTAAAAATCCATAAAAGTCATCCTTCAATGACTGAGGCAGCATGGAGCCGTGCTGAGATAAAGTATCATTTTCCAGCACTGCTGTGGGTCTGAGTCCGCCTCAGGACTCAACCCCCTTCTCCACCTTTTTCTGTCACACCACCACATATTGTCCAATGAGCACAAACACCTTTGAAATAACTCATCAAGCGAATTGCAAATGAGCTGCTCTCAAACCACTAGTCAGCATCACACAGCTATCTTTGATCTGAGGCAAACAGATGCACAGTACGAGTTATTAGCTGAAAACGTGCTGTGTTTTCGGAACAAACTTAACAAGCACCCCCATAACACTTTTTCTGACTGAACAGCCGAGTGATTGGGGCCAGTGGGTACATGTTGGGTGTGCCAACACAGGAAGCAGCACTCATCCTGTGCCACCTTATGCTCTTGTTGCAGGCAGGAAATACCACCATGACCCAACACTGATAAGGACGAGAAGCTGAACTGTGGCCACGTGGTAAACAATGTCAAACAATAGAAAAACCATGTACACCATAGGCCTATGCATTTGAGAGGCAGAGGGAGTGAAAGAGAGATCGATGGAGATGGGAAAATAAAGAGACATTCAAGGTCATAGTACAGATGGATTTTGAAAATCCTGGTAACACTTTAACCCCCTTTATCTCACAAAAAGCAGAATATGAGCAATTGTCAAATTATTTATAACACACTGTAATTGTAAGAATAACTACTTTTTAAATGTTGAAAAGGGATAGTTTGACATTTTAGTAGAAATGTACATATTTCTTGCCAGTTTCCCCCATTTCCAGTCTTTATGCTAAGCTAACTGGCTGAAGCTTCATATTTACTGTACAGACATTAGGGAGGTATCAATTTTCTCATCAAACTCTCTGGCAAGAAATATATCACTGGCAAGTTTGAAACTATTTATTGATGTGTAAACCTCATGAAAATATGTTGAGCTTAAAGTTTCATTCTTAAGCTTGAAAATAGCAGTTTGACAACATAAAATTCTTACCTCAAGGTCTACTTGCTAGATTTCTTCCTCAGCTGTCAGATGCATCTTATGGCCTTCATCAACTGCGTTTTTTCTTTGCTGTTGTGGAAAGTGTGTAGGTATAAAGAAAGGAACCCTTCATTAATAAATATAATGAAGTTTATTAACTAATATAGTAAATAAAAACTTGATACTGTGTTATATTGTAAATGATGCTTCACAGTAGATATTATTGTTGACAAATACACTAATAAACACCTCACACCAATTATATTATAGTGTGCTATAAACCATATACTGATTATAAATGCTAAATAGGTGGTTTCCTGTATCCATATAGTATTTTTTTCCATTATATATTTCATGATATATTTAAACACTTCTCATCCTTTGAGAATGTGAATGTTTAATATCACTAACATCAACTGGGCAGTTAGCCAGCATGTTCATTCTCTGGGCCCAGTGAGAAATATGTCAAACATTTTAAGATGCATTTGAAATGCATTGCTGTGACGTCAGTGGTCCAAATGGATTCAATTTAACGCCTCGTTCCATAAGCCTTTCCTCGGCCGAAGCAGTCATTTTCCCTTGCCGGTTTGTAAATTTACCGTGACTGTGAACATGCATTTATTTTCAGCCACTCCATCGAAATTGAGGCGAAGCTCGGCTCTTGTGGATGACTTTGATCATAGAAAACCTGCTCACAGTTTCTTCCTTTTAAACAAACTGGGCTTGACACAGAGCGAGATTGAATCTCTGTATGTTCCCTCATAGCCTGTGCATCAACACAGCATGCAAATGACAAGAAAATTACACCCCTCCTCTAATAGAGCCATTGTAGGCTTTATTCAGTACATGCACTCTATTGCAGCGGCATATAGTGCAGCTAATGAGGCTCAGAACAAGCTGCTGATGGAATATCATAAAATATTCTCCGCTGAATGCAGACTGCATAGGTTTACAGACGTCAGGGCTGAATACTGATGTCTGTGCCTGTTGAATACACTGCTTCCAGTTAAAATGATTTTTTCCATTTGGACAAAGGCATCAATTTCACATTTATTCATCAGATCTAATGAAGTTCACTCTGGCTTTTGGAGCCAACCACCTCATATTCGTTGCCAGATCCCAGTGTGCTTATCCAAACAGAGTGACTGCCAGCTTTCTTGTTGCAAGGAATTTCCTTACAGAGCACTCCCACCACCTCTTCTGACAGCAGGATGATTTAGATATTTTAGGAAATCAGACTTTAGCGCTCAGTTCCGCTCTGGTGCAACTGTGAGATACTAGAGTTTTCATTTATTTATTTATTTATTTTGCTGGAATTTCATCATGAGGTCCAATCTTAAATACCATGTACTCCCCCCTGAAAATTTTGGCCAAGTGATTAAGTTGTTCCAACCAAAATCTCATTTGCCCCAAAACAACATTGAGTAATTCTTTGTTGGTATCAAGTGTTTATATTGTTGCAGTGGGCTGAGGCAGCTCAAAACCAAAGCAGAGCTGGAGCGTCTGACAGAATATATTTAGAAACCAAAACAGAACTGAACTTACCTGGGCCTTATTTCCGCACACACACAGTTTGTCAAGCTTTAAAGTCCTTCATCTTTTCTTTTAAGGTTTGCATCTGGTCGTCACAGGGAATGAGGGATACAGAGAGGAGAAAGACAATGTTTACCACATTGTAAAAAATGGGTCTTACAACATAATCAGCTGCTACATGCACAATACCAACACTGTCAGTGGTGTGTTGGCCTTTGTCGACATAGATAACAGAGCCAGTCTTTTCTTTGTAAAAGCTGCTCTCTCAAGCTGTTTTCTGTCACTCACTGCACAAGATCAAAACTTAAAGTCCTTTATATGTTTCAGATGGGTGGTGAAATCTTTTTGTCGATTGAGAAAGAGTATTCATGATTTTTTAAATGCAAGATTAAGAAATCCACGGCAGGAAGACGTGGAATTCAGAGCTACCAGTATGTTACACTGAATTTGCAACATTTATATGTCTCTTTCAGGCAGCGGAGCAGACCAGACCTCAGCCATAAGAGATTAGCAAGGAAGGGTTTCCTTAAATGTGCTTTCAGTGTGCTAAGATTAAATTCTGAGTGGGAGTAGGCAGAGCAGTCCACAGCGATCCACTCAGGACTATATATTCTGGCATAATGTGTTCTACATAAAAGCCCATTTTCTCCTCAGCAGCCCAATTTTCATGCACACTGGCCCTGTCCTCAAAACTGCAGAGGAAATGGACCACACTGCGTCTATTTCCAGGACATCCTCCATGGTCCAGCCTCATTAAAATGCATTGCCGCTATGGCTCAACTTATACCACAACTTGCTGCCTAAGCTCTTTGTTTTAAGTGCAGCTGCTTAGGTGAGGTGAATTTTCCCTTCACTGCTGGATAACCTCAGCACATAGAGACATTGTTAAGAGGCACATGAGGTGAAAAGGTTGAACGCTTCCAATCTGATAAGAGTGACAGAAAAAGACAGTGTGTGTGTGTGTGTGTGTGGGTGTGGGTGTGGGTATGTGTGTTTGTCCATCTGGCGTTATCGTGGACAGATTTTCCACTGGCCAGACTACAAGAACAATGATAGTAATGGCTGTGTGTTGCAGGGACTGTTGTATTGTACTCACAGGGAAACCACTGCTTGCTACTGCTGGTCGCTGTTGTCCAGAGGAAAGAGTGCGGTCACCTGAAATCAGCCACAAAATTACAGCTCACTTTCAAGGCTCAGAGTTTTTCAAGTGGGCCTATTGTGTCTTAGACAATTTGTGGTGCGCTGGAAAAGGAAAGCGGAGCAAGAAAGTATGTAAAATATTTCGAAAGAATAGCTTGCATGACTGTAAATTATAATCTCCTAATTTGGAATCAGTCTGTCACAGACACAGAGGAGGGACATGGTCCTGCATGCCAACTGTGGTTATAAAGACTACACACTGTCCTACAAGAGCAAACTATTTTGTACATTTGTTTTGATCGGTCAAAAAGTTACATAAAATGTCTTCAGATAAATATCATTAAATGATAAACTCACTTCAACACTGCCTTTATGGGAATTCAGCCTTTTAAGCCATTTTCTGAGTTTTGCTGCTCAAACAGTGGATGTTCTTTGGCTTTGTAGGTGACTACAGATGGCATTTAGATACACAGTCTCAAAATAAGACACAAAGTGTTTGTGTGCTAAAAGTCTGACGCCTGTTTACTGTTACGTGTGCTTCAAAACAAGCACTTGTTAGTCAAATGCCATCTGAAGAAGAGTGACTGGGTATTGGCTCTTTATTAGTGTCTAGTCTATGGTTACTCTGAAACATAAAGAGCATGTGCTAAAGAAAACACTAATGACTGAAGGGAAGAATGTGAAGGTTGTCTGGAAGTGGGTTGTTTGAGGCTTACCTGAAGCTGGCATTAATATCCAGCTCAAACAATGTTCACTGAGGATGGAGGAAAGAAGGAAACAAATCTGGAAGTGGTCGATTTAAGAGCTTGCAGGAAAAAAATCAAGTAGGAAAACAGGTGTAGGTTGTTTTTCAGTCAGTAAAACAGCAGCTCAGCAAAGTTGACCCCAATTGCTGTTGCATGTGTGCACTCAATACACCTGGGTCTCTGAGCTAATTGATGAGTCCCGCCCACTGCTGGCCACCCAAAATAAATAAAGAAGGTTATAATGTGGACCTGGTTCAACCTAACAGGGGGCAGCATGGAGAATTTGACATTCATGTCCACTTGGTTAAGTGGTTGGAAATGAGAGTGTAGGCAGAGTTTGAACCTTTCTCTCAGGCTGTCATTTTTCATATGCAACATGTACAACTCTCATGTGTGTACTGTACATATGACGCTACAGTGCCACCACTTTGTTGTTTCTACATTTTTTGTATGGATTAAATAAATGAGAAACAGGTTAATCAGTGAGCTTTAGGGGAATTTGAGTTGTTTTATGGACAGAGGCAGGCTAGCCGTTTCGCCCGTTTTCAGTCTTTATGCTAAGCTAGCTTAATATTTACTGGACAGATATTAGAATGGTATCGATCTTATCTAACTCTCGGCAAGAAAGTAAATAAGCCTATTTCCCAAAATGTCAAACTTCTCCATTACAATACAAGACATCTTACAAACCAGACATAACTTGGCCTCTGCTCAGCACTGCACAGTGTGTATATTATGTTACAGACTTCAGTAATCTTTAGGACATAAACAGTAACCAGCTCCTTCCCAGGCATTTTCCTGTCTTCCCATCAGCAGTGACACACGATGCCTCCAGAGAGACTGTATATACTTGAACTTTTACAGAGACACACCAACTCATCCAGCCCCCATCTTTCACCTAATGAGGTCTCCAACTCCAGATGTTCCCACTAAAGTAGCTGCCAGCTGTATCCAACAGGCATACTGTATATCACCAGTGCTCTTTCCATGCCTCTCTCATCTCTCCTCTTTTCTTTTTCTATCTGTCTCTTTCAATTCCTCTTGAAATCTTTCTGTAGTTTCATGGAAAAAGCAGTAAGGAATGTCCTGGCACTGTACTACAGCATTATTAGCCACAGCAGAGCCCGTAGCCTGCTCGCTGCCAGCTCCAGCCTGTACGTCTTAATCTTCGCCACTGTGTACACTTGTTGTCCAGTTGGCGCCATGGCAACAGGGCTGCCGTTCTGTTAGGCGTTTGCTATGATATCTGGAGTTAGCAAAAGACGTACACACGCATGCACACACATTTGGGCAGAAAGACAGACCAACAGGAGGAACAGCAATAACGAGCGAGCATTAAAATGCCAGGACTGGCCCCGAAAGCAGAGCTGTGAAATACTGATGGAAGGAAGGTGAGGCACTTCTGCATAGCTCTGTTGGTCTTGGCCGTCGTTCCTCTAGCTGTGATGGTCAACCTTCAGTTCTCATCATTAGCCACTCACTAGCTTAATCAGGGGATGTACTGTATGTCAGAACATAGGCACAGATCTGCTTAAATGATAAAATATATTGCAGTCATAGCTTGCTTATTAAAAGCAAAACTAATTGGTTATGGCAACATGGCCAGGCAGATGTCCAAACACATGGAATAAGACAGCTACATAACACACTCCTCTAATAGAAACTCTCCATTAGAGCTGATTTTTAGACCCCAACAGATGTTTTAGGCTCAGTTCCTATGATGATCCGTGTGTGTGTGTGTGTGTGTGTGTGTGTGTGTTATTTATTTATTGTTGAGACATGTCAAAGGGAAATTGCTGTTACTTTGTGACAGATTAAAAAGTTATCTTGTCTAATGATAGTGAGGTCATTGTTTATCTTTCACACCCATTCATTCATTATTCAAGTACACTGGCACCACTGCACATGTCAGGACCTCAAAAACATATTGGAGTTATAAGCCCTCTTGTATTCACGAATGGAGCCAAGTCCTTGGCAAAGTTTTGTTTATCTTAAAGGTGGAGGCAATTTAAATGTTTCTATGCAATGTTTATGTATAAAATGTACTGAAATCTTTCACACACTGCAGGGACAAATCAAATTAATAATAATAAAAAAAAAGAATACAGATGAAATACGAGTGATAACATCAATACTGTTTCGCCAGTAGCAAAAGTGAGGAAGCAGAGTAGTCATCAAAAAATCCTTATTTCGTGGGATCTGCCATCATCATTTTATCGCCATGCAGCAGATGACCGCATAAGCCACCAAAAGGTCACACACTGAACAATATTACCTAAGTCACTTGTTTGAAAGAAAATGTGTCCAAACAACTGCCTTTAACAGTTGGAAGTAGTAGTTAGACCTGGAACCATGGAAAACTACAAAACAGGAGTCAGGATGTTAGCAAAGAGTTGTTTCTAGCCTCGGTTTTTGGTTCCGCTAACTCCTGAGGAGAAATCTACTTTCACCAGTTAGTCATTAACTTTGTGTGGCATGAACGACAAGAATGAAACAAAACAATAAAGGAACCAAAACCAATGCACTGGAAAGAAAGCTAAAAGTTTCATCTGGAGGAGAACTGCAGAGTTGGGGATAAACTTCTCTGGTAAGTTCACTGACAACAATAAAACAAACAATATTTATGCTAGGTGCTTTGAATAATAGGTGACTACATTTGAGAATCAGTCCTGTGACCCTCACCACCTACTCCACCAAGGCCTCAAGTCTGGAGGTTGATTCACAAAGTTGACTTGGAAAAGTTTTTTTTTTCTTAGAGGAAACCAGACCAGACAGCTCTGAAGCTGCATTTGAGACAGCTAATCTCTGCTGATGGCTGCTCTGCACTGTTTTGTCCAGGCTTGGATCTGTGGCTCACACATGGATTCGCACAGACGCACACACAGACAAATACTAATGCTGGAGTGACGTGGATACATGCATGCATCCACGAGGCCACCTCAGAATTAAAAATTAACTGCACAGTAAAATGTAGACACGCAGACTGGTTAAAAGTCAGCACACACACACACACACACACACACACACACACACACAGAGTTAAATATCTACATGGGAGCATTTAATAGAGTTCGGCCTCCTGACTCAGCCTCACCTACAGTATGCCTAGTTTTTCTTTGTAGTTCAGCAGAGGGTTAGTCTGTCACGCAGCCATAACATGTGTAATGTACCATACCTCTGGAGAGATTAGATTAGGAAAACACCTGGTTAGACTCAGGAAACACAGTATTGAATTTAGTCTGCAGTACGTATGAATGTGTGCGCGAGAGACCGCCTTTGCAGTATATCACCTGCTTGTGTGAGGTTTATGGGTGCACAGTGTCGGTGTGTGTGTAGGGTACGGGACCACTGACCCAGAATACAGTACCATTTCTCCCTGCTTACAGACTACAATTCTTCGCAGTATCTTTTAAATCCAGAACTGCCTCAGTCAGTCAGTCAACACCGACCTTTCACAGACCTGTATTACAGCACTTTCATCAGCTTATAGTGGTATTTCCTGCTTGCCGTCATAACTAAGTCCACCTTCCATTGTTATTCTTGTTGAGTAGGGCATGACATTTGCGTGTATATGTACCATTCTTTCACCATAAGCCATAACACATAGCCTGATGAGGGCAAAGGTTGGTCCAGCTGACAGATGAACTGAACACCAGTGATATGAAAAACAGTAGGACCAGCGCTGACACCCACGGCATTACTGTATACCAGGAAAATATAAGATAATGGATAAGAAGTATTTCTCCTCACACTGTACATTTTGGAAGTTGTGTTGCTCAAGATATTGTATTGCCAGTTCAGTTTACAGAGTAATCAGCATTAGAAACTGAACTCCATAAAGGACAATTTAAGAGTCATTATGTCTTGGTTTAAGATGAAAGATCCCACATTTTAAATGGATACTGAGCAATTCACTTTGTAAAGCTGGGAGTCACAAAGATAAATCAGCAAAAAGCTAATGCATCCTGACTTTTAGTCTCTAGTAAGGATCCAACTAAAATTCCTACACCCCATAATAAGACCTACTTGAAGTTCTTTATTTCGATTTCTAAATTGTGACTTTTTCAAACCGAGATTTTCTGTTAAAAACATTGTGTTTGTTTGGAGCTGAAAAAACAGGAGATTACAATTGTTTTCCAGGCTAAATCAAGATTAACGCTTTGTGTAAAACTGAAAATTCAGTGAGTTCACTTTGAGTTTTCAAGTGTATCGCAATATCTTTTCTCAGTGTGACTGGCGGTTGCTGGAGATGATTTGACAACTGGAGCAACTTAGCCTTCCTGAAAAGACTGAGATGAGGTTGAAAGTCTTAAATTTAGTAAGTGGGCTTTGAGTTATTATTATTGTTAAACTATCGTTTCAAGTTCGAGAACAACTTAGTCAATCAATATGTGCATGTTTGTAGAAGGTGCTACTATTCTCCCACATATTTCCCTGCCACATCAGGGTCACATCTGGAAGGGCAGGTGTGTGCCCCAGCTGGAGGTGTGTTTACGGCCCCACATGTCAGTAGCTTACAGATATTCCCATTACAGTCCCACAAATCTACAGGCTGGAGGGGCACACCAGGTTGGCCCCTGGAGCATGTGTGGTCTTCCTTTACTATGAGACTGTTTATTCACCTGCACACCGCTGCTGTGATCACATCTTGGCCTGGAGGTGATGGTGAGTTATTAGGACCTCATCTCATGCCTTAAGGTCTGATGGTATTGTAGAGGGAAGAGGAGATGGATCTTTCCTCTTTTTCTTATTTTTCTTCCTGTATTTCTCCTGTTCTCTGAGTTCTCCATTTGTCTCTCCTTTTCACTGTTTTAATTTACTTCGCCACTCTTTTCTCTTAATACGCCCTTCACTCGCTGCATTTCTCTCATTACATGCCTTCATTTTCACAGTTATCCTTCTGTTCTCCCTTTTTACATAAACCTTCTTCCTGTTCTATGTGAATCATATTCTGTCTTGGCACCATCTCCCCTCCATTTTCTCAACTCTGACCTCCCATTTTCCTCCCTCTATAAACTATCTCTGCCTTTATCCTTCTCATTCTTACACACTTATTGAAATGCACACAATCATAAGGGTTACCTGAGACTCTCAAATATCGTATTTTCACCATTACATTTAGCATTCCTCCAAGGCAAATTTCTATGGCTTAAAATTCCTGTACAGGTGGTTTATTTCATTCAGTGGCTGGCGAGGGAAAAAGACGATTTAGGCAATCCTTAGTGGAAAGTGGATTAGGGATTTTAAAGATTTATTTCAGGAAAACCTTCAGGATGTGTCCTAGGATCTCTTCATACCTCAGTAGACGGAGAACTTATGGCTGAACTTACAATGAATTCAAACCGGTAGTGTTGTTGCAGAGTATGAAATGTACAACATCACTCAGTTTCACGTGACAGTCTGAAAAATACTGATGTAAATTAGAGGCTACAGATCATTAATTTGTTCACACAGCACAATATTCCCAATGTTCCTAGTATCATGCAATATACTCTGCAGTCACATTATATGGTTATTAACTAACTATATCTTCACCTCTCAAAGGTGTAAGACAGGAGTAATATATTTGTATTTAGGAATATTTGGGAGATGTCATGTTGTTTGTAGACTTGTATAGTTACACAAAATTAAATTTGCTTCATATCACTTAATTTCTGAGCCCACTTAGTCCTCACCTCCCTTTCTCTTTACCTCACACACATACACACAGACAAGCAAAATCAAAATCATTGTTATTGTTTCTGTCACTAATCTGACTGTGGGAAGGAGAGTAAAGGTCGGGCACTTGTGTCCGCCTGCTGAAGCTGCTGCCTGAACATATTCTCACACACACACACACATGCATGCAGGCACGCACACAAACACACATAAAAGCTTGAAGGTTTAAACTCTTATTATTTCCATAATTGGAATTAGATTTGATATTTAGATTTGTTTTCTTGTTCTACTGAGTGCAGCTCTGTTGGCTGAATATTGTTGTCTCTGGGCCCTCCTAGTCACAGAGTGGTTTCGGTGCCAGATGATACTGGCAAAACTCCTCTTACTGGCCAAAAGCAGATCCAAATCATACAGATGGGACCGGCAGAACAGTTCATAGTCTTTGCAGAACAGCAAAAGGGGCTCGGTTAGTAAATAAAAATCTTCAAATTACAGAGCTCTAATAAGTGTGACTGCAATTAATTGTAGATTTGGGTAAATACCAAATGACATGACCTTTATTTTACACTTAAAAAGTAACATATTAAAAAAATTAACAGTTCCAAACATAGACATCTACTTCAATCATGAGAATTTTGAAACCTTCTATTCCTTTGCGCTGAAGCGTTGCTGCCTGAGGAAACACCTGTTTTCCCTCAAGTTGCCCTTTGACTGCAGGTAACCTTAAAAGATAATCCTGATTTATCACCATATTTCTTTGGTCATAACTTCTATCATTCTGTCATTGTACTCACCAAAATAATTAGCAGGAAAAGCACAGGTTACTGTTACTAATAACATGAACAGTTTGTCCCAGTAAATCATAACAGTGTGAGAATGAACCACTGTGCACACTAACAGTACATCCATTTTATTATTCATACCTGTGCTTTTCTTACTGTGACATGTCGAAATGTCATCTGTGAAAAAGAAGACATTGATATCAACATGTTCTCATTCAAATTGATTGGATACATTGGGGCTAATAACAGGAAGTGGGGCTTTAATGTGAGAGTCATGAGGTGCTGGCTTTCTTCACATCCTCAATTAACACCTATTGTCATCAGAGTATTGAGAACAGAGCTGGGCCCTTGGCACGGACCCACCGCTGTGCCACCTGGGGAACAATGCCTTCTGTGCAGCCCCCAGGATCTCCTGGGATACAATTGTTCCACTACTGTCATTGTAAACTTCAACAGGCTTTGGCTGCGCTCCCACTTCCTGCAACACAATGATAGTAATTCATCACGGGAATATTGAAATGGAGCTGCTGTCTGACTGAGTGTGTTGCCACGGGGATTCTATTGTGGATGTGGGGCAAGACATTCATGTTTTTCATTTGTTCTGCTGTTGGCTTGAGGAGCGCATCTGGTGAAGATGTTCACACCTTGTTTATCAATACGTGCTGAAGGGCTGAACATGATAAAGCTCTTTATGCAGGTGGGACAATAAGAGGACAGAATTAAAGTTGCATCAATAAGTTTTTTGGCCACTTGGGGTCAGAATTTCCCCAACAAACAATAACTAACTTAGAATGTTAACATGGTTAATGTGTTGGCAAACCATTGGCTGTTTACACAGCCAGCTAACCAGGTAGTATAAGTACTCATCTGAAGCCTTGTCTCCAGCCACCGGGCAAGTCCAATGGTTTCTCTTCTTCTGGTTCAGATTTTTGTCTCCACTTACTACTTAAGGAAACATCTTCCTATTTAGCAGCTAACTCTGCAGCTACATTCACTACTAGTTGCTAACTCTATGTTATCATTTGTTGCTAATATAAAGTGCATTAAACAGAGTGTAAGGTTGATGCAGGTGATGACAAAACAGTTAAGCTGCAGACTGTTAATGAGTTTAAAAGATGCTTAGATGCTCTTACATACTGAGGAACTGCAGAATCAGGTGACATTTCCTTTGTGGTTTTGCAAGAACTCCTTTAGTATTACATACAGGTATTTGACCAGTTGTTCATGTAAAAAATATTAATCAGTGCAGCTTTAAACTGCAGCTTAACTCGGGTCTTACTTTTGTAACAAAGTTCTTTATGGTAACATCACAACATTGGAGTTCATCAAGGCAAGAAACATGAGCAGTCAGGGTTAACTTAAAATAGTTTAGCCAGATTATCTAAATTTGAGTAAACAAAAGTGTACATGACATGTCAGTAGTAATCAGCAAAGTGCAGCAAGTGTTGTGGGTAAGATTTGAGCCTGGAAGTCAGTTTGTAAACTGTAACTGATGTTTCATAACAGACAGAGACGTGAATGGATTTTACTGTTCACCAATCCTAGCTGTAATAACCTTGGAAATCATCCTTTAACAAATGTCGATTTGTGCCAAGACAGGTTGAATGTTACTTATACATAATGCTTCCTGAATCTAATAGACCTAGATGTGTTAAATATGACTCATGCATTTCTCAATAATGAGATATCCACATTTAGTTTCCTGTAATGAGGTTTACTGGCCTAATGTTGCATTCACATATTCCTAGATTAAGCGAATAATGAATACCCTCAGAACACACCAAACCCTCGGGCATTATTTAGATTGTAGTTCAGCAGCAGATCCCCTTTGGTTAATTATGTGTCTTTAGTGAATAGCCAATAAGGAGCACCAGGTGTTAGTGGTTGCTGACGATCACAGATTCTGATTGGATGCAAAACCGCCAGACTGCACCTGAAGCTCAGGTCATTAAAGGTCCCAGTCCCAATGAACTCATCTTCACTGAAACCCTTGTTTAGATTGCTTTGAAATAAAATTAACGTGTTCAACTATCTGTCACCTCCAGAGGTCTGAACAGATCATTTGTTAGAGGTAAACAGATAATTCCTGAACCAAAATGATAGATACAGCTAATTACTGGCTTTCTTTTTTTGTTTTGTACCATGTGGGCTGCGTGTCAAGACAGTGTATCCAATCAGACCTGGGGATGGAAGACATGGTGACACCCAAATTATTTTTGTTGTACTAGCTTTTACTGTACTGTAAAACCAAACTGTTTAAAAGAAACTCTGAATCTCCAAACGACATATGATTATCCGCTTGTGGATAATTCACTCGCCACAGTGAAGCTCCTGCCAGGATTTGCCATCAGTTCCCTTTATCAACACCACAAATGCTACATCCCGAACCTCAAAGAGCATGTTTATCCTATAAAAATGCACATCAATTCAGACAATTTGTACTGCAAGTAGACAGACATTTTAATGCACATCCGCTTTTTCCTTCCTAATCTTTGTATATATACAGCAGATGGCAAACGCTGGATGGAAAGGCTGGTCAGTTGTCGCTGAGTTTCCAGTGGAGACATGTCCTGATCCATATCCAGTGGTGGTTGCATGTGTATATGTGTGTGTGTGTGTGTGGACGGGTTCTCGCTCCTCTGTGAAATACACACACCAGATAACATCTGTGTTGGTATGCTGCACCCTTGTGGTGCTCAGCTGCTACATCTCTATAAGTCCAGATAAGCAGGCTGCTTGGCTCCGAGGGAGTGAGACTGAATCTGTGGCATTTCACTCAATAAAGGATCCCACTGCATTGTCCCAGATTTAACGGCCATACAGTGTGTAGTGGAGAAAACCACGGCACCACTGAGAAAGTCTCCCAGAGCAACAAAATGATTTAAATTGCAACAAATGTACCACAACAACACTTATCTCTCTGGAGCACTGAGGCACTTCCGTTTATTCACAGATCTGCAGATGCGAAAAAAAAAGAAGCTGTGACTCCTGACGGCCAAATCATGTGCATTCGAGTGCACAAGGCCCACGCGCTCAGTCCAATCCAACCAGTCAATTGTTCTCTATTAAGACGTCCTTTGTCTTGGAGTGCTGGCCTTGTTGCCTTGCAGAGACATCTCAGGCAGTGGGAACTTGGCTACTGTGCAGCCGTGGTATTGGCAGTACAGGCATCCCTAGGAGGTGACAAGGACAGCAAATTGATTGGGCCTAAATGAGAGTGAAGAGGCAGATTGATTGCCATCGATCCACTTCTTCCTCCAGCAGGCTCCTCCATCTTTGATTATTACCACTTTACGCCCAATCAAGTGTGTGTGAGCCGTGATGGGTGGGGAAATCCCATCGAGAGGTATTAGCTCCATTTAGAAGGGCTGTAATTATGAGAGGATGTGAGGGCCTAAGGTCAACACACAGCAGGTGCCATCAGGCTGGATGATAATAATAGGGCTTCCTCTTGCTTCCCACTGCAATTTAGTCATATAGATAATAGGCTATGGAGAAGATGGTGTGTTTTCTGTGTGTGTGTTCCTTGGAGGATGCTTTGCGCATAATAAATGTTTCCATAATAATGGCCCGAGGACAGGCAAACAGCTAGCTGTGATGAAACGCAATCATTTATGATGCAGATTGAAGGATAACAGCGCTGCTTGGTGCTTTTTTCCACATTTTTTTATTGAAAGCTTCATCAGAGAGAAAAAAAAACAACTCATAAAACCCAAGTCAAATCCTAACATCCACAGATGTACAGATAGTTTCTCAAAGATCACACACACTGAGCAGCGTGTGCGAGGCGTGACCATGTCCTCCTCGGCGCTGAAACAAAGAAAAAGTGAAAAAGAAACAGAAACAGAAAGAGAAAACTAACAAAAAGAAGAAAAAAAATTAAAAACCGCTCTGCTGTCCTAATAAATAGTTCTTCTTTTTATCTGGTAAATGAGTCCAATGCCTAACACACTTTCTGTGTTGGCTATCTCTAAACAATTTGGTCGGCCATTTCCTAGTGATTGTTGGATCTGGTATTTCTCAGGGAGCTATTTGAACTCCATGAGGGGTGTGCTGGCTGGCTGGCTGGCTGGCTGCGCTCCTGGGGTTGTGTGGCCAATCGATAGCTCTCATCAAAGGTGGACCGAAGCATCAACAAAAGCACAGGGCCTCGCTCTTGTGGGGGGGTAGTTTGAGCAATTTTCCCACTGCACGGTGTGTGGAGAGTGTGGAGTAAGGTGTGTGTGTATTCATGTGTGTGTGTGTGCTGGTCTGTGATGAGTTATTGAGCCACGGTTCTCCATTACACTCTGCTGTGAGAGACAGGATGTGAGAGTAACTCTGAACTACTATTTTCCTAACACACAAGAATCAATGTGGAATGGCTACAACTCTGTTCACAAAGGGTGAATCTGCAAGAGCCTCGCAACAACTGAGTATGACGTGTATTACATCTAATGAGTTTACTCCTGTGACAGTGTGGAGGCCACACTACATTAATGACTTTCTGAATCATGTCAGATTTAGGGATGGTGGCAGTTACTGTGAGAAACTGTGAGTAAGGGACGGATTGAGAAAACTGTTTTTTCTTCTTCAAAAAGGCAGTGAATGAAGCACCTCACCTTGAAAGATTGACACTGGAGAAAACCAAGGTGTAGGTAAAATCTAAAAATCTGTATTTATCTGTTATCTGAGAGTAGGTAAACTCGCAGAGAATCAGATTCACCTTGTAGAGAGTGTGTGAGTTTTCCAAAAAGAATCGATGGGGAAAGAAATCTACAGCATCCTTCCTCCTCCCTGCATCAAACAGTGGTCGAAAAACAATTCAAAGTATTTGATTTGACTTTCTTGGGGCACCAGATGAGTGAGATTTACTGCATTGTAATATTTTCAGGTACATTTTTGAGCACAAATCTATGCTTATAACTGCATTTTAAATGCTAATAAAACCTAATATATGATTGCATAAACTTTTCAAGCCTTCTGGAAGTTTGGCAGCAAACAGGATCAACCTGACACTCAAGTATGCAGACTATGAAGAGTGTTGGAGCACCAGTAGAGCCAAGGTACACTCAGCAATATGAATGACATGCCAACGAGGACACTGCCCCTCCAACCTGCTGTCTCTTCTTAGTGAGACGGCAGCAAATTAACCTGCAACCCAGGACGCACAAGCAGTGCTAACACGCCTACTGCAGCTGGTGTTAGCATCATGTTTCAGAAATGATTGTTGCAAATTGCAGATAAACTAAAGTCCTGGACATGAGAGGACATGCTCTCATGTTGCAAATTGTAGCTTTCATGTTGGAAATGAGGTGAACTGGGCCCCTGGATCTCTGGCCAATAAGACAATGAGAGAGCAGCAGATTGGAGTCTTTCACTTCGACGTGAAAAGGATGCTAATGTGGACTTTGAGTGGATGTAGTGAGGTATGTTAAATACAGAACGTAAGAATGGAAGAGGGGGAAAATGATGAGTGACTGTGTAGAGAAGAAGAGAAAGAATCTGTCTGGGTGTGATGGTGCAAAGACAGGAAGTGTGTGTGTTGCTAATTAGAGAGGGGTCAAGCTGGTCACCTCCTGGAATTCTGCACCAGGGACATTCTGCTGCATGAAGACAGAGAAACTCCAGGCTATGGCCACTTCTGCCTGGCAACATGAGCTAATGATCCCCTTTTCTTTTTCTTTCTTTTTCTCTCTCCCTCTCTCTTGCTCACACAGTCACACACACACTTTCTCTCTTGGCATAGCTGGCTTCTGGTTTGTGCTGACACATGGGCTGACTGGGAGCTGAGCGTTTCTGCTACAGCCTCCTTAAAATTGCAGGCACGCCTCCTGTACACTTCCACCAAGGTATTGGTATTCTGAAAAGGTACTTTATGCCATTGTGCTATTAAGAAAAAAGCCATTTCTATTTGTTCAGTCAGGTAATCTCTCAGATCTCTGTGAAATATTAGTACCGTGCACCAAAAGCAAACGCCTGCCTTAACATCTTTTTCTTTCTTTAAATCTCCATTAGCAAAATAGAGCTGATATTCTTTGTTGTGCATTTTCTCCGTAATCTCTTGACTATTTGTAATCCTATTTCCCGTAATGCCATTACTATTGAATCTCAGGCCATTTGTAGGATGCTCTGCTCTCTGATGTGCAACTCCTGCATTATGAGTCCTATTAAGCTTCAAAAATGTCTTCTGTACTCTATAAAACAGCAGCTGTAAAAGTCTAGAGAACTCGACTTGGCTATAGCTATGCTGTATTCATAACCTTGCTAAAAGTTACGTAGAACAACTCCTCACACACGCACACAGACACGCACACACATACTAGCTTAAAACTGGTTGAGTTATAGTGTAGCAGCTCTGTCGTTTCATCAGGACACTTAAACATGATTCAGAAGGAGTGAGTCCATGCAGCAATGACGAACAGATGAGCAGTGTGGGCACGTCCAGGGAGCTCTAAAACCCAACATTTGTCAGCTGTTAGCTGTTAAAGAACTGTAATGTGGCAGAGGCTTATTCATTGGGAGATAAGAGCAAATCATAGCCTCGAGGCGAGTAAAAGCAGATGTTGAGTGGCAGATCAGATGAAAGGAAAAAGGGCAGGTGTTGATTTGATGGGACGGTAAATGGCTGAATACTCGCTGAGACACGTCTGAATGACGCATTTGGCTTTTGACCCCGGCTGGTGGATGGAAGACGAGAACGTAGAGCAGGTATTTTGAAAAGAAAAGAAATGCATGTATGGATTTAAAGGTTTAGTCCACAACAGGAGCCTGCGTTCTTGTTTCTTTTGTGTGGACAGGTGGCCTGTGAAGTGAGTGAGTCACACGTTCATGGCCAAATGATCAACAGTGGCCAGCTTGTCACACAGATCAGTGGACACAATGAAGGCACAAGCCCGAGACAGCTTCCTCTTTAGCACCATAGAGTAGCTTCGATATTGTGTAGCATTTCTTTAGCACACATTCTTTACCAAGCTCTCCCATGTGCTTTGCTTTTTTAACTATCACACTGATAATTTGGAATCATTTGGAAGCTTTGTTAAAAGGCACTCGATGTACAATTTGATTGTTAGTTACAAACGTCGCCTCGCATGATGACATAGCTTGCCTGTAATATGCACAACGCGCCATCTTGTCCCAAAATGCAGCCGCTGGACTTCAATTTGAATGAGTCACATGAACTGCAAAATCTCAATTGCAATTGTCACCAAACAAAAAGCTCCTTCTCTGTTTGGAAGAAAAGGGTCTTTTGAGGGACACTGGAGTGGATCCTATTGCCCCGGAGGGAGACAAATTGGGCCCGTCAAGCCTCATTGCGAGAGTGACTGAAATTGGTTTGTGGTTCTGCTTCTGCACCATCCAATAAAGAGAAGAAACCTAAGAGAGAGCGAGCGTGAGAGAGAGCGGGACGAGGGAGAGAATGACAGCGAGGGAAAATGAGAGCAAAGGAGCCCGGCTTGGCCATGGCACATTAATGGTGCCAATGAACCAGGGAAAAAACGGGGTCTTTTTAGTGCTGGAGCACCACGGTCAGGGCAGAGCTGAGCAGGCATGAGCGAAAAGAGCAGACACACAGTGCTCTTGACACACACAGGCTGCTGTAATGGGGGCAGAAATGGCTGCTGTCCCACAGGCAATTTCTTCAGGGGCAATCCTCAGAGATGAAGTCATTGAAAATCTTGCGCAGCCCTGAGATGGAAAGACCGGATGAGATGAGTCAGAGGTTGTTTGTGCAACAAATTGGGACAACCAGGGGTACAACTGACACTCAGTGGTGGGGTCGAGGAGGGAGCCGCCATCAACATCTTGTTATGGCTGGTGAGGAGCCTAGTTAGTTCCCACAGGTGTGCTGACCTCCCCAGCTTGCACTGGGCAAATGATCAGGGGTTCAAGACAGACGATCCCTTTCTAGCCTTTAAACACACTTCTTCTGTGCCTTGTTAGTGGCACAGAGTGATGGCAGTCATACAATGCAAACAGGATCTTATAAAGAAAAGTTTCCTGGTTTACAGATGTGGAGTCTGTTTCAGCAAAAGGAATAGTATGACATTTTTCACAATAACTTTAATCACTCTCTGCTGGTCAACTGCGCAAACACGACAAGACTCTAGGACATCAAAACATCCGGCCAAGAAATAGTCCAGCACATAACTCCCCATAAAACAAAACTGTGTCATTTTTTTCACTGGTTTTTGTATGGATTCAACCAGCATAACATGTTAATTAGTGAGCCATAGAGGTGCTAGAGGGTGATTTTTTTAAAAAAGTTGTACAGAGCCAGGCTGGCTTTTTCCCCTAGTGTCCAGTCTTTGTGCTAAGCTAGGCTAACCAGCAGCTCATGCAGACATGAGCACGACATGCATCTTCTCATGTAACTCTTGGGAAGAAAGTGAATAGGCATATTTCCCAAAATGTCGAACTATTCCTTTAAGCACTTCTACTAGTTTCTAAAAGAGTTGATTTTATATTCTCTGGCTGCTACATACATTAGGCCAGTGCCATTAGTGCCATCAAGTTTATGCAATCATTACTGAAGACTGAAGCCTGAAGTTTTGTTGAGTTTTGTTTGTGATTAACAACTTACCTGATGTACAACATGCAGCAAACACCACTCATCTGGAAATCTGAGCAGATAAATACTCAAAAATGTGACCTAGGTTTGGTGATGCCTACATGACAGAGATTAAAATGAGGTCAAACAGCAGCATGGAGGTTCCCAGTTCTGTAAGCTCGGTATGCTGAGAAATGGTTGAGTTAGTTATGGCTGAGTCAAAGAGATAAGGAGACTGAGGACAGAAATCACTACGAGGACAAAGCTGGAAGTAATGCTTTGACGACCACGGAGCGTAGCAAGCAACGTTCCCCAAATCTGTTTCCTAAAGTTTTCCCTGCAGGATCTGAGAGAGATAGAGAGAGAGAGAGAGAGAGAGAGAGAGAGAGGTGGAATGCACCCACGGCGTGCGAAAGCATCGTAAAGGTGATGAGACATATAAAGAAATGAAAAGACAAGAAGAGGAAGTGAAGGAAAAGGACTTTTGGTAGGGCTGCCACCGGCTGTATCACACATTTAAATACTGTTTGATGGGTGTGTGTGAGTGTTTAAGTGAGTGCATGTATGTGTACATACTCTGTGTATATGTATGTGTGTGTGTGTGTGTGTGTGTGTGTGTATGTGTGTGTATGTGCGCGTTGGTGACAGCTTGGACAACTGTGGAAAAATTAGCTTAAACCCGGTGAAAAGAAGATGTTAAGAAGGATAGTAAGGACTGGTCCGGCCATCAAGGTCAAATAAAAAACAACGACAACAGCAACAACAACAACAACAATATCAACATTAACATCAACAACAACATCAACATCAACAACAACAAAATCAAACTGAAAAATGAAAAGGAAAAACAAAACAAAACAAAAAACAAAACTCTGGTTCAGAGTGTCTCTTCATCTTTGGTATAAAAATGGCCATCCATGGGCTGCATTTGATCCACAACTAGGAAAGACTACAGAAATTGTCAACAATTTCTTCTATTGCTTTTGCACTGATTGGTTTAAACCGTAAGCTCCTACTGAATCTACTGTTTTTATTTCACTGCCAGAATTTTTCCGTAGTTTTTTTTGTTCGTTTTATAATTTTTTTCTTCTTGTTTTTTTGTTTTTTACATTTTTCGCAGTGTGACAAGCAAAGCGGGCTAAAAACATCTTAAAGCTCATAAAAAAGGTAAAATGTGGCAGATAAAAAGCACTAATGTCATTGACAGCAACTTTGCCATGTAAAATAATAATTATGATAATAAAAACAAGTTCAGCATTTGCAACAGACTGCATCCACAATGCAGCATGTTTTCTTATGTTTTCATTTTTTCCTCATTGTGAAAAATCTCTTCAGAGCTTCATCTCCCCCCCATGAGTCTTTTTCCCCCAACAGACATTTTGTTTTCTTCTGACACTTAGTTACCTCTGACATAATAATTATCAAAGTTTTCTTCTAATGAAGAAAAGAAAAAAAGCTCTTCTCTATTAAATCTGTACAGCTTATGTGATAGATTCTTTTTTCCTCTTTAGAACAACTCACCCAGTGTCTTGTACCCTCCAAGTGGTCCAAGAGACTGATTTTGTTTGCTTTTTTTTTTTTTTTTTTCCCTAACCAGACGTCAGAGTTGAACTCTGTAAAAAGTTTCTGGCGCCCTTCAAATTAAGGCCATGAAGATTCAAGAAAGAAAAAACACTTTGTTTTTGAATATATCTAGAAAACTAAAATTTAACACTAGAACATAAAAAAGAGTGAAAAGAAATTGTAGCTTAATATCTGAGGAAGACAATCTCTGTGTGTATCTCAAACTTGACTCCCCTTTTCTAATTACAAAATAAACTTCATCACCTACCTGCGCATTCAACCTTTTTTTTTTTGTCATTTTTTAATTAGATTTTTTTCCTTTTTTTCCTCTTTTTTTAATTGGTTGAGAATTTTCTTTGAGAAACTTTTCAAGCTTCAGCCCAGCCCTTCAGGCAGGTTCCCAGACTAAACAATTTCACTTCTTTGCACTGTGCCCAGCAATTTTCCCATCCCCTTCCTCAGCACTCTTTGCCTCCTTCTTGCGTTTCTTTTTTTTTTTTTTTTTTTCTTGTAGGCCAGGTAGGAAATGAAAAAAGTGTCTCTTTTTTGGTGCCTGGGCAATCTGGAAGCAATCTCTTTCTGTTTCTCTTTTCCTCACATTCACAGTGCAGCCACCTTCTGTCTCAAGGCAACGCTGTCACAGGAACATTCGCTCAGGCCGTTGCTATCTGATGAAAGAGGAGAAAACAGAGAGAGAGGGAGAGAGAGAGGGAGAGAGGGTGTGCTGCTGTAATCAAAGCACAATATTATAAATACAGAAGAGCAATAGAGCTGACAGCTGACAGCCCAGTCAGAAGACTGAGGCAAAATGAAGCACGTTAAACAGTTTTGAGCAGGTCAGAAACACAAAAAAAAAAGTACTGTCAAAATGACGAGCAAATGACAACAGCTGCCAGGATGAATTTTAGTCATTTCATAACAGCACTGTGTTTCTTAGCACTCTCATTTTATTTCATTTTAAGATCAGTATGAAGTACTGTGAAGCTTAACAAAAAACATTTGTCGAAGAGAAATACCTAGCAATTCGACTGCCTTTGTAATTTGAAAAACATCTCGCAATTTTTCTGATATGTTTGTATGATAATATCCTCTCAGTTCAACAAATAATTCCCAGGCAGGAAGCTTTTCTACACAAAGTGGATTTACTTAGAGAGAGAAAAAAAAAGCCTGTTTGTGATTTTAAAAATTTGTTGACCACAAAAGGAACTAATGTGAATCAATTAGTAGCGGGCGATATGACAAGCCTCTGTTTCAACATACAGTATGTGATTTTATACAAAGTCAATACACTCTTTATGTTGTGATATGTAAAATGTTGAAATTGTCATGAATATAATGAGCAGACAGGAATGTCTGTTTTTGGCTGATCTGACAAATTAAATACCTGAACATGACTACTGCAATTTAGAAATAATAAAACAGTAAGACTGTTAAGACAAAATATATGAAAAGAGAGAATAAGGTGTCTAAAAGGTTGACAGCAACCTGCTTCACAGTTTGACTTACTTGGACTGGTATGAGTAAGCAGGAACATGGTCGGCAGCACTGTCCACCTGGATCTGTTGCTGCTGGCCAGCCACCTCCTGTGATGAGGGAGCCACTGTCTGGGGGGAGGCGTCCGTCACCACTCCCTGAGGAGACATACACAGGAGGAAATGTATCAGCACTGAACTCTAACAAGCATCTCCCTGCAGTGCGTGGTACTTCCTGCTGAAAAGTATGTGACCACATAGAGTAAAATTCTACTTCTGACTAGTCCATATATACATCAGTACCACTGCGCTGTATGACTGTCCTGGAAGAAGGAGCTGTCCTCTGATACTCCTCTTGAGGTTTTTCATATTTTTTTCCCCCATTTAAGTTTTTCTGTGGGGTTTTTTCTTACCCATATTGGGGGTCTAAGGATAAAGAGTGTCATATCTTGAAGAACTTGTAAAACCCTGTGAGACAAACCTGAGATACAGAGCTATAAAAAATCAACACATGCTATGATGACAAGTATTTCTTACAGCCACAGAACTTTATTTAAAAGTCAAACCTTTTTAGTCAGTGCACATATATGTCCAGATTAATTACAGAGAAAGAAAGAACATGTATAAAATAATGGTGGAATTCTAGGTGCCGTACAATGAAAATGCTTTCTTGAATTTGAATATTCACTTAAGTGTGATAAAGCTTTATTTAAGCACTAAAAAAACTATAAACACTATCTGTCTTTAATTGAACAATTAAGCAACTTGAGTGAACCTGTAAAAGGGACACTGAGAACAAAGGTATTAAATTAAAAACAAAACAAAGAACAGAGAAATAACACCTTACAGTGATTTGACATTGCATATGGTTTTGTGTATGGTAGCCTAATATTACTGTATGATCTTTAGGACAAAGTGTGCTACATCGCTTATAGATTTTTACCTCTATGTTGGTGGTAAAAAGACTTCTGAAAAGATGACTGTGTGCACTGAATTCATCACAACAACCTTTTAGCCTTTTTATGTGTTGAGCATTACCAATAGCCCCCATCACTGAGCCATTTCAATCACCTTTAACAAGCTCTCAAGGATACTCCGCCCTGTCCATACATCAGCCCTCCAGACATTGGCTGATACAGTGATATACGCCCCGCTGCTGACACTGGCATTGAGAGGACAATGGTGAGGATGAAATAGGTAAGAGGTGCCGTGGGCTACACTACAACTACATCTCTCTCCCCTGTCCAACTCCTTCATGAGGAGGACTGCAACTTTCTGAGGAGGGGGAGGAGCGACTAATGGGTCTGTCAGGAGGAACTGTCATTGTCCGTGGGTGGTAGGCTAACCAGAGCTCCATGGCTGACAGATGCGTGTGTTCCAGCTACCTACCAGCCTGAACCGGCTGTGGGGAGAGAGAGAGAGAGAGAGAGAGAGAGAGAGAGACAGCACCGCTGGCACTGTGTCTCACTTCAGCTGCTGTCATCTGATACACGACTGATAGTCCATCTGAATATGACGGTACTGTCAGCCGCCAGACAGCCGGCCCGATCTCCTCGCCGGCCTGCCTGCCTGCTTTCTGCGTTCATCATTTCTCAGGCTGGACTGCCCGAACCTGCCAGGAGCTCAGACAGCCGCCGAAGAAGTGACAAAGTCTGCACTGCTCTTCAAATGCCTTTCCCAAATACTATAAAACTTCTGACTCATCTAGCTTTGCTTGCAGTTTTCTTCCTTGTTGCTGTGGGTGCGAGGCCATTTGTTTGAAGAGAATAAGAGCAATTTACAGCAAGCCTCAAATGTAATCTGTCTATTTAATGACTGTTTTGATCTGCTGTGGTGAGCAGCATTTAGAAATGGTGGAGCGAGTGCTTGTGGGTGTAAGTGAGTGGGCTGTCAGCAGCAATGATGTCGTCCTTTGGGTAAATATCAACATTTTTGATTATTGATAAGTACCATGTGCATGCGTGTGGGTCTTACTTCGACAGGGACGGCTGTTGGAGGCACAGGAGTGTACTGGGGAATGTAGGTCCCTTGCATAGGCGCCGCGGCGGCTGCAGCAGTCATGTACTGAAACACAAACAAAAGACAGATCAAAATCCTTGCACATGAAAATTCCTGCTACACACATTAGAGCATCAAATCCCGATCCAATATTAGACAGGAAACAATTTTCAAATGTCAAACACAGATATCACAATTCCCTGCAAGTCTCATTCAGTGCATTCATCCCTGAAACCACTGGGAATGGGAGCCTGCTGTGCCCTCAGCGTCCTTCGGAGGGCGCTAAAAGAATATGTGTGCAGGCTCAACAGAGCAGAGCAGAAGACAGTGTGTGAGGAAGAGATGTCATGCTGTTCCACCAAGACTTCATAGGCAGGCAAATGCACCAGGCCACAGCTGAGAAGAAGATAAGAAATATATAAAAAAGAAAGAAAGCTGAAAGGAATGAAGGAGAGTGAGAGAGCAAGAAGAAGGAGAAAGCAGGAGGTCTGTTGCCTGCGGCCTATATTCCTTTAGTCATGCCTGCCCTGGCTTTTAACTGGGTGCTAGCTCGCTCCATGAGGGCCATTTTACAGATGTGACACAGGTTCGGTTACATGACAGCCATGGGGCTTTCACATGCAATATGAATGAGGACATGGCACTTTGTGTGAGGCTTTTTCTGGGACTTGCTGTGAATGCATGGTGCGTGTGTGTCTATGTGTTTATGTGCGAGTGTGAACACGCGTGCCGGTGTAAGCCTGATTTGACAGTGTGTGTGTGTGTGTGTGTGTTTCTTTTTAATTAGCACATGCCTGTGCATAAAAGATGACTTATCACTATTTGTCTGTCCAACTGTGCATGTGGATGTATGCATTCTCCTGTGTGCAGCTGTGTGTTGGGAACATACATGCATGTCTGTGTGTGTGTGTGTGTGTCTGAGTGTGAGAAACACAAAGACAAAGACAAAGACGCTTGGAACGATAATGCTGCAGTACAGCGCCAACGGATGTGATCCCATTAAAAGCCACCAGGCTGCCTCTCCGCCTCTCCTCGTCTTCCTGCTGCTTTTCCGGACTAAGGAAAAAAAGGAAGTACAATCTCTTTCGGTCTTATTTTTTCCTTTGCCTCTCAGTCCCCCTGCCAGTGCTAAAAAGCGTGGCGGCAATATGCAGTAGGAGGCAGTAATGGAGGGGTTGTGCCGGCCTGCGGAGCCTTTCTTGGCTGTGGGCCCGGCGGTGCTGGTGAAGTGTCATTACCGGCAGCGTTGCTAATGGATCGGGTACGGCTCCACCGCTCACCGCTAATGAGAGCAGCTAAAGGCCATGGACATGGGTGATTAACTCCCCCACCGTCGCTACACATGGCCAGGAGGATGCCCTGGGATGGATGCTCGTGTACGTTCGCATGTGAGCGCGGCTGTGTGGGTCTGCGCGTGTGAATTTAAGGTTATCACACCTTCAGGGCTGTCACACTCAGGACGGGGGGGGGGTGAGGTGGCATATCCAGACTTCCTGACACATTACCACATTACTTCACTGTGTCATCCCTTCTTCCCTCTCACCTTCCTGTCACTCCCTCCCCCCACTCTCTCTCAACCCGCTATCGTCTAAAAGGGCCTATCAGATTGTTGAAGTGACCTTCTCCCTGGTGAATCTAAACCATGCATACCAATTTTCTTCGGGTCTTCGCTTCCCCTTCGCATTAACTTATTCAGCCAGCTCACCTGTGAGGGCTGCATGAAAGCAAATGAAGGGAAGCAGGAGATAATTAGCAATATCAAAATCTCCCCGTCAAAGGAGAATGTCCATTTGAAATGTTATATTCTCTGCAGGACTGCAAAAGGAATTTAAATTAGATTTAACAAGAAAATTTAATAAGATAAGATTTTCTCTTCTACCATAACCATTAGTTAACCTATTTAATGTGGCAGACTGAGCAGGGCATATTTCTGCACTCGCTGCTGTGGCAAGTCATGGGGATGTCAAGCCTGGCTTCAGTGAATTGGGTTGCTATGGTGATAAAGATGATTTTTGTCCAATTTCAACTCTTTTAATACTTCCCTGTCCATAGTCAGGGGACAGGTTTGGGCAATATAAAGCATCCCTAATTGGCAATAAATGGTGTTTCACTCTCGCAGTCACACACGCAGCAGCACATTCAAATCTACGCACATGCACACACACACGCGGGCGCCTGAAGCAGATGGCGTGTGTGTATGTTTGATGAACGGGAGGACTGAATAGTTCCTTAACGAGGATGGTGTGAGTAGACTCTTAAAGTTTCTATTCTACCGTCACTCTCCATGACATACACCTATAACTACAGTATAAAGTCAGACCGCAATGCAGCAATGCCAGGATGAAAATCCATAGAATAGACAGAACCTCTCTGGTACCACAGTGGTTTGGGCCTCTGCACCACAGTAAAGTATAAGACAGTGCAATTTATGTTTGGTGGGTACGAGGATGATGGGGCAGTTTACTTTCTGCAATCAGTTTTCCACATCAACAAGAATTTCTCCATAAATTGTGGTTCTGGCGCTGGTTTGATGTAGCACAGCATGTAAGCATGCTTAAATGTTCAAATAAATCATCACCTTCTCTGTCTGTCACTCAGTCTCCACATCTATCTATCCCCTCTGTGTTGACACGCTATTCTGTCGCATCGTCTGCGAGGTGGAGGATAACAGTTGGTCAAGGCAAGAGCATCCAGCTATTCAGTGTAGGTTATTAATGGCAGAGCAGCGTGGGGATGGGCTCTGATGACTATTGATCTTAGCTGTGGGTCTCCAACATGGGAACTATTGGAACTGCACACCAGCGGCTGTGAATCACAGTGCTGTACCATTTCACCATGAAAAGCCCTCCATACCTTGGCCCCTGGGCTTTGTTATCACCCCACCTGAGGAGATTTACACTGGCAAAATCAGTGTCATCTGTTAAATCACTTCTTTAAACACCTTCTTATCAGCAGGCGTACTGTATATCATTATGCTGGTTTAATATTTACTGTTTCAGTATTAAAGGTACCCTGTGGAGTTTTTGACCACTAGTAGAGATAGGGGGCAGCTTTTTGTTCTTGTTCATGCACAGAAACATGTGCATGCATGCAGGTTACATGATACACAATCCTGACAATATTTTCACATTATTCCATTGATACAGGTAGCAGTTAAAAAAGAAAAGGAAAAAAAAGCAGTTGTAATCATTTTTGTAGAGGAACAACCTGAAACTCAACACTGACATTATAAATTTGAAATGGTGAATGTGTTAGTAAACACATCCGGCAGATAAGGGGTAAGACTAGCATTTATTTGGAGCCATATTCTTGGCCACCCAGCCATCTTAAGTCCATTATTCATGCTTATTTTAGCTCTGTTTTTGTCTCCACTAACTCTTGAGTGAAATGTCTGGCTTGTTGAGTGCCAAATGACCCACTACATTCATGTGTGCACAGTTGGTTTGTTGATTTATTTATTTTTTGCTAAAAAATTATTTAAAATGTTGATACAAAACTAAAATATTAAGGTTGTGGACTGTAAAATCAAAATGAGCTGAAAGATGCTGAAATTCTCTGAAGAGTTGAGTGGAACTACAGAGTTGGATGACAATTGTCTGTGGGTTTGTCACTGTGTGTAATACGTTTTACACAAAGTCATTTGGTTCATTGTTTATTTGAACATATTGATTGGTGCAGCTTTAAGTAAAGCTAAAATACTACAAAGGTCTGCCTTAACAAACCCAAATTAAGCAGTAAACAACTCTGTACCATGGTACACCAGTGTATAAGTCTCAAATGTCATTATTGTTGTATCTAGATCCAGACTTTCAGGCACAAGCTCCGAGTTCACTCAGAGAGAGAGTCTGGTGCAAGTGAGAACATACAATTTGAATTCAGACCTAAGTTCTTATTTCACAAAACAAACTTTAAATTCAGCACACAAATTTCCATATCAGAGGAATGAAACTTATTCAAGAGCAGCCAATTCTTGCACCAGAGTTCTTGGCTACATGCCCTTAAACACATTCAAAAGGCATAGTAAAATTTAAAAATGGCATAAAAGGTTGTTCCTCCCTTAACAATTACTTTCAAGGTCCTGCAAAGACCTAACTGCTCAGTGGTACTAGAAATCACCCAGGTGTCAACATGTGTTACTGTTTGAGTGTGAAGAGACTACATGCTCAGGCAACTTCCCTGGGTGAGTAAAGGTTAAATATAGCCATGCACAGTAATGGAAATTCAGAGCAACATGCAGTACTTCCCCATAGAAAACCAAAGGAAACAGCCCAGATATTAGAGGAAAGGCCCACAACTGTCTTCCAGGGACACAGAAGCTTAATCACTACTGCCACCATGACAACAGAGACCTGTCTCTACATGCCATGACAGGAATAGGATGGAGAACACAGAGGGAAGGTCACCTCTTGTCATGTCAAACACTATGTCGCTCACACACAAACGCAGACACTGACATACTGTACGAAGTGCAGACACACACACACACACACACACATACACACACACACACACACACACACACACACACACACACACAATGCTAAAATGACAAAACAGAGCAGGGCACATCCACACAGGCACAGTAACTAATAGGGAAGAGCTTAACACAAGGTGTGACAGACAGATCTGCTAAGTGGGTGAGATAGTAAATAACCAGTAACAGAGCAACATATGCACCAAACACGGTAAACAAATCAAGGAGCATGGATGGCATGTTTATGTGTGCCATCCATAAACAGTGAGCCTGAGGTTCTTCAGCATTCTGTAACTGTTGTTCAAGACAGACAGACACCACATTGACTGGAGCTGGTGACTGATAGAGGATGGGCAGCCACTGCATTTTTCTGGCTTAAGAAATAAATTCCAGAGCAGTGACCATGAGATGGTGAACCATGCTTCTCATTACGAGGCGAGGTTTTCCTTGCCACCCTTTTGGACAGGCCTAACCTCCACGCCGATCCACACCCCAATGGTACAAAATAACTCCAGCATTCTCGGGAGTTTTGCGGTCACCGCACCAGCCGCCGCAGTTTGGGTGGACCGGAACATTTGGTTCTTTGAGAGAAGAAAGTTAAGGCCATACACAAACAGCCGAGGAGAGGAGGTCTGAGGTGTGGCTTCTCCTTTGTAGTGGCCAGAGGCAGTCGCGATATAAGTTGTTGACTCTGGAGATGCTGCTGGTGGCAGGTGCTCTTCTGTGGCTGAGGTTAAGTCACGTGATCAGCGGGGCACCAAAACAATCTCACCGCATGCAATACTTAAGGAATGTGCTCTAAGAGTATGCACAAGCCCAGCTTACTACACGGATAGTTACAGATGCTGGGTTCCAACCCTCTTTAACAGGCTTTTTCAATCAGGCAGGCGAAAGGGCTTTCACATCTGGCTTAAGAATCAGCCTCCATAGAAACATGTCTCACCCCATTTGGATCAAGTGTGGCGCTCATGTGCAGTCGCAGCTTACAGTGCTAAGCTTGCAGCACATTGCCTGTGAAAGCAAGGCAGAAAGGGGAGGCAGGAACTAGAATGAAAAGGAGAGAGAAAGCCTAACCCACTTTTCTCCCATAATACAAACCCATCAAACATCAGAAGCTATCATCATAGATTAGCTTGTCTCTAATCCTGTTGTTAGCACAGCTGGGGCAGATTAGGGAGGGGCATTCCTGACAGAGCCAACATGGCGCTGTTGTGTCGCTGACAGCTCACCTGGAAACACATGGGTAACTGTACACATAGCACTGTTTCAATCATACACACTCACACAAACACACACACAGAGATCAAACGTAGTGCCGGAGCAAAACTGCCTGCTTTCCTGCCCCCGAGCAGCAGGGTTAGGGCAGGAAGTCAGGCTTCAGAACTGTGTGACACCTCTGCAGCCCACTTGATCCTGAAACGGGAGGTGGGGGTGGGGGCATGGGGGGTCCTGTTTAGGTCATGATTGCAAGTGTGTGTGTGAATATGGAAAACTGATGGAGTGATAGATTTGATGTGATTAGAGAGGAGGAGAAAGTGAAAAGAAACAGAAATTAGAGGGTGAAAGTTAGAAGGTAGAGAACAGAGGCCCTGTCACGTCTAAGCTTCCCAGGAAATCTGTTTAATGGAAGATCAGGAGAAATATGCTCAATGTCTGGCAGCTATCGCATGCAGTGTGAAACAATGATACGTGTTAACATGTGGCGACAGACCTAAGAAGGTTTGCTTTCTTTGGAGAAGGAAATGTAAAATCCATCTTTTACTCCACGTACTTTGTTTCTAAACTAAATGAAAATGTTCCTCAAAGATAAAAAAGGCCTCCACTTGGTCTTCCTGACCCATACCTATGGGGCTAATAGACACTGCATGTTTTCTTTTTCTCAACATTTAATTTTCTTTCTCAACTCTTGTGAGTGGATATACACTTTCAGATGTTCACATTGCTGGACTGGTATAAGTAAAAGGAATAACTAGCCACATATAATATATGTCTTGAATGGATTTGTCAGTGTTATTTACTGCATGTGAAAGTACTGATGAACATAACATCAATGAGATTCTGTAAAACAAGCTTGACATTCTCTCTCATAACTGATTTGTCAACCAGATCGCTTGTGTTAGGGGTGTTTGTGTGGATATACAGTATGTGGTTCATTGTAGTTATTGCGAGGGAGTAATTACACTTCCTGTGGAGGCCTAGTATTGCAGATGGTTCATCTGCTGGGTGAGAGGGGCCAATGCTGGTGCAGGCTGCATGACATAGTGTGGTCCATGGCTGGCGGATCACCGGTGACCCTGTGGAAGGAGGGAAAGATCAAGAGAAGGTGAGGCGAGAGGACGCAGGAGAAAGATGGTTGTAATATTTTGTGTATATCTGTTCTGATTCCCATTAGCTTTCAGACCAGCAACCCAGAACATAAATATCAGAAAACAAGCCATAATTGATAAATACAAGCGAAAGGAGTGTGTATGAGGGAGGGATAAGGTGGTGGTAGGTTAGGGGTTAATGGAGGTGAGGCAGGAAGCTGGGCTTAAAATGGAGAACATGACAGAGAAAGTAAACATCATCGAAAAATAAAAGCAATAAAAAGAGAGAGGCAGGCAGGGGTGACACGTAAGACAACACCGCCCAGAGAAGGAGAAGGAGCGAGGGACAGTGTCAAATAAACAGCAATAGAACATAGGGACATTTTCAAGATCAATACACGCTTATTGTCTCTGGTCCATCAAACGGTCAATATCTACACGATATCAACAATATGGGTTTGAAAGTGGTTCATTGATTGTTGAGAGGATGCTTTCCTCTGTCCCTCCCTCCTGTCTCTCTCACTCACTCGGCCTCCTCTGGTGTAATGCGGTATGTTTTCCTAACGGCTGATGAGAACGCCAGCTTATTTTTTCACTGCAGTGGAACATGAGGGAAAGTGATGAAACCATTGTTGCTCTTTCATCCCCTTGCTCGATAGGGCCCATTTCCCTAGCACTGAAGCCCTCGGGAGGAACGTTAAAAACCAAGTTTTCTCTGCTCGCTCGCCTCTTCTCACTTTGTGCTTGTGTGTGTGTGTGTGGTGATAGTGCTGCCACGCGGTGTTTGTGGTAAGCCTGCAAACATACTTTCGTGTGTAACAACATTTGTGAGGAAAGAGACCGACACAGTGTGTAGCGCTGCATAAGGAGCGCAACCGCAGCGGTGGCGTTTGCTAGTGTGTGGCGGCATGTGTGCAATCACTGGTGACTCTGTGTGGGCCTATTGAGAACAACCGTGCAGACACAGCCTGTCGACCGCTTTCAGCTGTCTACTCCCTGCATTCACAACACAGTCAGTTAACTCTCTCTCCTCCTCTCCTCTCCCCTCCTTCTTGTCTCCCACTCAATATGCAAGCTTTATGTGATCCTTCCAGACTTACACCCCTCCACACATAAAGAAAGAACTGGTGGATTTAACACTTGCTAATGCAAGTGTTCACTAAGTGGATATTTCTACCACACCAAAGCAGGTTGCACATAAACTAATTCTCAGTAGAGATCAGTTGTTACAATATCTGGGCTAATCTAAAATGGCAGGTGGTATTGTTGTGTATTAACTGAAAACGAATGGTTGACATATCTGATCTATACCATCAAAAGGTTGTATAAACTATGATGTAAAGTGGGAGGATTTAATACAATTCATATAAACCTACAAAATATTATGGTAAATGACTAAAAACAGTGTTGTTAAGCTTGATTGTACAAATATTACTATCTCTCTCAAACACATATTTCTCATATATATATGTGTGTATATTGTTAACTTAAACTGTTATTTTATTATAATTTATTTATTTATTTTTACAGTTTTACAGCTATGATGCAACACTGACTTTCTGTTTACACACGAAGTTCCCTTCTTGAGTGGACAGCACAACAGATGTTCCTCGCATCAGATTTACACATTACAAAAAGTTTAATGGTGCAACTTGATTTAGTCAATCACTAGTTGGAAACTGCCCAGCAAAGGCTTCAGCCAAATAGCTAGTGTCACCTAACATAGATTCTTTGCTTAGTATCAGCAATATCCCAATGGAAAAATAAGTATAAACCAAAGGTCCTGAAAGCAAATGTTACTTGAGTGAAGCATGAGACAATTGTCAGCAAAAAAAAATGTGCAATTTCCAAGTGAAAATAAGTGTTATGCAGGCAGAGTGGCCCCTCATTGTTAAATTAGTATACATTACTGGAGTTGTATTACTGATCCATTAGAATGTAAGCAGAATTATAATGCTGTAGCTGCTTAGTGGTAATTTTTATAAACTTCCTTTTACATGCTGTTGGCAGCCTCGTACAATAATGCCATATTTCAAACTAATCATATGCTTTGTGTGTAAACTCTGAAAATGAAATAAATGGTGAGTAAAACTTTCCCACCATGACATTTAGTGAACACAAAATGGAAAGATCTAGGACTTAGTTCAGTTTCTCCACTGGCTGTGATAAATGAAAAAGGAGAGGGGAAATGAGGAGAGAGTGTGTGGAGGACAGGAGAGAGATGATTAAGGAGAGCTGATGGATCATGAGGAAGATGGAGCAAGGAGAGACAGACGGGGAGGCAGGAGAGAAATTAGAGAGGGACACATGGGGAGAAAGTGAGAGAAGACAAAGAAAGAGTGGAGGAAAAATGAGAGAAGGTGAGGGAAGAGGAAGGAAAGGAAAGAGTGAAGTCTAGAGGGAAGCAGCAGGAGCTGTGGGCTACTCTGTTACTGATTCCAGCCTCTGATAAATGCTTTTATAATGGGAAAGTGAGAGTTAAACGGAAAGGCTTAATTCACAGACGGTCAGGAGTTGCCGATTTGTGATTTCGCGATTTTTGCAGTTTGTGAGACTGAGTGTCTGTGAGAGAGGGGTTTTATTGTGTGTGTGTATGTGAGTGTCTGTCTGGTTGCTAGTGTCTGTCCACTGTCAGACTACAGAGGAAAGAAATGAGAGAGACTGACACAACAGAGGTATGTTTTTTGATTTGTCCTCTGTGTCTGTTTAAGAAAGAGAGCAGGATAATGGTTGCTGCAGACATATCTGTTACAAATGTATGAGATGATGTTTACAGATCTCCTCAATGTATGCACATGTTTTGGTGTATGTGTGTGTGTGTGTGTCTGTGTGTGTGCCTGTGTGTGTAAGTGTACTTAAGATGGTATTGATCCTGTTTCAGACAGGAGACAGATGATATCAGCTCTGTGGTTGTTGAATACTTGATATACACTCAACGCATCTGAGACAATGTACAGTAAATAAGGAATCTTGTAAAAATCTACAGCCAGCAGTAGTTTTAATGACCGCCATTACAAGTAAATAGTGATGCTCCAACTGGATGGAGTGCTGATCGCTATCAGCTGATTTTCATTACTTGGTCTTTACATTTGCTGAATCAGAAACAACTGTAAAACAGGTGAGGAATACACAAATGTCACACAATGGTGAGTGTTTTTACCAAGGTGATCCATTAAGGCAGGGTGTTAACATCATCATTCAGCCTCATGTGATCTTAAGATGCAGTCAGTTAGGGCAGTTCTAGGTTTCTAGTATCCAGTGGTGGAAGAAGTTGAGGTTCCTTACTGGCAATTACTAAAACAGTCAATTAAAAATAAAAGTCCGTAATAAAACATTATATTTAAAAAAATATTGAAGAATTATCACTGATGTACTCTCAGCGTATCATCCCCTGAAACCAGTGAGCTAAGTAGAACAGCAAAACCGAAATAATCACAGTAAATGTATTGTAAATGTATTAGTTACACAACAAAACAGGCTTCACTCTAAGTTTTAAATGGGAAAACAACATCTGCTTTGTGCTATGCAGTTAAGGGAGACCTATCGCAAAATTTTCAAAACCAAGAAGGATGGAATAACTTGTTGAATAACTTGATTTTATAGCATGCATCAGAGTATTATGTAACATGTAATGAAGCACTGTCCATGGTAAATAGCCAGCTATCTTTAAGACAAAGTAGCAAGTTCGTTTAGGGCACCAATAATCCTGATGACATTACAAATGCATCATTATCAGCCTTTTAAAAAAAACAGATCAGAATATCCCCAGCGCCATTTTGCTCATTACTATTACTGCTGTTTATAATATCCAATGTTTTTGTCTATCTCTCTGCTACTTCAACAGTGTTGATATATAATACTACCTTCAGGCGGTGGCCCTGGCCTCACTCTAAGTGAAAAATAGAGCCGGAGGCCATAAAAGAAACTGATGACGATCCTCACCTTTGTAGGCCCTAAAGTTTCACTGCTTGCGGGAAAAGTAGGCATCTGGTTACTGGAAAGCAAGTGTAGTGTACTATTCTGACAATAGCCCAATAGGCCCGGCTCCGAAGTCAAATGGGTTATTGAAGATTGAGCATGGAGCACAATGAAAAGTTTTCAAAGTGAATGTGCTCTTCTGACAGGTGAAATGAAAGTTGGGGAGACACAAGTGGGAAACATTAAAAACTCCTCAAGAACGTCAAACAAAGACTGAGGCTGTATTCTCATGTCTTCTACTCTAACAAAGCATTGTTGTGTTGTCCACATGAAAGAAGACCAAGGCTGACTCAACACATTCCTTGCTGTATTTGAGATAGTTTGTTTCTCCATGGAGGTTCTGTCGGATACTGATGCCGGTGTGTGTGTGTGTGTGTGTTAGTGTGTTTGCATCTGTGTAAATGTGACACGCACACTGCAGGATACTTGCAGAAGTGCTCTAGCTCCACGCCACAGGATTAGAGTAATTCTGCTGAAACCCTCGTACTGCATAGACACTTCTCCGTCTCCAGTGACACACACAGACTAAGCTTGTTCAGTCAGACGTTATTGGTCTGGAAAGCCTGGTGTTACAAACATCTGGTTGATGATTGACTGGTAACTATATACAGTACAGAATGCCAGGGACCTTTACTTACTGCAGGCTTGCCCACCTGGAGGGTGTGCGTATACTGCAGGTAATAAACTGTATCCATAGAAACCACAAAAGTTTCTGGTTATAGAATGAGTATAGAGATAGTGTATGTCTTCCGGCTTCAACTATATTTACATATTGCTGCATGATCTGAATGTGTGCTTATATGTGCTCTCATTTATCTTGGTCTCTGTGCTCTGTTAAGGTTTACAGTAGCCACCTTACAATTTGCCTCTTCACCTACCTCGACTTTGACCACAGTTTCCATACACCCTCAGGCACCTTCTATTCAGGTAAGCTCCAGAAAGGGAGCCAGCATCCTGGGTCTTTCACTCTAATCCACAGCATGGATCTCCTCGGGCTAACAGACTACCAGGCTGCCTCTACTGTACCAACACAGCCTGTCTGACGAGACACACCTAATGCCACAGCTAGGAGAACACTATTTTAGCCAACTGAAGCAGTAGCAGAGAAATATAGCACTAGGGCAAAGAATGAAGCCTCAATAAGTGACAGTGATGGTAGATATGCTTATCTAGGCCCTCTCCATCATGACTGAAATTTGAAATCTCATTTCTATGGGCTCTGAAAAGCTGAATTATGGACCCACAGGGAAAAGAGAATCATTGTTGGTGAGAATGAAGCAGCAGGGGCCAATGACGGTATGTTAACAGATTAACGTGAGCCTGGAACAAATGAAGGATCACTCTGGCACATTGTGGGTCTATTTGTCCTCCACAATGAAATGAAATGAGGATGATGGATCAGCCTCCTTCCACTTATTGATTTATTTGTCTGTCCATCATGTGTAATATCCTCAGAGGATACAGATAAGATTACTTTAAAATGTTCAACTAGGTGAAATCAGCATTTTCAAAATGACACCAAATGGCATGTGAGGTGTGGTGGAAGCTACAATTACAGGTCCAAATATAGGACATATATAACACTGGGCTAATATTGACGAATTCATGGCAATTCTGTTGCCTTGTTGTGTGTGTGTGTGTGTGTGTCAGCTCTGAGAAAGAGAGCTGTTAATTTCATCCCTATTGGTACTACAAAATGCCAAAGTAATGATCGCGACATTAAAAAAGAAACTACCAAGTTGTCCTCATTGAGGAGGATGCAACGCTGTATGGATTTGTATTGTGTGTGCTGCATATGCATATATATGTGTGGAGAGAGGATTATGGGTGCTAGATGGGGTATTTGTCATGTCTTCGCCAGAGGTCTATTCCTTCCACGCTCGGACTGGCGCTTTTGTTTATCAGCCGCTTCTCTGACTGGCTTTTGTAGACAAACGGATCATTTCACACACGAGATCTCTCCAGAATATTTACTCTATTTACAAAAAAGATTAGAAACTAATTAGAAAACACAGCGAGCTAATAAAAGCTCAATTAAAGCATATCAGCTTTGTCTCAAAACAGCTTCTTGTTACTATTGCGAAATTTTCAAGGTAATATCCAAAAAGCTTATAGTGAAATTGCAGTTGCTCAATCTTCTCTGTCAGTCACCCGGCACTGTAACAATATCTCTTATATGAATGAAACTTTAACCCTGAACAGACGCATTTTTTGCTGGCACTGGCAAAGCAAAAAATCTTTGAGTTGTACAATCGAAGGGCAGGAGAAAGGAGGTGGATGAGTGAGAAAAGAGAGGGGGGAATGAGAGAGGGAGGTGTAGAAAGAAGGTGAGGATGGGATGGGCAAGAGAGAGAGAGAGAGGATGGAGAGCACCCAAGGATCACTCCTCAGGCGACGGCCTCAAATTCTGCCCGCCAGTCAAATCCACAAGACCAATATATTGTTCCCCTGAATCCGCGGAGTGTTTTTAATGTCAAGCGGGGAGATGGGTATCACACAGTGCACCGATTCACCCCCATCCGATGAGGGCAGATAGTTATGGTTCAATTCTAAGAGGCCCAGCGAGTGTCTATTCAAAGCCAGAGCCAGGGAGAACTGGCTGGGGTGCAACAGAGAGGAATTCAATAATTCACCTTCACTATGTAAGGGCCAATGCACTCCAGCAAATACATACTTGAAGCACATACAGTTCAGAGTGAGGAAAAGAGGGGGGAAAAAGGAGGATGGATAAGTCACGGGGAAAGACAGCAATGCTGCGCTTGGCTGGCACTGCAGCTACTCTGGCACTCTTTGGCAGCATGAAGTGAATTTGAGAGTCTGTGTGTGGTGATTGATGATCTGTACATAAGTGAGATTTACCATTAAGGATATGTTTCTGCACTCAGACAATATGTGTGTTTATTCACTTCACATCTGTGTGCGAGCTGCATCTGCGTGTTTGTCTTCTGGGGCCTTTAGTTCTTTTCTCGTTTTCTCTTCTACAAGGTCCACTGACTTGTGTAGCACTGCCAAAGAACAGAGCGCAAAAGGCGAGCGGTCATGCTGTTCTGACATCCCACGCCTAACTGCCAAACAGAGCACAGCATTAGGAGATCTGAGAGACAGTGTGTGAGAGGACGAAAGAGGGAAGACAAATGATGAACAGACAAGAAAAAAAGAGAGGAGAACAACGCCTAGAAGAACAGACTGCAACCTCATTTAGCTGTCCACTTTAAAAAACACTGTCACTTTCTATCAAGTTCCACAGTGAGTGCATCTTGCCCATTAATTTAGGATAAACAAAATTTGAAGACTGTTCTCTGTCCTCTCTCTCTCTCTCTCTCTCACTGCTAACAAAGTACTGACTCCTCTGTGGGATGAAGTCCAGTTTCGTATGGATGGACTTGTCAAACTTAATCTAGTCGGATAAAAACAAACACCTTTGCCGAAGCGGTACATGCTGTAACACCCTCTGTTTACTGTGCAACAAGCAAACTCTTGGTCAGGTTGCTCTCAACTGTAACATCACTTAACGTCATCTGTTATTTCCAGCAAATTACTGTTTAAGTATAGCGCACTATATAGTAAATAGGTAGTGATTTTGGATACAACCCTTGTCTGTTCTACTCTATTCTGCTCTATTCTAGTCCACACAGTCTGACTGGCTAGCTGTGACCTCTTCCCCTTCCATGCTTGGCCCCCTCCATATTGCTCGGACACCAGGAGCGCCATTGAACAACGCTCCACTGGCTTAACATGTGACATGTGGCGGGAGCCACCAAATTGCAGCACAATCAATTGGTTTTTAATGCTCTGAGTAGCCCCCGGAGCTCTTGAAGCTAGCACGCTTGGCTAATTTGATGTGATTCACTGAGCTGGTGGCAGCCTGTGTGTGTGTGTAAGGGGCGGTCTGCTGTGTATGAGGCTGGTAGCGGATATGAGTGTGGGTCATAAAGGGAGACAGATTGGTAGCTATGATCCACTGATGGCTGTGACAGCTGGGGTTAGCGCCTAGCAGCCGTTTGGTGACAGAGAACACAATGGGGACGGGGCCATGGGGACGGATATGGCCACATGGCTACTGCTGGCATGAAGGCATGATGAGATGTACACCACAGTACAATGTGGCTACTGGCTGGTGGCTACTGCCAATGGCTCCAAGAGGCCTCATGACATAAGGCTGGAAGATGGATGGTCGTCAGGCAGTCATACAGGCTGGTTGGGAATAACCAATATGGACCACACATATGGCAATACATAACACATACAGGGCACACAAACATGTATCCTGCAAACATTAGCAGTTACGCAAGCTACCTCCCATAACATCTTCACCTGCACAGGAACAGGCAGATGCAGCAGCAGCAGCAACAACAAAAATAGCTAGCTTGTTAGTGAGCTAGCTTTAATTCTGTGTGAAACAAGCGTCACCAGGAAAGCGCAGCCCTGACTGTGAAAAGTAACAAACTATGGCAGGGAGGAAGAGGCTGGAGAGTGAGTTAAGATACTTGCAGGAGAGGCAGGAGGTCGTGTGGCTGAAAGGCAAACTGAGTGGCTTGGAGGGCAGCTGCAGCTGGGTGTGGTGTGTGTGTGCGTCTGCCTGGCTGGTGGCCTGCTGTGACCAGATTACATGTTCACTGTCCCACAGCGGGAGTGGAAGTGAGATGGGTAGGACTGAGTGGTAAATGGCCACAGTGGGGAGCCACGCGGCTGGTTGAGTACTTCTCCAGTGAGTGAGTGCTGGACCATCAGCTGCAGAGTCCACTGTTTCCCAATTTGTTCAGTTGCCGGGACTCACAAACAGTTGTCTTCTTGACTCAGGCTAACAATGTTATTGACACTTTTGTGGATTGCTTGAGGCAAATGTCATTTTTACTTGAAAGCAGCAACAGCAACAGCTTTAAGAAAATGTTAATTAATTTTATTTTCAGAGTTCCTATTAACACCAACACCAGGTGTATTTAAAACTGAAAGAATTTCTGTATATTACTGAATAATAGTCTAGAAATCTTGCATAATTTATATTTATTAATATATATTATTATGAGGTTTTTAGTTTTTAAAAAAATATTTGTTGCCTATACAGTGTGTTACATTTCCATTTGTGTAGTTTCTTCAGTGTGTTGCACCATATTACTTAATTATTCCCCAAACATCTTGGGTCATAACTCCTAATCCAGCTCAATTGGATTGTAAGGTGCTACCTATTCAACAGCATGCATATTCATTCGCTCATTAGTACAGAATAGTGAACTTTGATACTAAAGCATGATTTAAATTATGCAGCAGTGTGATTCATTAGAGGTAACTTTGGCAAAAAATAACTCAAGTTACCCTTAGGGTGGTAATTTCTTTTACAAAGAGAAAATAACTTCCTGCATCAATAGAATTATAACCACAGTACAATATTTACATGCTTGTTAAGTACTGCACTGTAACACACATCATATAGCACAGTTCTACAATAATATTCTTTACTATACTGTATAAAATACTCCACTGCACCTTCTTTTGCAAGGCACTGTACTGTAGCAGACTTTAAGTATGAAAGTTATTGAGCAAATTCTTGCTCAGTCTGTGATATAGTGAAACTGGCTCACGATTGTTAAGAATCAAATACATGTGCCCTTGACTGGTTCCCAGTTTCATTTGGTGAATGAACTGAGAGCAAAAAAGAACAAAGTACACTGAGTGTGCTTCAGGGGCCACAAAAAGCCTCAAGCAAACACTAAAGCCTCTGGCAGAATGATTTAAAACCTCTAAGCAACAAAACGAGAACACTTATGGTGCTAGGATCAATTAAAGTTAAACCTTAAAACAATTTAGTTAACTACTAATGCTCTTTGTTTCTTTAACATTAGGGAGACAGATCTGGGAAATACTCCAAACAATGCTGGAGGTACACTACAGAAAACATGGATCTAAAACTGAACATAAAAGTGGAGCTATTTGAGGCTCTAAAAACACAATATTCTTCAAAAAGTGACACATCCATCAAATTTAATCCAAAGTAAATTTACTTACTTACAAATAGAAGGAAAATATGATTTTGCCAGTGATTAACATATTAAATAACTCATTTGGTGAGTCTGTGACCTAGAAAAACAGGATTTTGGACTCTCAGAAAATGTAATGTTCTGCACTCTTCAACAAAAATGATTGAATACCATTGGATGCAACGTAACTACCTCACTTGTTGTTTTTGGTGAGCTAAATCTAATTAATGCTCATTTTTTTCCCTGTCCCCTGTCTCGGCCAGTAACCCTGAGCAACAGTCTGTAGCCTGTCTGTATTGTGCTGTGGTTTGTTAAATGATGCTGAATGGCTTCCTGGCACAACCAACACCTATAAACTGCCAACCAAAAAATAAAGCTAAATATGTTTGTATACTTAGGAATGATGGAAACATGTGGTTATCAGAATGGGATAATATGCTTTTATGGAACTCTGTATAGTAATTGCAGGACAAAAGTAGTGTAATCATTTAGCTATCACAAGTTTTCATGTGGGACTGTAATGCCATGTGCATGTATGCAATTTAGTTGGTTTAACACTTGACCTGCAACAGAGGACGAATGTGTCTTAAACGATTTTCCAGACAGAACTTATTTTTCTGATCAGTCATATTGCCCTAAATATAAAAAGTCTGCCATGTTGTAAACTATTTTCAGCACAAATGTAAAATAAACTAAATCCCCCTAAAACCTCTCAACAACTTTGGCAAAACATTGTGCAGTAAGGAGAAAAGACGACCACAGGGTTTTCAACAAAAGAGTGGGCCCCAATGAGGAGTCAAGGGCAGCTGCTGCAGGTGAATGGTAGAGTACTTACTGTAGGTTGCATAACATATTGTTGATGAGGCATCCATGACGTACTCTGGACCTGAGGAGAAACACATAAAATGTAACATTATGGTAACAATATAAATTTTCCCTACTTTGAGTCAGATCCAAGCAGTATCCCACATAAAGCTATAAATGCTGTTCAAATATTCACAATATGTTCAAATACTCTCAAGTCTGGAGGTTTAAAAATGATTGCACTGGTTTTAATGCAGGAGAATGGCTGAACTTTACACAGATTAAGTTGTGCCAAAGAATTCCAAAAAGTATTTGAAAGTCTGGAGGCAGCAAATGTCTCTTCTGCCTCCTCATTATTGCCAACAGTATGACTTGTGCATAAAGCCCATAAATTAGGTTCCTTTCCTTTTATAATAATAATATTAATGCCATGCCCTGTGCTCTTGCAAGAGGGGTGAAGGGTTTTGAAAACTCTAGGGGCAAACAGCTAGTGAGGACAGACAAATTCCAGTAGAATTATTATTTTTTTTTAGCAAAAAGTAAAAGGAGTTTGAAAGTGGTGGGCAGAGCTTTTCTTTTTCATGGGCCAAAATTCAGAAACATGCCAAGCTACTACCAGAGGAAATCATATACAGACATGCATATTTACAAATGTGGATGAGAAAGTTAAAGAGATGGTGAAACAGTGACAGAGACAATGATCAAGAGACTGGAGGAATGGAGGAACAAACAGAGCTTTTAGATGTGCTGGAGAGAGGAATTAGACAGCTTGTAGCAGACAAACACACAGGCTGGCCACTGATCCCAGTAAAATGATTAGATTAAACAAAGACAAACATGGAATAATCTGTTATAAGAGCAATCAATCCTCTGAGCCAAACCAAACGCGTGATTTGGATCCACACCTAAACAAGCTCGATATTCTATAACATGAAGCCAAGTCTGTTTGTTTATACATGGCAATATTTGTTCTCTCCAGCTGAACGGGACAGCAGAGAGACACAGAGAAAGCTTATCTTTATTCACTTATCATCAGCATTTTCTATCTGAGGTACTGCATGACCATCATGCAATTTATTTATTTAATTTATTTAATAGAGAGCAGTACTGTACTCTTGAGACTTAGAATGAAAGGGGACAAAAGAATTCTGAGAACAAAGCAAGAATCCCGTTGGATATACGTTGTGAAAATCAGTGTACTTGGGTTCAAAGTTCAGTTTAGTCAAACTTTTGCCACACAGCTTGACAGAATAGAGCAGTACAGTGTGAGCTGCTATAGCTCATACAGCTGCCTGATGGAAGTGATGTCCTTACTTTGCGCAATGTCGAACTTGCACTTTAGGTGTGAAAGCCCTGTGAGACATACAATGAACTTGTAACGCTGCTGTTATCACACAGTCTGTCAGCGGCTTGGGACCTTGACATGGGATTCAAAATCAAAAATATTAAAGTCTAAAGTTCTGACCTTGTAAAATTTCAGCAAAAAATACAAAATAAGCCAAACAACCACAAGCAGATCTGTCACCAGATATGTAAGAAAGTGCTATCAACACAGCTTTGCATTTAGCATTCAGAGACCTGAAAGCTTATATCTACTTATACCTAGTTTCTGCTTATGAAGTTTTGATTTGGACTCGTCTTGACTGACCTGAGACTTGACTTGGATTTTCCCAAAGGACCTAAAAACAGCTCTGACAGAGTGAGTTTGCTCATCCCACATGACAACAGTTAGTGAGGTAACAGTTATTCTACAGCTACAGTAGGTTCAGTGTGAATGAATGGTATAATGTGCATGACCTAAGAGGCTCCCTACCTCTGGCTGAACTTCACAGCTTGTGTTACCATTTAAAACAGCCTGTCAGCCAATAAGCCAGAAAGCCAGTCAGCCAGTCTTTCAGCTGCTCGGTCAGCCAGTTGGCCTCCCATCCAACCAGTCACACGCCAAACAGCCATCCAGTTAGCTAGTTAGTAAGCCAGCCAGTCACAAATTTAGTCCCCCAGTGAGCCAGGCTGCAGAGCCAGTGATGTAAACCAGGCCACGGCTGGCTGGCAGCACTAGCTGAGATCTTGGTAGTGATCTGGCCTGGACTGGCTCCTGTCATGTGGATCATCAAAGCAGATTTTCCAGGAAACAAAGCCAATCATCATTCAAGCTCACCGGAGCCAGGCTTAAAAGAACACCAGAACACTGCAGTTGGTACGGGTCATTTGCAGATTTGATGAATCAATGCCATCAAAATGGTAGCTCAAAAATATCCACACAATAAACATAAAAGTGTGAATGACATATACAGTCATTTCTATGCACCTTGAGATTTTCATTACAAAGGCAATAGTTTCCATCATAAAAGGAAGTGATTTCCTTTTGTCTGGCATATATGCCTGCCTGGCTTGTCTTCTCTTTTTCTTTTTCCTCTGTGTCTTTGTACTTGAACAGAAGATGAAGGACTCACCTTCCTGCCGTGACTGGCTGAAGGGCAATATTACAGGAAGCGGCGGCAGAGCTGCCCGATATTGAAACTGTGAGGATTAATATTCCTCAAAAGCCTGGCCATTGTTTTTGATAAATCAATTTGGGAAGCCTTCCGAGAGCGGATTAGAGACGCGCCTTGGCCCACTCTCCCCCCCCCCCCCCCAACCCCTCCACCGCAGGTACTGGACCAGAGTTTTAATCAAGCGTGCCTCAAAGACGGGCACAGCAACCTTCAGCAACACCCCCTCCTCTGCCCCCCTCCGCCACCCGAGCCATTGCTGTCACCATCACCACCACCCGTACCATCCTTCCTCCTCTCCCTGGTTGTCTTTCTCTCCATCTGTCCCTTCTATTTTCCCATCTATCCTTCATCTCCTCTCTCTTGCTCACTATCCTCGTCTGTCTGTCTCTGCATACCAAACAAAGCCTGATGTTAAACGATAGCGCCTGAGCAAGAGGGCACAGTGGCAGCGCCTCTTGATGTTTAGATTCGGCAAAGGGTGCCGTGAAATGTGCAGTGACGGAAAACTGGTAACACTCTTGACATCTCACACAGCCAATTTTCACGATCCTGTTGTGTTCTGTTTCATTACTCCACAGATCACAGCTGTGAGGAATGTGGAAATTCACTTTGGGAGAAGGAAGTGATTGGATCGAAGTTGGCAAAAATAAAATAAAATAAAAAAACTCCTTCATTGCATTAGCAGCTGAAGGAGCACAAGGAGGTCAGAAAACTGGGAGGGAAGAAAGTGTTTGTTTTTCCTAGACACTTTCATTCTTGATGGGTGATTTTCTTTTTTTCTACCCTGTCAGCCGTTTTTTTAATCCCCCCCTTTTTTTGTAGCTTGTTTTCTGATGCCTGTTGTGTTTGCCGCCTACGAAACAGATGTCATCGAGCACAGCTGGAGCGGCGAAGAAACGATGAGAGGAGAGGAGAGAACATCACGCTGTTTCGCAGCCCGCCCCCTCTCTTCTATCCACCCGACACACAAAGCAAACCCTCCTATTGCACAGACAGAAATCTACCCATAATGCAGCGCATTATGGCCCACCTGATATGTGGAAACAGGGGAAGCAGCGATGAAGGGCGTGATGGAGGTCTGTGCGATCATGCGGTTGGTGGCGATGTAAGGCGAGGAGTAGAACCTGAGAAGGGACAGAGAAGGGGAGGAAGAGGGAGGGAGAGAAAAAGGGGGAAAAGGAGGACAGGAGGGAGGAGAAAAAAGATGGTATAAAGATGTAAAGAAGAGGAGAGAGAGGGGAAAGTGCACAGCAGAATACGTTTGTCAAATTCATACAGAACATAATACAAATATAACATTCTGTTATATTAATACAAAAATTGATTAACTGACACATCTTCATCTACACAAATGTTTCCGTCTATATGAGAAAGAAAAAAACACTTGCAAACTAGAACACACACACACACACACACACAGTGTGGATTTATCCTGTAGTTTGTTCTGAGCAAACACTCAGGCGATATATTGAACGCTACATAAAAGTTTCATGAAGTGTCTTATAGCATTCTCAATTGAAAAGTCAGGTTTTATCACATCAAACTGAGCTTTGTCATTGTGTAAAGTAGGAGGTTGTCTGTATTTCTTTCCACACATATTCTAGTACTGAGGCTACACAGTGCCGTGCTGCCTGGCTGGCTGGCTTAAGCAGTACGTCTGTACGCTGAGCTTGGAGAAAACTCAATGCATTTCAAGAAGCTGAGGTCTGACACAAGCTGCGGAGACGTGAGGTGGTCGGCTGTGCTACTTTATCTTATTGCTGAAGGTTCATAGCAACCGAATGCTGCTGAGATCCCCTGAGAGGCTAAGTGGAACGTCCAATAGTCTCTGTCACCTGAGCTGAAGATCATAGTACTGGCTGAGGATATTAAACAAGTTATGTACTGGGCTTTGAGGCACCACATTGGATTTGAACATACAGAATCAGATCTTTATGTTGTGTATTACATTATATTTTAACCCTAAAGTTCTGTTTGGAGTCCTGGACACCCCTGTCCCTCTTTAACAACTTCCATAAACACACTCAACATTGTTTTATCAGTTTGATACTTTAAAACTTTTACTAATTTTAATAAGAATTGCTTATAAACATGATTTTAAACTGCACTAAAGAGTACGATCCTAGCTGACCCCAAAAATGGCTAAATACAATCAATTTTCATACTCATGATTGTCTAACAGGGAGTTAGACCTCTCTTGGGTCAAACTGATCCCAAGCTGTCACTAAGTCAGGTAACATAGTATAGGTTTCCTATGAATTTTTGGCAAACTAAAGATATACGTGTCTGTTAATGCATAGTCCCTATAACACATAATATGACCATGTGTGGTTAAATAACAGTGCTTTATGGTCATTTCCATATTTTGTCACCTTCATCAAATGCGCATGTGCTTTCTTTGTGGCAAAGGGAAGCATTACTACTTCAATAATTTTCTACATATGCAATTTTAATGAGGTCAGTAGAAAAGAAGAGGGGAAAAAAAAAAGATTTCTAAATTAGAATTATTGTTTTTACAAGCACAGCAGTGGGGTCTATGTGATGCCAAACAATGAGGAAGTAAAACCAATGTCAACAAAACACAAGAGATAAAAAACAGCTTTGAAATACCCTTGAAATGTCACTAACGAGATGCTGGAGTAACATAATGTCTTTTTAGGGTTGGATTTTGTCTTAATGGGGGCCAAAAAAACTTTTCTCTTTGCTGTTCTCCTATGAAAGTATGTGGTTAAATTTATTCAAATATTAATGCAAACTAGAAAAATTTAAATTCAATCCCACAACAGCATATATAAGCATTATATATGGCTAATTTGCATCATAATTATATTTTACATTCACTAATCCAATTTGCACTTGAATTCTGATGTACCAGTATGCAGTCTGATAAATGTGAAGTGGCATTTTTGTTTTACATTTTCAGTTTCACTTCCACTGCATTTTCATTTTCTACTTTGCATTAACATATCAATTGAATTGACTATATACTTCTACATTCTTAACTAGCTGATTCACTGTATTTTTTTTATTTCCATGAATAAAGTTGAATACTTTTACATTCTTTGCTACTTAATACACCCTCTTTCCCCTTTTTTCTGGAACAGGATCATTAGGCTGAACTTCAAATCAAATGTGTTAGGAGTGAATTGTTCCTTTCCTAGCAGGTCTATTGCTAATATCTGTGGGAATATAATTTGGCGGATTTGCAGCAAAGCAGGCTTTTACATGGCAGGCGGCTGTGTGTAATGAGTGATGCTATTCATCCAGTTTTTTTGGTTGAGATTGACTTCGAGTCACTGGGGGATAAGTGGTTTAAGAAGCGGGAAGTCAGGAGCTTCCTGTGAGTGACTGAGGCCAGAGGGAGATAGAGGGGAGCCTCAGCACTCTCCTTCCTGCCTGCGTACTGTGGGGGGAAATAAAACACGTTGCCGGGTCATTTATATCCACAGCACCATTAAGTCATGACATAAAGACGCAGAAACACACAGGAACACACACACACATACGTGAAGACCCAAACACACGTAAACACACACAAGCCCACTCAGCTACCCTCTGTCATTCCTCATCCGACCCCAGCATTGAAAACTGGTATTTGAGGTCCATATAGATTTCCTTAATCAAACAGTAACAAAGTGCAGACACTACATTAATCTTCATGTATGACAGTGGTATTGACTATGGTCCTATGAGCCAATACATGAGTGTAGTAGATGGTGCCAAGGATGGATTGACCATTAAGCTCTTACCCATTCTGCATTGCAGCGGGGTCATATGTTAACGCCATGCCAGTCTGAAAGAGAAAAACCAATAAACGTGCAGGATTAATCACAAATCAAGAGAATGGTTAAAAAAATATACAAAATAAGATTAAACTTCTACAAATGTGATATTTGAGAGGATGTTACAGATAAAGTTGGTCTTGAACAAGTTTTTGCACACCATTAAAGGAATAGTTCAACATTTTGGGAACTGCGCATTTTTATTGAGAGTTGATGAGAAGATTTACCGATCTGTTTTGTATGGATTAATCAAAGCTTAAGCTTTACAGTTTTTTTTAACCTTTAGGCAGAGTCAAGCAAGAAATCCTACACACAGGTGGTCACTTAATTCAGGGACATTTTGGTCTGTAAACCTTCATTAGGTAAGATTAAAATCTTCTAAATACAGTACACAATATATACCGTCTACTGTGTGTTACCTCTGTGCTGGTATGCACTGTATGTCTCTGGGAAATATGTCAATATGTTCCTGTAGAAATGTCACCAAGATAATTTGCTGTACTTTTATTGTACTTGGGGAATAACATGATTCAGATCCCTGATTCTTTTTGTTCAAAACAAATTAAATCAAATCAAAATCAACTCATTTCAAATTGGAAAAACTGACAAGTGACAAAGCCAATGTGGGGAAAAGCTTAGTCGATAGGACAAAGTGAATTAGTATTGAGGAGACTTTTTCCATTTCAATCACGTACAATCATGTTTTTATGAATGAGAGGAAATGAAGAAATGCCCTTTGGAGAGAAAAGGAGTGAGCGGAAAACTGAGTTCTTTGTCTGGCCATGGTGTGCGTGTGTGTGGTTGTAAGTGTGCGTGTGTGTGTGTGTGTAAGGCCCTCTTAAAGTCCAGGAGAGAAACCTGTGCGCCACAATCCGTCATCTGCATTCCTGAAGGATCTCTCCCGGAGGAGAGCTAATCCGATTTCTTTTAACGGGAGGCTGCTGAGGACGGCAGATTTCATCAGCATACACACAGGCACAGACTAACAGACAGACAGACATACATACACACACTCCCTTTTCTTGCCCATCTTCTCTCTCTCTTTCCTCTCCTCCCCTCCTTCCTCTCCTCATCATCTTGTGTCCTCTTCCTTTTTATACTTACCTTTCTTTCTTTGTCCCTCATCCTCCTCATCTCTTAATCTAGCCCCCTCCCATCTTTCTGTACCACTCTTTTGCCCTTGTTCCTCCAGAGGGCTACCTACACTGAGCTACACTGTTGAGGGAATAGTGTCTCAGAGGAGCGCAGAGGGGGGATCAGCGAGCCTGGCTCAAACCCACGAGAGTGAGCAAAAACAGAGAATCTTCACCAAATGTATAAGCCCTCGCTGGCACCTTGTGTGTGGATGTGTGTATGTGTGGCCTTTGTATCCAGGTTCTGCAAGAGTGCATTTGCAGAACTGGTTAAAAAAAGACTTCCATAGACATTTTATTTTTGTAAAGCTGTAAAGGCCTGATGAAAGGACTTGTATCATTCCCTGTGTTATTTAAATATCTTCTACTTTATTTCTGTATTTTCACCATCAGTGTCTATGAACGTCCCTGTCGGTGAGTCCATATGTATAAAGGTTTCTGTGTGTGTATATATACTCCCGCTTTACACTAAATGTGAGATCAAGAGAGTCTCAGAGAATGACTATGTGTGTTTGTGTGTGCATGTGTGTGTTCACGTGTGTGCTAATAGCACTGGCAGACATGGCCAGCTGTCTGGTGAGGCTGATAACTCCCCAAAGTGCTGCACTTGGTTCCATGTGCTGACAAATTCCACAGCAGAGAAGCTCCTGGCCGGGGGACCCTGCATGGCCAATGACTTGGCCGATGATTACTGATGCAGTCAGCTTTTGGCTCCGTCGCAACGAGGCGGAAAGGAAAAGGTCTGTGTATATGCTTTTGTCTGAGCTTGATCCAACACAGGGTGAAAAAAAACCAAACCTTGACTACACTATATACTGTACAGAAAAGCTGCCATGGTCAGATCTGGCTTTCGAAGAGGGAGTAGCTATGTTATGTTAATTTTGCATACTAAGTTCACCCCACCTCAAGCAGTGATTTATCAAGAAGATTATGAATTTCAAGATATTGCATAGTCATACCCAAAAATGCCAAAATGTGGTGAAATGACAGCTGGAACCAAACTTATGAAAAAGCAGTGGAGAATGACTCAGTTGCTGCCAATCATTAATTCAAGTTTAGCAAGTTGTGAAGAATTATTTTGCATTAATATCTCTTCATCAGTGCTCTTGGGTGTACAAACTGCATTTTGTCTTACTAATGTATTTTCGATGCAAATTTATTTTATCAGAGCAATAAAGCAGGTTTTTCTGAAATATATACTAATGTATGTATAAATGTATGTGTGCATATAAGTGCTTTACACACAGCCCTTAAAAAAAGGTCAGGTGAGGATAGCTTATATTAGGCAGCTGTAAGGACACCTGTGCTGTACTGTTCTCATACAGGAAAACTAAGCCGAGCCATCGTCTCTTGTCCTCACAAACACACTGACCCACTCCTTCCTTGTATTTTTGCCTTCCACACAGAGATTTGCTCTTTATTTTTTCTTCTTGCCTTGTGGCCACACACACACACACACACGCACACACAGACATCCTGTCAGGCTTTCACACAGAGTGGAAAGCCGGATGTTTTTTTCATCTACACTCATTCCCCTAGAGTAGGTGCTTGAGAAGTGTGACTTTGAAAGTTTCTGTGTGTAGGAGTGTGTGCTGGTGAAAGAGAGCAGGGAAGAGAAAGGGGAGAGAGAGAGGAGAAAAGAATGAGCACCCATGACGCTCATGTCAGTGTGTGCACGAGTATGTGTGTGTGTGGCAGAAAAAAAATGCAGTGACTAATATGTTTGTCAGCATGAGACGGCAAGAGACAGCACTTTCTAGACTCCCACTTTGGGTAGTTTACAAGAAAATCTGTCATATATTTCTCAATCCTCACCACCAGCCACCCTGCAGCACTCAACCCCTTGTAACTCCTGACTGATCATGCAATGTGTTCCCTATCTCTTTCTTTCTCTCTTAGTCTCAGTGAGTCACTCACTCGCTCTCTCTCTCCATATGTTGCTGTGGGATCTGGGAAGACTTCAAACACAGGGAAGAAGAGACAGCGAGACAAAGTGGGAGAGAAAGAGATGGCGGAGGAGAGAGTGCGCTTAAAGACAGGAAAAAAAAGACAAAGAGGGGAGAGCGAGAGAAAGCAAGAGAAGTACAGGTAGAGTGAGATATACTGTAGGGATGGAGAGGAAGACGGTAGAGAGACATGGAGAAAGAGAGAGTAATGGATGGTGCGGGCTGTTGCTCCCCTTCATCTGCCTGCCATAGGGAGTGAGGTGAGGAATGGCCTCAGCTCTGATAAACAGACTAACATGCGATTCCTATCTCCCATCATGCTGCCTGTACAGCTGATCAATGACCACAAGGATACGCGCACACACACACACACACACACACACAGGGCTCTGCAGACTTGGGTTCAATCCAAGTATATACTGGTAAAGCCATGATTTCAGTAGACCTTCAGCAGGGCGAATCCCAGTGTTAATAATGACATCAAATAAAGAACACTTGTGCTTTTTAATGCTAGTATGCTGGTATACATGGGAAATACAGTTCACATAAAACTGAGGATGTTCACTGGTTACAATGTGTGTGTGTGTGTGTGTGTGTGTGTGTGTGTATGTGAGTGAAAAAGAGAGAGAGAAAGGGTGTGAAAGAAAGTGTGATGGAGAGAAAGAAAACAGTGGAGAGGCGCGGAAGTTGCAGAACAGATGGCTAAATGGCAGGACAACAAACCTTTAGTTCTGTGCCTCAGACTGGTGAAGGAGAGGGAGACCGTGAAGTCACAGAGGGGTGCCAAGACTGCTGCTCAGTATGGGACAGCTCATCAAAACGCATTAGAAACGATGAAACTCTTGTGATTAATGCCTCTTGCCGCACAGAACTATAAATGATCTGAATTTCAAATGTAAAGTTTGTATGGAAAAAATCAGCATCTGGGTGGTCAGACATTCATCTGTACCAGCTGTAGCATGGAGAGGCTCCAACAAAGCAAATTCATTGAGATGAGGACTGCCAGAATAACAACAAAAGAGTAAATATCTGACAATTATCCTCATGAGCAGATATAAAAAAGACAGTCACATAATTCTGAAAACTGACTCAAACTACATAAAGTATAGAGGTATTGTCTCCCTAATATATGCATCACACTGTGCATAGCATGTGAGGATCCTGCTATCCCAGCTCTTTGTCTGCCAGAATGTGCATTACAATGAAACACAATAAGCTGTCAAAGTATCTGAAATGCTGTTATTAAAAACGCTTGCAGTATTTTTCCTCTTTGGAAGTGTTAAGGGAAGCTAGTTCTGATCTTTTAACATATCCAACAAAACCAGCTACGACTGTGTAACTAAAAGTGATACCTTATCCTGAATGAAATAAACCATCCAGACTTTTCACTGAATTACTCGTCCTTGGAATACCCAACGCTATCGAGAAAAATAAAAGGCCAAATTTATAGGTCGGGGGTGATACTGATGAGGGGGGGCCAGTAAGGCAGCAACATTTAAAAGCTTACATGGAGAAGGTACAACCTGGAGTTCACCAGGGGCACAACGAATCAATACCAGCCCGACTTAGAAATCTGCTGTATAATCCTTGATCTCCAAGGCCATTTGCTTTGCAGCCTGAAATTGGATACACCCTAACTCCATCCCCATCCCCACTCCTGCCCCCTCACACCCACCGCGCCAAGCCTGCTGCTCGCTCCACAAATAAGACATCCTGAAAAATTGATCTGGATGCATCTGTGGCAAGATTACGTCTAGGGCTAAAAGAGAGATATGACTAGCTCAAGGTAATTCATAAATCTGTGTGTCTATGTGTAAGAGGATCAGGACAGGGCCTGGTGAATGGGAAAACCTAGCGGTGGTATTATCATAACTACATCACTGCTATCTGGAAGTCTCCTGCAGCAAAGAAGCCATTAAGACAACACCTTTACAAATGCTAAGGCCTGGTAAATGCCAAACATTGAAAAACACTACTATGTACGCTATACTGTAGCTATGATTAACAAGGACATAAGGCAAATAAGTCATCTTTGTTTATTTCGCCTGTAAGCAACAACACCTTTTGTAGTAATACAATTTCTTTGATGAATGACTTGAGTGAAATAGAATGGAATAAAATAGAAAAGAGTAGAAAAGTATTGTTTAGCCACGTTTGAAAATTAGTCTTGTGCATATTTTTGCCAGTTATTTACAGATCCTAATGACAGTTTTGTACATTAAATGTATTGTCTTAATGTTTTGTCCTATTATTATCATATAGAATGAAGTTGTAAGCAGTGGCTCTTTTGTAAATCCTCACTCCACATCCATCAGTAGAAGAACCACAAAATGTATGTAATTAATTTCATAAAGGCCATATTTGTTTGTATTCCTCTCTAATTCATTTTCCATTCATTCATTTATTCAACCTTTATTTACACAGGGTCATCCAGAGGGAGTAGTTCACTCTCTTTTTACATGGGCACCCAGTGTACAGTACAAGTAAAGGCAAATATCCAACATTTAGTTAACATTAAATGGACAAAACTGTAAATAAAAGACAAGGGTAAAATGAGGGACTAAAAAAAAAGGGCCCCAAACAAGCATAAAATAAAATGTGAATACAATATGGGATAAAGGCACCTACTCTTAACCACTGCAGGCACAGGAACAGTCACTGCCATCAGTGTAGCTTGTGAATGCAATGTTTTTTTGAGAGACTGGCAGTAAGGGGCTTCAGCCACTGATGGCCTGTGCTTGTCCATTTTGTATCTAATCTTACTTCAGTCAGGAATTCAAGGTCAACAGCAATTTCATGACAGCGTCAATCTCAAGTCAAGTTATTTTTCTCTCCAGTGTTACAAGCAAAAACTTTATGTTTTGTTTTTTGCCAATAATATATATTTTTTAATCATTATTCAGTGTTGTTAGATTATATTTATGTGGCTTTTACTTGAACTTTATTTTAAAATGTTTAAGGACCTCTCAAACGTTTTGTTGTTTTAGTTGTTACGGTAACAGTGCTTACTAGTGTGTTGCAAGCAAGACATGAAAAGTGAGATTTCTAGGAGGAGTATATCCTTAGGTGTCTCTCTGCTGTTAGTGTGGGCTGCCTAATTTTTTTTTATTCCCATGGTGGTGTGTATTGTTAGAGTGGCAGTTGTTGGACTCTCTGAGGCCTTTAAGCTCTCTGTTTTCCCCCTATTACTTGTGCCTGGTGGGGGGACAGACAGTTGTAGAGAGATGCGGTGCAGCACAGCAGGGGTGGTCCCCAGATACCACAGATTCATACTTTCCACCTGACGCGCAGGATAGAGAGAACAGAGAGCTGGCAATTACTAGACTTCTCTCTATATATACTGCAATCGTGGCCAGCTCTGCTCTGCTGTACTCCACTCTGAAGGCTGTCTTAGGGCCAAGCTGGAGGTAATGAAAGCAACACACTCCTAATGGACTATTGATGTGTGTGTATTTGTGAGAGTGTGTGGATGTATGAGAGGAGAGGAAGACAGAGGAAGAGAGTGAGAGAGAGAGCGAGCTCAAAGAACAAAGGAAGGAAAGAGACTGTAAGAAATCATTCTGTTGACATGCTGCTGTGTTTTCTTTTTGTGCGTTGTCTGTGTCTGTGTTTTTGCTATGGCAAAAAGTGTGCATCCATGTCTGTAAAGTTACTATAAATCATCTATATAAGCGGAGTAAAAGCAGCAGAAATAAACCACAAGTTTGATCCAATAGCCATGATGTGCCGTACTGCCAGCCAAGGAAAGAGACAGACAGAGAGACAGTGTGTCTGAGACATGAGGTCACTCATAACCAGGTGTGTTTCCATCGTCCTTCAGCTCAAACAACCAGCAGGCAGCTCTCATATAAATACACTCGTATACAGAAAAAGATGCAAATAACCCCAAGTGACAAAAAAACATTGGCAACTTGGACCTCATCACAGTAAGTTTCACCAAATGGAACACGTCCCACACCTACATGCTCTGCCAATGGACGAGCAGTAGGAGTGGGACGTGTTCCATTTGGTGAAACTTACTGTGATGAGGTCCAAGTTGCCAATGTTTTTTTGTGTGTGTCTCTGTGTGTGTCCCCTACCCTGCTGGCAGGCAGTCGGATGAATGAATGGGCGTCCACTCCTGGAGGTCCGGTGGCGCTACAGAAATAACTCTGCTGACCACAGTGACCTCTGCTTGTTCCCACACAGCCTGCGTCCTGTTCTAATGGAGGCGCGTGCTCTATTTTGGGGGCAGCGGCTAGATTTATCTCACTGCCCTCTGTGTCCTGGGATGGTGACAGTGACGTGGTTGGGTGTAACTGATGCCTCCTGTTTTTTTTTTTTTTTCTTGTTACCTTTCTTCCCTGACGCAAGCACACACAGGATACAATCAGTCCTGAGGTCAGTTCTGGTCACTGAGATGACCTCACTATTTCTGTTCACTTTCAAATGTATACCTTAAAACAAACTAAAAACATGCTAGCTTGGAAAAAAATAGAAAGCTGTAATTTATCAAACTCGTGTTGTGATTCTCTAACCTAATGAAAGGTGCAGAAGATAGAGAGAGGTTGACCAGTGAACCACAGAAAGCAAGCCTGCAGAATGGCTTGCATACCTCAGAGAGCTTGGAGCATGATTATCCTCCTCAGCAAACTTAATCTTCATTCTGGAGGACGGGCAGGCTGGCCAAAAGGCTATGAGCTCAGTGACCTACTGTATCTGCTGAGAGGCGGAATATTATTCTTTCCAAAAGAAATGCGTTGCCTCAGGTCCTGCATTAGATTAAGTTGACTGATGGCTAAAACCTGGAATCTAGGGATCTGTGAAGATAACGTGCGTATCGCAAGACTTCATTCCTGAGGTGGTGGAGAGCCCAGCTAGATCTAGGCAGAGGTATAAAAAGAAAAACCTAGAGGTTTTGGCTTATTACTGTAAAGAAAGCAGTCTGATTTCTGAGATTCCCAAAATAAAATTCTCTCTCTCTCTCTCTCTCACACACACACAAAGATATTCTTTAACAACTACTGTGTCCTAACACAAAACATTCAACCAACTATTCGTCCCCAACTGTTTTTCACTGGGCAGTGCTACATGCTAGCAGAGACTTTACTTAATCATAGACTCATGTGATGCATTTTTAGGGGTCCCCTCAATTTTACTGAACTACGAAATAATACATTTGTGTCATGAAATCATAACCCTACACATCATCCCTAATGAAAACTCATATTAGACCTCACAAAAGACAATAATTCAGACTTAACAAGAGTAAGAATATACAGCCACGTTAGAAGCTCTGTGAGGCTGTTAAGACAAACAGAACTGCATACAAACACAGCCCCCTCATTCATTTGAATGGAACCGCTGTGTCGGGTCAGCGGGGATGCTGATGCAGAAGTTTCTGGCAATCTGCGTTATCCAACACAGCAATGTGCCGCTATCACCGACTGGTAGATTTCTTACGGAGAAGAGGGAAAGACAGACATAACCATTCTCAGAATCACAAAGCTAACTTAAAATAAGATTTCTCACCCAAATCTGTCACTACTTGACAATAAATTTAAAACTATAAGTAGCAAAAATTACAAGAAAGAAAAATTTGTTATTAACTGTCAGCTATCCACACTGAGTGAATCCACGGCATAAAAAAGAAGCAAATCCATTAATGAACAGGCTGAGCACATGTCAAACAAAGAGGAGAGGAAAAATGTTCTTCATAAGTAAAAGCAGCCTCAGGTGCTTATTTTGCTTGCGCTAATATTGTGTGCACTCAGCTATATCCACTAACACAGATGAGCATTAGGGAGAGATGAGCAGGAATGTGTGTGATGCGAAGAATAGAGAGCAGAGAGGATGGGAGAGAAAGAGAGGGATGAAAGACAGTGGCGGCAGGGAAGATAAGAGAGGGAGGGATGGATGGATGAGAGAGAGTATAAAAGCAAGGACAACAAAAAGTGAGAGATATGAGCAGGGTGAGAGGGAGAAAGATAGAAGGGGATCAGCACGGTGGACAGCTGGGCCGGGGTAACGGGGGTCAAGCTCAGGAAGTGGTCACACGGTCAATGTCATTCTTTCATCTCGTCTGCTGCAGATGCAGCAACCTAAACTTTAGTCAAATTTAACCTTCCGAAAGCACGGGTTGATCCAACTTTCACTACTCTCTCTTCTGCTTCCCTACGCCACCCATCACTTTCTTCCCCTCTCTGCCCTTTTCCATCTGTTCTCTTTTATCTGCCTCTCTTATTCCTGTCACATTTCCCCAGCCCCTAATCTATTTCTTTCTATCTCACTCCTGCTATATTTCTCTCTATTACTCTCCCTCATTCTGTATCTTTTTCTCATGGTAACTCTCCTTCATTCTGTCTCTCTCCACATTAGATGTGGTTGAGTGGAGAGCAAAGTCAATCGTTCCTGCCTAAACCCCTCCAGGAGCCAGAGCTCCTCTTCTCTGCCTAAACAAACTTTGAAGCCAATCAAAGGGCTTATATTATTTTCTGTGGAAGGGGACTGCAGCAGGTGAATACTTTATATTTCAGTGACAGATCCACTCAGAGTGGCTCCTCTCTCCTCTCTCCTCCTCTCTCTGCTAACTGTTGGCTTCGCTCATGATTGATACAGTTCAGTGGCAAAACAAACAAAGCGTGACAAATCCAGATTATTGTCTGTGGGCGAGATAAGGTTATAATGAGAAAGTGCAACGGGGGAAATTGATCCTTTTTCAGGAAGCTGTCTGATTTACTGGGGATGCCAATATTAACTTCCTGTGTGTCCTGCCTCTCATGGAAGGCAGGTGGAGTCAGGGGTGGGGGTGAATGGTTCATGCTAAGAGGACAGATTTCATTATGATGCAATATCCTGAGAAGCCCATTCGAAGGGGAGGTTTGGTGGCTAATTATTATCCATGGCAGTGTATATTGAAAAGCTGTCTGAATGTCATTGAGGATCACAAACAGAGACAGAAATATAGTTGGTTTATACTGGATGACAGCAGAAGTAAATTAATTATCAATACATAATGGATTTGACCTTTTTGTTGCCATCAAAGAAGAGGAAGGAAAACATTAGATATAAACAATTCAAAGATCAGCACCAGTACATGACATATATTTGCATAATGGGAAAAATATACCTTGGCATGCCTAGAGAGGCAGCCATGTCTGAGACGTATACTGACAGCTAAGCCACCAACCTACTTGGCTACACGTTAAATCTACACACCATAGGGGAGAGAAATAGGCTTGCCGACAGGCCAGTTATTAGCCAGGGGAATGTGGGAGGGATTGCAGAAATTAACATGGATTACTCAAGTATGACTGACAGTTTCAGAAGGGCTTTTTGTGACTTACCAAGTGATTTGGGACTTGCCTTAATTCAGCGAGGGACGTTTTAATACCGTGGGCTGTCTCTGCTATCTTGGCACCGTTGCCTTGGTGAGGATGCCAATAGGGAGGGGATCTTTTCTCTGCAACAGCACCCCCAGCAACAGCTCCCCCACCCTCAGCGGCACAGGCCTTGCGTTCTGCAAATAATCACGAGATGTGTCGTCGGGCCAGCACTTGGGCTTCAGCGCTGTGTTTTGGTCTATGCTGTGTTTTGTTTAAAAGGGGCGCTTGCCAAATAGCGGCCCCTATGAACTCTGTCTGGCAAAAGCCTGACAGCTGCGGTGGTTCCACAAAAGCCTGGGCGTCATCTGGATCTCTGACAGAGAATCAGAAAACCTTGGATTTGATTGGGATGACATTTATATGGGGGCAGGGCACTTCACATGAGAAAAACACTGCACTAGTGCACAAGTCTCCATGGAGAATATAGCTTTTACTGTGGGACTAAATTCACTTCTTTATGTATACACTAGAACAGAATGCTTGAGAACAGACAGAGACAGTCACTGCAGTTTGAAAAGAAATTGTAAAAGCAGGGTTAGAGAGAAAAATGCCAAAGTGCTGTAAAAAAAAAAGAAGCAGGAAAGCTTGTACATATTGCATGTTTCCGTTTGGTTCCATCTCCCAGGGCCACTGTGGCTGCTTCCTGATGTGGTTTTCATTATTTATCCAGCATCTATTGGACAATATTGGAGCCTACTCTGAGCTCTGCTGCCATATTGGCAGCAGGACAAGGGAGCGAGCAACAACAACGGAAGTGAAAAGGAAGAAGCTGCAGTGTTACTGCACATTCAGTCTGGACTGAATCTCTGTTTGCACAGTTAGGCATTCATGAGAGTGCTGGATTCATCAAAGTCTGGTGCTGTAATTTGGCACTGCTCAACACTACCTGTATCTAGCCCTTCTAAGAACACACCGTTTTGTTTATTTAGCTGTTGTTTGGTTGTTGACAATGAAATTAAGTTGAATTGCACAAAGAGCAGCAATTCGCCTGAACAGAACAGCACACACAGTGTATCAAATGTTATCAATTTCCTTTCTGCCACTGCATACACACAATATGGGATGTACATGAGATTACTCATCAGCCAAAGCCAAACAATGGCTAATGTATCTCCGGTTCGAATTACATTTACCATAGGGTGTCATCTCTAAGCTGTTTAATGCATTGTGGGACGAAGGGCTTTAATCAGCGAGGCTCAGCGGAGCCAGCGGATTAAATCACTTTTTATCTGCACTTCCTTTGACTTTCCCAGTGCTCAGGGTTGCAGTGTAAATCATAATGCGTCCCTGTTGGGCTCACTTCAGTATGGGTCATTGCTGTAGTCACATTTCATACATTCCATTTATTTTGTGTATTGAGTAAATCCACATCCACTGAAAAACAAGGATAACTCTCAATTCTCAAGTCCAACTACACAGCAGACAATTTCTCAGAAAATAGTTTTGTGTGTCTACATGAGTGTGTGAGTCCATCTATCTGTGTGTGTAGCCAATGTAGATATATGTACAGTATACATGTGCATATGCGTTGTTGCATGTAAACAAATGCGCTTATGTCCATAGATGAAAACTCATACACACACCTGTGTATTTTGGCATTTATGTACTCCATCAATGTGCATGTATAGAGCATGTGCACAACTTTCTATCTGTGTGCGGGTGTATGCACGCTCACATCCGACAGCAGCGACAGGGAGAGCGGCTGCCGCATTGCACAGAATAGCTAAACAGCTGTAGCGCTCCATCAGGACTATCGATCATGTCCCTCTCTCTGAATCACAATCAGACGTGGGCAGAGCAGAGCGGCTGGAGCAGGCCTCGGTGACTGGCTTGTTGGACGACTGCTACACACCTCTCATATCAACCAGGCCTCACCAAACAAACCTGACCTGGATAGCTGATTAGATGCATCTATATGCGAGAGTCGTAGTTCTTGTTTCTGTAGAACTTGCTGAAATACATGGGCAAGTATAACACAGAATATAATAGTGTCTATCATATTTAATGTACTTACTACTTATGCTACAGTTATAAAGGATGTCTAATCACTACATGTATTGACATAACACCTAACATACTGTACATGCCAACTCTGATTCAGTAACATGAATCAAAAGTGTATTAAACCAAACATTGCATCTACATAACACATGTAACCACTTGAAAATTAGACATGATTTCATTAAAAACTCAACAGTAAGAATAGGGAGGCTGTTTGAGTATCATTAGCTGCCATCTGCTATCATCTCCCTACACTGTATATCAACTCAACATCTCATGTAATCACAAGGAAGTTGGATGTTATTACATTAAAATTCAAACAGGAAGTGTATGGAGGCTGTCTATGGCACCATTAGCTGCCATCTGTTAGCATCTCCACAATCTTCTGTTCTGTATGTTCCCACCCCTCTGTGTCCTTGTGTTATCTGCAACCCCAATGTTAACTTCCTGCCAATATGGTGACTTCCTCTCTGTTTATTTTCCCATTGTCAGTTGAATTTAACAGATGACCTGGCACCTGACTTCCAGATATTTACTTCCTGCTATGGGACAGCAAACACACACACACACACACACACACACACACACACACACACACACACATCTCTTGACACAGTGTGATTGAGTGGCTAAGCTGGAAATGCAGAGGCTTGTCAGATATGGGCTTGAGAGGATTGGTGAGTGAGCTTGGTACATTGAGAAGAGTGTGTGTGCATGTGTATGTGCATGTTATGCTTGTTAAAAGTGTTGTAATGCATGTGTGTAGGCATGTGTGCGCTACTAAAGCTGCTTTGTGTGTGTGGGCTATGTTTTAAATGCTAAATGGTGGAAAAAAGGGATCCCATTAGCATTATATGGATGTTGACATTCCATTCAGGTCAAAGTTATTGGTGCATGACTATATTTGTGCTTATGTGGTTTGTGTGTGTGTATATGTCAAGTCTCACACAGTGTAGTAGTCATGGCTGTCACACAAGCATACCCATGCACGTGCATGCACACACACACTCACACACTCCTACTGTGCTGTGTGTGGCGGGAGCCCCCTGGGGGGTGCCGCTGAGCTGTCAAAGATGGATGGATGAAGAAGCTGCCCAGCATAGAAAGGGGCTCTGGGGAAATACCACCAACATAGACACGCACATGCACACGCACACACACACACACAAACACACACACGCACACTGACACAGAGTCTATCAGCACACAAATAGAGTATGTATGTGTTCCTGCTTTAAAATTCATAAATTTGAATATGCACACATGAATCAGGACACAGAAACAAATACAAATGTAGTGAAATCACATAACATGCACACTTGTACACACGCACACATCTATAAAGGGCTAGTTGCTGCCTCTCTGAGAAAGAGAATCAGCCCTAGGGTGCTCTGCAGAGGAACATCTGAGTTTGATAACAGAGGAATGTCCAGAGATCTCCATTTAGCAGACAGTGAGTCAACATGGACAGTGTCAGAGAGTGGAAAAAACACACTTCCTCAATCCCACACCCTCCTGTGAATTGAAAATTATGGGAAAAGTATCAAAGGAATGACAGAGCTTTCATCTATTAGTATTCATGTAGAGGACCAACATCTACAGGACAGCATTTTAAAATCAGAAGCATACCATTAATATATTTATATATATATAGACTTAAACAATAACTCTTTTTATTGGGTCTTGTCTCACATGTTTTGGACACCAAGTAAATTTCTGAGATCTGGAAATGAGCCACTTTAGCTAAAAAGAAATCAGATGGGGTAAGAAACATGAGAAATCACAACATGCTGCAGATTTTAAACATTTCTGTCAACTTATTATTGACCATGTGTGCTCTCATGTGCAAAAGTAATGTTCATTAACATTTCTGGTGTGTTCACTTTTTGGTTACTTACAAATAATGTGGTTTAGGCGTATTACGTAACTTCCCACACACCTTTTTATTTTAGGTCTATCAGCCTTTCATTAGTATATATGTGTTCCTTTAATTCCATAAATTTGAATATACATGAATCAGGACACAAAACCGTACAAATGTAGTGAAAACACATAACATACACTTGTACATCTATAAAGATGATTGCCTCTCTGAAAGAATCAATACAAAGATTGCTCTACTGAAGGAACATCTGAGTTTGATAACAGAATGTCAAGAGATCTCCATTTGTAGTGGTAATTCAACATGAACGATGTCAGAGGTGAAACACTTCCTCAATCCCACCCTCCTGTGAATTGAAAATTGTGGGAAAATTATCAAAGAATGACAGAAACTTATCTATTAGTATTCATGTGGGGACCAACATCTACAGGATGTTTAAAATCCTAGAGCATACATTAATATATTTATATATATAGACTTAATAATAACTCTTTTATTGGGTCTTGTCTTACATGTTTTGGACACCAAGTAAATTTCTGAGATCTGGAAATGAGCCACTTTAGCTAAAAAGAAATCAGATGGGGTAAGAAACATGAGAAATCACAACATGCTGCAGATTTTAAACATTTCTGTCAACTTGTGTGTGTGTGTACTCTCATGTGCAAAGTAGTATTTCATTGACATTTCTGGTGTGTTCACTTTTTGATTTACTTACAAATAATGTGGTTTAGATAATCTAGATGGACTGACATTGGCTTGTTTATAACTTGTCTGATCATCTATCTGCTTGTGTTTCTTGCTCTGTCAGACTTTGTTGTAGCATTTTACTAGATTCCCAGATCTCAGCTTTTATTTTGGTGAGGAAAGTATTGTCATGACTGATAGAAATTATGGTTAAAAAAAAAGGCATACCATAAAGTCCCAAGTTGCGTTAATAGACCATAATTATCCTTTGAATTGATTTTGACTATGGTTTGCATTACCTCAAATCACAAACTGCAACAACACAAGGAACAATAATAGCTTACGCAGAAGCCTGTCATGTGTGTATAATCAAGCATCCAACAAGGGAAAGGGGAGTTTTCATGGACCCTTGAGGATCGGACCAGAGCAGCATCGGACCAGAGCAGACCTTGTAAACTTAACCATTCTTAATTCCACAGAAGGATTTCCTCGATCAGGGCAGTAAATCTCCATGCTTGGCACAAGCCTGAACAATCCATTAACAATAATAAAGCCAGAGCGGCTGGGAGATAGACCCTTAAAGGGGAAGGTCAGCCTGATATTACAGCTTTAAAGGTTTCCTATTACGGCTCAACTTCAATATAACCACTCACCTTGCCTTTAATGGCCGCTGGCTATGCAGTGGCTGAGCATATATGGAGATTCTAAATCCAGGCTCTCTGAGATATTACTCGATAGTGGAGAGCGATTTATGGGTTCTGGTGCTGTGCCTCTAGTTGGAGGTGTGAGCATTGTTAATAAAATTGCTACAGGGGTGAAGGAGATCTCCTCGGTATTGCCCTGTCTGGCCCACACATCCTGCTGGGACGCACGGGAGGCTTCAAGCGCTGCAGCACCTGGCCCCCAAAAGTGCTTAGGCAGCACTTTTTTCTACATCCTGTCCTGTCCCTCTGACTGTTTCTTTCATATCTTTACTCTCCTTCCACCTCACTTTTCTTTTTGCTTCCACCTCTTGTCACCCTTACTCCCTTAGAGACTTGCTCTGTTTCCAACATTTCCAATTCTTTGTCTCCTTGTGTATCAAACTTTTGGGACAGGGATGCCCTGGATGCTGAATAAAAGACAAATTTCTGTGCTGGCACACAATGTGGTACTATCTTGTCTCTACATCTGTCTCCATTTTGTGGCATTCTGTCTTTCACCCTCTTTTCTCTGCCTGTTCTCTCCTTGGCCAGCTTGTTCCACTGTCTAGGGTGACTGCAGAAAAAGAGAGACAGGAAGGAGAGAGGACATAGCAACAGAGAGCAGGAGCAGGAGCAGGAGAGGAAAGAGGGGAGAGTGCAAGCTCTTAAGTAGATTGCAAAGAACAGCACAGAGGCATGAGTGTGAATATTAAGCGGGTTTTCTTCTGCCCGAGAAGTTCCAGCCTGCAGCAGCAGCACCACAAGGGAGGGAGAGAGATGGTGACAGAGAGAGAGAGAGGGGGCGGAAGAGATCTATAGAACCGTCAGCTATTCAGCCATAGCTAAGACAGCTAACTTCAGGTGTCAGAAACAACATTGTACACAATCTATCAAGCTGTCCCGCAGATCTGAGATGAGAAATTACCATAATTGAATTAGAAAGGGGGTTTCTCATTGCAAAGGTGATGCTTTTCCAAGAAAGAAAGGAAAGGGGTGATGCCAGAGTAATGTAAAGCAAAGGAAAAGAGACTCACCTGGAATGCCTGGCGGGGTTTTCAGGTATTTCCCATTGAAATGCTGTATCACTACTTCACACTTCTCTGTGGACTCCATCCTGCAACAGACAGTGATACATAGGGTTTAATTTAAAAACATCTGTAGCAAAGGTTGAAACCAATCACTATATAGTCAGAAAAAAACTCTTTTTCAAATGAATATACTCAACTTCTACTCTAAATTATGATACACAGAGAGAGTGCTTGTGGGAAATACACTGGCTTGCTTTATGGTACAAATGAAGGATTCTTTATGGCACAAAATAGAATTATTATGATTATTATTATTATTATTACAGCCACAGGTAACAGGTAGCAATACATCTCAGTCTGAGCTACAGTTCACTACTCATCTAGACCATGGTACCACTTTTAAGAAAAAATATATCAAAAAAGAAGAGCTGCAGTCGTTTTACTTTTTTTTTTTTAACATCTCAACAATTCTTGTTACCTGCAACCTTGGAACACATGGAGCATGAGGAAAATACATTTACCACAATAAGGAGTCAACCACTAGACCGTGTCCTGCTGGCCAGTTATTATCATTCTGTTCATACTAAAATGTCCAATGAGACTATTCAGACTCTGACTGTCTGTCCGTCTATCTGCTGGGGGATGTCACTGTCCGCATGAGTCAGAAGGTCATAATTAAATTCAGCATTTGCAGGGAAGGAGCAGTTACACAGCCTTTCTCTCTGACTAATAGAAAAGAAAAATGATAGAAAGACAGAGAGAGCAGGCAAAATGGATGTAATGATGCAGAAGAAAAAGCAGAGGAAGGGATATACGAGTAGGTATGGGAAAGTTGAAATGAGAGGGAAAGAGAGGCAGACTGACTCCAGCCACTGGATCAAACGCTGTGTATAGGCCAAGCAGCTGACCAGCAAGTGGTCTCTGATCTCTCGCATTACAAGTTCACAGACACTCATGTCCATACACACATCACATCAAAACATGTCTGTATGTAATTCCCTTTCCCTGAAATTGAAGCCCAGTTAATTAGCTTTGTACACTGTCCCCAACATTACCAGGGCTTTATGACCAGGCCTATATGACCTCGAACTCCTTGGTTTCTTTGCCTCATCTTAACTGGGTAAACATGAATATAAGGCTGATGTACCACTTGTTTTTTACATTAGAAACTCTTAAATTCATAGAGAAATTGAAAAAGAGTCCTTTCAACTGACCATATTTTGACTTTTAATTCTTGCAGGGTCTTTTGGGTCATAAAAACATCAATTATAGTGCTGTCTATATCAGTCAAAGACTGATACTTTTCTCTGTGCATAAGGAAATTCTGTATCTATATATCAAACAGTTCAATTGTGTTACTTTACAATAACATATAAAAAACATAATGTTCTTATTTTACCATCAGATTCTTTATCATATCCATACAAAGAGCTCATATTAAAATGAGGCAGTTTTTAAATGCAGGCTTGAGTGATTCCTATGCCTTTATGGTAATATGCTCTTGGAATGTGCAGAATTCATTGCTTTCCAGATTTTTATGCTTCATTCACTCTCACCTCCTCCAATACTCATATCATCCTGTCAGCCTCTCACTTCTCTGTCCTGTGTCTCTCATCCTTCTCCTATCTCTACCTTCATCCTTCTTCTTTTTTTTAAATTTTTTTACCATAGCTTCTTTATCGCTCTCTCTGTCCCATCTATCTTACTCCCGGCCCGTCTGCACCTCTTCTTTTTGACGTCTCTCTCATTCCTCCCCGTCTTTCAACCTTGGTTATTTCCTCCATCTTTCACCGTTACCCTCACTCCCTCCCGCCCCATCTCTCTCACTTTCTGTGCCCTCCTTTCCTTCCCTCTCTGTCCATCCTTTTGTTTCTCCGTTACGCCCTATCCACATAAACATCTTTCTCCCTTTTCCCCTCCCTACTTCTCCTTTTAGAACGTGTAATCTTTCGCACTTCCTGGCACCATCCATCTCTCGCTGACCCTGTATCCACCCTTTTCCCAACTCTTTCTTTTCCCTCCGTCCTCCCCGTTACCGGGACAGCTGATACTAACCAGCCAGTGTGACTCAGCAGATGACTAATCATGACAACTGGCCTTAAACACATCACTAGCACTCAGCAACAAGAAATTCAATCAGTAAGAACACCATCATTTGGCTGATTCAAAGAGTACGTAAATGCAGTAAGGGCTGGGTATTTTTAGATTAGAGAGAGGAAACCAACTTCTCAAATGTTAAATCTTTAAAACACAAGCAGCTGTACCTGAACTGCTCCCGAACAAAATACCCTAAAACTGGTAAAATATGATTTAAATCAGTCTCTGTTTGAACAAAAAATAGGACAAGAGAGCAAAAAGAATACAAATACAAGGAAGCCTTTTATGGCAACTGTCAGTACCTGACAGCATTTTTCACTTCAAAGGACAGATTTGGTCAAAATAATAATAATAAAGAAACCATTCAGGTTTCATCTTCAGCTCTACATTAAAAGAAAGAAACAAAGGAAGACAGATGTCCACTTCCTTATGGGTCGCCCATAATGTAAAAAAACGAAACAAAATGAGATGAACAAACAGGATTGAAACTGTTCACATGGCAAAACTGGTTACTGCACAGAAAAAGGACATTTTTTTCTCCTTTATTTCTCACTTATTTTGACTATTTTCAGCAACTAGTTGTTTTATTCCTGTCTTTGACAGCATATCATAACCTGTTCTGAATGTATTATTTATTTTACTTCAATTGTGCCAATAAAGCTTTGCTGAATAGAAATGAATATAAAGTAGTGTGTTAATGTTTATAGAATCTGTATACATTTATGCCTGCATGCATTCATAATATGCTCCTAATCCATGTTCACACAAACATCTGCACTTCAACACAGTTACACAAACATGCCAATAACCATGATGCTTTCACTTTAGAAGGCAGCTCAGTGATACAGAGAGGATTTGCTCGAAGCACAGCTAACCTCTTTTTTGCTTTTGCTCTCTTTCACTCAAGTCTAACAACCCTGTACACTCCACTTAGTGCTTGTGAAATAATGATTTATGTGGTTTTGCATTGCATTATCCCAACAGAAGAAGTTTTGAGCTGATTTTCTTGGGATGTTTTTGCTGTCCAAGTGGCTGAAAATCAGGCTGATCGCCTTCACCAGAGCTTCTCTGACTCAAAGCGTGGATGCTTAGCTTCTCTCGTTATTCCCTAGTGCTCTTTATCATCCTCACCTCTGGCTAATCATTGTCTGCCTCCTCCTCAATGCTGTCTATCCTTCACTCTGTCCAGCAGCACGGCAGGTAGGTAGACAGAAAACAGGTGGGCAGACAAGGAGTAAATAAGGCAGGCAGGCTGTTAGGCAGTCTTTGAGAAACAAATCGGCCACACTGTCTGTTGGTCAATCAGACTTTTGAGGTAGCCAGGCAGTCATCGAGCCAGCCAGGAAGGAAGCAAGGCATTGTGGCTTTTCTCTGTGTTCTCTGTGTGCTGCTGGTTAATGGCATCAGGTGCTGCTGTCTGCAATGATTAGTGCTGGGGCTGGAGTAATGGGCTCTGATAACAGTAATGGATCGGCCCACAAACACTTAGCTCAGTTTACTCTCTCTAATGCCCCTCATGGCCCAACCCTCAGCAGCTGTGTGTCTGTCCGTCTGTTGACACAGCTAACACAAGCTCTACAATTTATAAAACACATTGAATCTTTTTTTTTTTTTCTCTGAGTCTCTGTCTGGCCTTTTTTCTGACCTGTACTTATCAATTTCCACCATTCTATTTCATTTCCTGATCCACACATAAACAAAACAACCTTCCGTACTTCTTAAATTTTTCGTACTTCTTTCATTTTTTTCTGTTTTCTTCTTATCTAACCGAAAAACCGCTCATTCACTTCTCACATTTTCTCCCACACGCCCACACTCACCCATTTCACTTTCCATCCCTCAATCTTTCTCCGTCACAGACTGCCTTCTCCTTCCCATCACCTTCTCTTTCTCTTTATAATAACCTCTATGATTAGTTCTTTTTACCTGGCTATTGTTTCACACCCCTGTCCCTTTCTCTCCCTTCGTCTCACTCTCCCTTTCCATCATGTCTCCTCCTCCCACTGTGGGCTGCTTGAACAGGTGGCCTGTGGCAGGTTGTTGCTGTGCTCTGCTTGTTGGTCTGCAGGAGTCTCCTTTCGAATGCACTCGTTTGTGTATCTGCGCGCGCGTGTGTGTGCACGTTTATAAGGCCTACCTGTGCATATGCTCATTTTTGCGCATAAGTGCCTGTTTATGTGTGTGCATTTGTGTGTTTGTGCTCGTCTGTCCTGCTGTAACCCTCGGTAATAGAGCAGGGAATAGGAGAGGAGTTCAGCCAGAGCAGGTGATTAAGAAAAATCCCTGCAAGATGGCTGTTCTGTGGCCGTCAGTGGCCTCCTCTGGGTAAACAAGGGAGGAATGTGTGGAGAGGAATGAGAGCCTGGTGGCTGCTGCCGAGGACAAGGACAGAGCGGTTTATGACTTTGGGGGATTAACAAGCAGAAGTGGAAACTTTTCTAAGTAGAAAAAGAAATAAACTGTTCAGTGATAGGCTTGGTGGTGGAAATAGAGCAGCCCTGGCTATACTGTAAGGACAAGGGGGTAATTGCTGGTTTCCATAAATGTTTGTGAGTGCACAAGCACAAGCATGTATGCAAACGCACACACACTCTGATGAACAGGTATAAACAAAGACAAACTCATCCACTGGCAGACGCAAACAGGCTCAGAAAATAAACAAATCACATTTAAGAGTTTCCACCGCCTGGAGGCAGGATTCATCTGACAAGTGTCTTTATAGAATGAATGTGTGTATGCACATAGGGTGTACAAGTGAGTGCCTATATGCCATCACACATATATGCATGTGTGCATCTGTTTGTGTGCATTTGGTCATATGTGCACTTGCATTAGGGTCAAATCCATTTGCAAAAAAAAAAAAAAAAAAAAAAAAAAAAAAATCAGCTTTCCTGTTCCAGCCATACAGCGAGTATGGAATAAGTATTTAACCAAAGTGTAGGGTGTGGGCATATATTCTGTACATTCATCCCTTAAAAAGACAATTATTGCATCCCTAGAAGCAGCTGGGCAACATATTGAGAAAAAATACCGCCTTTAAACTGATGCATCCATGTCACATTAGTATCATTATTACTGCGTACCTGGCAAAACCAACTCCTCTGCTGACCCCGTTGGCATCCCTCAGTATCCTTGTGGAGATGACGTGACCCAGGGGTTTCAGCATGTTCTCCAGCTCCTGCTCATCCATAGAAACCGGCAGGTTGGAGATGTACAGGTTGGTGGGGTCTTGCTCTTGTTGCTGAAGGTCCATGGATTTGAAGAGCACAGGGGAGGAGAGAGGAGAAGAAAAGTAACGTGAGGAAAAAAAGTATCATCATCAATCACAGGAATTGTGAATTATGCATGAGCTTTGTGTCATGAGCCATCACGTAACACATGGCAATGCTGCCAACAGTGTAACCAAACTCTGGCTGAACTCACATGACGTTTGGCCTCACTGACACCCACGCATTCAGCTGCTCACATGCAATATGGATACATCAATAGTCCGCTTTGCCTGTGGCTCTATGTGTGTGTGAGAAAGAGTGAGTGTGTAGGCTACATTAGGGATTCGTGTGAGTGGCAAGTATCATGATAGTGCAAGTCTGTATATATTTAAAATAGCTTGTATGGATTCTTGTGGATGTGTTTCTTCTTCCAGATTTCAAATGAGAGAAGAAAGATCAAGGATCAAGAGAAACAAGGATAGAAACAGAGAAAGTGAAGCTGTGTAGTGTGTATTGTACGACAGTGTTTTCTCTGTAGTGCCCAGGGGCTGCTCCAAGCTAGGTGAAGCTGCACAGCTGGTGGCGGGTTGAGCCTGAGGTAACCAAGGGCCCTGTGCGCTCTATAGTAGAACAGCTGGAAACAGCAGCCCGGTCCCCCCAGTCACTCAGCCACTGAGGCAGGCAACCACCACGTCACCCAGCTATCCATCTATCTGTCCTTCAAGTCAGTCAGTCTCTAAATTAAGCATGAAGCTACATTATGTCTGCCTTATCACTAATTATGCATCTTTATGATGCTATATGCAGATTAGCATATTCTTTTCTAACATATCAAATTAAATATAATTCATCCTCCAACCCAGGTAGTAAGTAAACCATCCAATCAGGCAGCCAGCCAGATTCAGATCATTTATCATGTCTCCTTTCCATACCCAATATCCACATCTCCAAACCATTCATCCAACAGTAGCAAGGACTGTCAAGAGCAAAAGCAATATTACAGAAAGCCATCTATGCTGTGGTTGGTGGCCAGCGTAATGCAAAGACTGAATGAACATGACCACACTTTGAAGAGCATTACATCCACTTCAGCTCAGAAGGTAGAAATAGCAGTGGGTGTCCCCCAGCAACCTCAGTGGAAGATGTTACTTTGTTGAGAGCACCAAATACTAATGTTGTACCGCATATTTTATATAACTTAGGGTCACTTTATTTTCAAGTCCATACCCTGAATGATGCTGATAGTTAAAGTGAAACGTTTTTATATTTAATGCATTGAATCAAAAGTAAATTTCACACTCACCCTTCTCAATAACAGCCTCGCAGAGTGCTACATTTTAATCCACTTCAGATCGATAATGTGAGCAGTGGAGGGTCTTTACAAGGAACACAGCTATGTAGAAAGGCAATAACCTATGTGATGTATATGGGATCTATATGTAATAATAAAGCCACTGCATCTATCCTGAGTAACAATAGCAATTTAGCAAGACATATACTGTATCTATAAAAATTTATGGAATTATATTAATGCTTAAGAAAAATGTTAGTTCCATTAGTTCAGGAGAGGGTAAGTTAGATCAGCCAAGTCTGGTCTCATAAACTTTAAAAACTGGCAACAAGACAAGAGAAGAGTAGAAGCAAGGACAAGTAGGAGAAGAGCTGACTTTCATCCAAAGGAAATGAAGACAACTGGCGCATAACTAAAATTTCATATAGATGTTTTTTAAACCAAACGCAGCCTTGTAATCTGTCAGTCACACTACTTTATGCTGAAATCAGTTGATTTGGCGTCAAAAAGATGAGAAACGTGAAGATTCAGTGATCTATTTCACACGCATATGCGCCGCTGTGAACAGCATCTTCAGAGGTCTGTCTTCTTCTCAGTCGGGAAGATGTTGTGGAGATGCTACAGTTGCAGGTAAACAATGTCTTTGAGAATCTTTACAATCTACACACTCTCTGTGCTTCGCCACAGGCAACACTGTCTCACCCTGTCTCGTGTTTTGCTTTCTGTTGACGGCAGAGGAAGAGGTTAAGGAGGAGAGGAAGTGCCTCCACCGGCGTCCTGCCTCCATCTCTCCATCTGTCAGAGGAGAAGACTGGTCCCTCCCCTGATTAATTAGCTGTCTTATCTGACAGGACATGTTTGATCTGATTAAAGCCTTTGGGAGAATGCCGGTGCCCGATGTGAAAGCAGGAAAACCGCAGCTATTTCTCCTATAACCGGGAACTCAATTACCTAACTTGGGGGCAAACTAAACTCCTCCCTCTTCTGCAGGTTTGTAACATTTATGTGCTTTAGAGCGAGCGAGAAAGAGCTCACAAGAGTTTGTATAACACAGGATTTGGCAGTGAATGAGGCTTAATTAAATCTGCCCGTAAAAATCTACTGTACATGTGTCACTCTCCTGCTAAGTCCCTTTGGCGTGTGTAGCTGTGCAGCTGTGCTTTCCTTTGAGTTTCACTGGTTATGCGAGGCGATGTTTTTCAGGATTATGTCAAATAGGCTTCGTATTCCAGTGCAGACAGGAGGTCTGGATCAAAGAGTTAACTGACTGACTCACTCACTGCGCTAAGTCAATGACACCAGACTTTGTGTGTGTGTGGCGTGTGTGCGCTTTCAAATGAAGGCACTTTCTCCTATAAGCATGTGACAGTACATGCAGTGAAAGAGTATGGCAGAACATGAAGCCGTAATTTGCGCGCGTGGGCTAATAGTAGAGAGCTCCTTTTTGCAGGGGGGGATTATCATGGGGAGGCCTCGTCTACGCACGGCCGCCTCGCTAAGTTTTCTCTTTGATGACGTTCCGCACCACAAAGCCCTAAATACCCAGATGAGAAGGTTACGTGGAGGAGTGGAAATGGGAGCGTTTTGACGGGAGGTGAGATGGGCTGGCCCATTCCACAAGGAGATTTAATTTCCTTTAATGTCAGCCTTTGCACACGCTCTGCTGTCAGGCTATGAATGAAACGGTAATTGAGGTGTGTGTGCTTGTGTGTACCTGGGTATAAATCCTATCTTAGAGTAATTATGCGTGTGTGTCAAATATATATATACTGTAATGCTTTGCCTATGTGTGTATTTTTTTTTAATGCTTTTATGTGTGTATGTCTTCCAGAAGTGTAAGCACGCCTGCTTCTTGTGTGTGTGTGTGATGGCAGTTGTGTCTGTCCCCTCGCCATTGACCAGTGTAGTAGAAGGTTAATGGAAAGGCTCCAGGCTGCGCTGGGCCTTTGATGAGCATAATTCCTTCACCTTGCCACCAGGAGGACAGGAGGAATCCAACTGTGTGTGTGACAGGAAGGGGGTGGGGGGTGGGCTGACGATGTGTCATTTCCCGCTGACGGATGGCCCCCTTGCTAGAGCTGACAGCCCTGTAGCAGTTATTTCATTTCGACACCCTGCTCTGTTTACCTCACTGTAATTTCTGAGAACATTACCATGCTACAGGGGAGGGGGAGCATTAGCAGAGAAAATAAAAAAGGATCTGGGTTAAGCAAAAAAATAAATAAATAAATAACGAGAAAATAGGAGTTATAGATCACAGTGCAAAAGGTGAAAGAGTGAAAAGGTAAGAGAGAGACAGCTGGAGAGAAAGACAGAGACGAAGGCAGCCGACATGACAGGCAGATATAACACATTAAAGGAAGCCCTTGTTGCCTTCTGACAACGCTTGAGGGAAAAGAGACGTCAACCGTTAGAAGTCTTACGTTCCGCCTATGGGGCTCTCAGGGCTGTATCCATTTAACTGATAAAAGTTAGACAGATAGATATGTGCCTTGACTGGGGGCACTGCATCTAACGCCGTGTTGAGGCTCCGAATTGCCCTCACTATCTCGCCAACATTCGCTTTTTTTCCTCTTACTATATCTCCCAGATTCCTTTACCCCATTCTGTCTTTTTCCTCCCCTCTTCAAACCGCTGACCTCTCCTCACCTCTTCCTCCAACTCTTCTTTTCATTTTTCACTCACCTCAGCACCCTCCCACCTGCTTTTCTTATATTCGCCCTACTGCCTCCCTTACTTTTTCCATCAATCCATTCCTGCTTGTCCATCCTTCCCTCCCCACAACAGCCATCTCCCATCTTCTCCACCCTTCATCCTTGCTTTTCTCTCCTCTCTCCTCCCTCTCTATCCATTCAGTTTGCTCAAGAGATTAGAGCTGTATGTGTGATTGGTTCTACAGGGCTTCGCGGCAGCTCCTTTAAGCACCGATACACACTCGTCAAGGGTGTGTGTGCGTGCTTGTGTATGAGTGCAAATGTGGTTGCCAGTCCTCGGTACAACACAACGCTATTCACTTCCCTCAGGTATGCCACTCTGGCCTGTTGTGTGACTAACCAGCAGCCTGAAGGAGCACAATTAAAGCAAAAGACAATGGGGTTCTGTGTTGTCTGGTTGGAGAAAACTGCAAGGAAGCAGGAGTGGATGTGCTGCTGCTGCGAGGATGTGTTGCTGACAAGTTTGCAGATGCCGGAGGGAGCGTTCCTGTGCTCTTGTATATAGGTTGAGAATCTGCACTCAGATCTTGCTGTGGGAGCCTGAGTCTGCAGAATGCATTCAAAAAGACAAGCAGGCCAACCAAGTGGAAGGAAGGAGTGGGGGGTGATTGGGGAGTTGGGAGAGAGGAGAAGCATATGAGCGCATCAGCTCACTTCAAAAGCTTGAGTTTAATTTGCGCCGAGCCAGAGAATTCGGAGACAAAAAGGTGGCACTACAAAGGAGCTATCATTCTGTCAGCGGGCTAGTCAGCTGGTCAGACAACAGCAGGCGAAGTCAGCCGGGCAGCTTACTGCCCTTTGATGAGCGCTTCCCAACATCTCTGTTGCAACTGATGAGTGGATGACAGGATCGCTCTACTTTTCCCTTTGCTTCCTCAACACTCCCACACTCTGCCTGTTATCACGCCCCCTCTGTGACACTCGACTTCAAACCCTATCCACATCCAAGACTTTACATTACAGTGTGTCCCCATCACAGCCTGTCTCTGTCCACTGCAGCCATTTACAGTAGATACACATACAGTATATCTGTCAGTAGAGCCAAGCTGCAGGGAGACTTGAGACCACAAGTGCACTCTAGGTGTCATGGTCAGGGTCTATATATCCTGCATTAGTATAAAAGCATTTTCCAGAACAGGTTCAAAGTGTTTTCTACAGAGGCTACATGGTTTCATCAAAGTCAGACAAATTGTGAAACTTTGGAGGGATAAATCCTCTGTCTCAGTCTGATACACATCCATACAAACCCACTGAGACATAGAAACGCACATTATAATCTGACATACACACAAATGCCCCCGACCCTAGACACGCTCAATCACAGAACAGCATGGTACAGAACAAGGAAGAAAGATGACGAGAGCGCGAGCTAGTAATGCGTGAGGTCCTTCTGCTGCTCACCGGGGGGGATTGGGGGGTGGGTGATGAAATCCACATTCCTGATTCAAACCTTCTGTTGGAAACAAAGGGCTGTCAGGCAAAGGATCTGTGCCATCACCCAGGGCAGCCATTTTCAGTCCAATTACCATATTACGTCTGAACAAACAGCCTAAAACACCTGTCACTTAAACATGAATTTAATACCACGGTGATAAACAGGTGCTGGCAGGGGTTTAAGATAAAGACTGCAAACATACCATGCAGGCACACATTTGTCAGTGCTTAAGGAACTGAATTAAACTCAGTTTTTTCTGTTATAGATATCATCTTTCCTCTAATTCATAATATGAATCACCTCAGTGGGCAGCATCGATCTAATCACTTTGGAATGTACACCTGTAGGTTTGAGAGGAAGCTCTGGTTATGTTTCTAATAAAATGTTATACAAACTTTAAACTTATCAGCGGATGTTACCATCGGTTGCTCATATGTAACTATATTTATGAGGATGTGAGATGAGATAGTTAATAGAGCATCAGTAACTCTCAGACATCCTGGCATTTCAGTGCAATGATCTAGATATGTGTTTGATCACTGTGAATGTTAGGGCTGGGGGTTCTAGTGTATTGGAGGCATGTAAAGCAGCAGCATGACATGATCAATTCTGTCTACAGTAGAAGAAGCAGGAGCAGGCACTGCATTGCAAACTTGCATCTGAGAAATGTGTTTCCGCCAGCCTTTTTGTCACATCTTCTCATTTTCAAAATGTGGAAATGTTTTCTACCTCAGCCAAGCTTAAAAACGTTCTTTGCAATATTTTTTTTGGCTTTTTAAAAAAATGGAAATTATGGATGCACTAATCCAACTTCATGTTTTTCAGTTAACTCAGCTCATGGAAACTGCCTATGCTGTACCTTGTTCTAAACAGGTAGTAGTACTCTCTTTTCAGTTTAAAATCTGTATACCTCACTACATAGAAACCACTGGAATAATTTTTGTGTGAGGTAAAATGAGTGTAACTAATAGCAGAAACATAGGATTTTACAATGGCATTGACATAGAAGCTGTCAGATCAATGCATCTATAATGGAAATATATAACTTATTGTATAGTTTTATCTCTAACACCTGATACAACACCATACAACGATAACAGTTCTTTACACTGCACATACTGTACAAATGCTCTGTCTCAAAAGAATTTATCTTCATGTGTTAAAAAATCATTACCTAGCCTCTCTTGTGTATTGACATAATATTGACACAGCCGGTCTGCTTTCCTTATCTGCATTCATCCTCACTGTAAACTACCAAACTGATCAGTCATTTCATTTATTCGCATTAGGATGCTCACATGATTGATCTGTCCCAGTAGCTGCAAGATCAACAAGATCATCCACTCACCAACAGATGGTGGCTGAGAAAATGCCCGTTAATTAACCTCACAGGATCATTTTTTACACCAAAAGAGTAATTCAAAGTTTGTCATAAGGCACAAAGTTTTTCAAAACATGTTTTTTTTTCTCATAAGATAAAAACGATAAAAAGGGCACGGTATGAAGCTCAGCAGCAAAAGATTAGAGGTTCACCTTGCTCATGCAGTGTTCCATTTGGCTGGAATACAATGTTACCTGATTAAATAAAAATCTTACAAATTACCATACGTTGCTGCAGAGCACAGCTTAATACATCACATTATTCAGCTACAGAATTCTTCCCATGAGTGCAATCCAAGCCAATGACAACTAAGTGTGTCCTAGCAGCCCAGAGGCACTGAGGTGTTTAGTTTGGTTTTAAGATCTACACTCATTCGCTCACATAATTACACACAACGCTCCTGCACAGCACTGCATCTCATACTTACACCAAGTCACACATACACACACACGCACAAGCATACACGTGATCGTACACACACACATTGTCAATCTTTGTCCTATTACTGCTTATGGAAAATGGCTTTCCAGCTACTCTGTATTATGCTGAGATGATAGATGCTGTGTAAGGAACAAAAGTGGGTGATACATTATTGAGCCTTTGAGTATGCTAACACAGCGGTTGGGCTTTGTTTAACTCACTCTCTCAGCTGGGCCTGCTCTCTGCTGGCGTAGCTGGTAAAATATTCATCCAACATAAGGCACAGGGAGCGCTGTGGCACAAAACTTGCTTTTGGTATGTCCTTCCGTGTGACATTTAACTGTGCTGTTGCATGTATATTCACGCAAAAGTATGGTACCAAACATGTGACATTGAAGGTCAAACTCAAATATTGATATGGTGTAACATCTGATATATATGTTCTGTGGTTCACTACCATGAAACCTGCACTTAAACATCTTCAAACCCTGAGTAAGTTTAAGTGTAATACTGATGTACTCAATATTTTCCTTACTGTCAACAAATCCAGTGAAAAGACAAAAAAGAACAATGTGTTAGTTCAACTCTCACTACTTCCCAACACTGTCTGTTACTCCTGCCTATCAAAGACTTTAACTGTAAAAAAGGATGTCACAAATATCTAGTTTTACTTTCAAAAAATGCCAAGTGAATCCCCCAAAAATAAGCACTGTGATTTTTAACAAATGGAACTCAAACAGGAGCAAGATTAGCTGCACTGTCCATGTTCATTATAACAAGGAATGAATGATGTGTTTTCAATGGACATGTTTAGCAGAAGAATAAGCTATATCAGGCTTTGGCTACACAGGAAATACTTGTTAATAGAAGTTATTCATTGTTGGTTTTGATATTTTCAAGGGATTTGACGAAAAGAAAAATATAGAATGTCCCCAGCTGCATCCCTGAAATATCCATCCAAGCATCCAGGAAGTCTCATCTACCACATCAAGTGTCATTTCCACTCTTTTGGAGATGTGTGATAGAGGGATCGCACCTTTACTTTGCAAAACTGACATAACACCACTAAATTATGTCTGCCATCAATGTCATGACTCATACATTTTGATGCCGGGTTAATGTGAATTTAAATGGGTCGATATGGGCTTCACCCGCTTAATCACGACCCCCTGATTTGATTTTGTATCTCCCTCAGTGAGCTAATATTCCAGAGATTAAAATTTCATGTGGAGCTCATATCAAAAATCCATTATTAACATGGAAGATGAGCATGTTGGCCTTACCTCTGTGCTCCAGCAAAAGGAGACCAAACTAATGCACACATATAAGTGGGAAGACACACATGCATGCAAAGACGCTGCTTTCTGTTTTCTATGTTCCCTGAGGACTTCAAGACAAATTCATCCTTCCTTTGTAGAAACATTGAGGAATTTCCTTATAAGCTGTGGTTATGTCCTCGGTCGTGCTCCCTCAGCTCAGGAGTAGACAACATTCACAAATGTCTTCCCAGTTTCATAATACATTTTCATCACCATAACCTTCGTATTTTTCCATTACGGTGTTTGCAACAACAGCTCATTGTGTTGTCGCCAGGGTAAATGCATTTTTCCGTCTTATGCATCATTCATGATATCATTTCTGAGATTGAATTCCTCCTGGCTGACATCATGTGGAGGCGGCGGAGTGCTGGTGATGGTTTTGGTGCTGGAGAAGATGGGGAGGGAGGGGGTGTTAAAAGGAAATAGTGGTGAGCTGTTTGATTTGCACTACTGACCAACATGAGGACCTCTGTGGGATGATGCAGGAAACCTACTGTATCTGTAAATTATGGATGACTTTTCACTCAGTACAAGAGCTCTATCTCTTTTCTATCTCTGTCTCTCAGGCCTCTTTTGTCTTTTTGTCAGTTTGTCTGTTAACATAGGAAACCTTTACACACTTTCATCCTCTTTTTCAAATCACTATTACTGTAATTTTCCTCTTTCTATGTAGTCCACATAGCTGAGAACACTTGATCATTTACTTTTTGCAGAGATGAGATAGAATACTAAAGCAGATCACCTGACTTCCATGTAACTGATATGGGGCAATATGCCAAGATGAGGCTCTGATATTTTAAGCAGTAGATTTTCTCCAGTCACCCAAGACACATAATTTAAGTCCATGGAGAGCTAGCGGGACTCTAACATTGCAGAGACATTCTTCATGTTTCGTTTCATGGTTACTTTGTGGGGATACATGCTTTAAAAAGAACAATATGTGTAGCTGCTTTTGTTTGGGCTCATTGATCTCATCGGGAGGCTATGTGCTCAAACCTTTATACACAGTTTGCCCCCTAGTTAACACACAAGTTGATTTTCTATGATGACTGTCCACTTTACACCTAGCAATGCCATTCACATTAGGTTAGCCCTTTCCAGTCAGCTGGAGGAGTGGTAATTTTGATTCTTGAACAATTAAGTGAGTACCTACTGCAACTACTCAATATAGTCCTATAAACAAAAGGAAAGAACATTTGAACAAAGAGAGCTATGGTTTTGTTTTCTGTTCTTAACTTAGAACTGTGAATTTCAAAATGGTATACCACTAGCTATTGGTTTGTGTTATTATGGTCAATGGTAAGACCTATGTACTACAAGAAACTCCCAGACTACAACATAATGGATGTGCTCAGAGGTTCCCAACCAGGGGTACGTGTACCCAAAGGGGATATGTTATTCAATGTCACAATTACTGATAACATGTGAAGTAATGAAGCAATCAGAAAAGTCAAAACTGATCTCAAAGGTGCAAGTGGTAGTAAACACCACATTGACTACATTTACTAAAAAAAGGGAAAGAGTCTAAGTTGACTATATCTTGAGGCTATCTAATCTATGGAAGGGGTAACTGAGCCTGTAAGTTAGGGCTGTTGGGTTACCCCTGACAAAAAAAGGTTGGGAACTGCTGCTCTACAGATTCCCAAGATCATAGATATGCTGCACAGTGACCTACGCACTAAAAAATTCCTAAAAAGCCCATGTGTCTCCAACATGCCACAGTCTCTTCTCTACTTCAGACAGACTGTCTCACTGAGTGCATGCTGTTCTCAGAGCTTCACCTCATGCAATCCTCAGAGCTGCCCTGTGACGGGGTTCACTGCATCATAAAATTGCCATGCATGTTAACTCCAGGGTGCATGGGTCAAATGAGCCGTGGCAGTGGATGTTAAGTGACTTCAAAAGGCTGCATCCGTATGCCCCTCCCCCCTGTTCTGCCTCCCCAGCACATGTCTGTGTGAGGAATGTGTTCACCAGACCGGCTGGGTCAGGGATCAAAGTTAACAGATAGGGAGGAAAGCGAAGTCACATGCATGCGCTTCAATGTGCATGAAAGACCTCACATTCTCACCAAAATACACAAGCACTTGTGCACAATTGCACACTGTCACAGCTCTTTTTCAATCTAGTTTTTAAAAAAGCGGACACATACAGTATGTTGACAAGTCAAATTCAGTGTTAAGATGACAGGCAGGATGTGTGAGCCTTTCAGCAGCGTGGTACAGCATCATCAGAAACCAGGAGAGTGACAATCTCTTTGTTTCCCTCCACACTCCATCACCTGCTCTCCAAATGGAGGCACAATGCAATTTTCACTTATGAATCTACTGCAAAGCAAATGGCATACGCTGTTTGCCTGCTCCACAAACACACCCTGAATAACTACCCTGGGTCATGGACTCATTTGTTATTCCTTAATGTGCCACTACTCACCGGGGAACACTAAGGCTGCCACGTGAAACTACACTGCGATGTGAGCATCATATGTCTAACTGCAGCAGAAATACCTCGGCCTTAGCTCTGTCACATCTGCACAGAAAAATGACAACACGGTGGGGGCGAGAGCCGCAGAAATATTGAAATATATATTAAAAAATTATTTCTCAATGGAAAACAGCAACAACAAAAGTAATAAAAAAGCAATAATGGAAGTGTTGTGTGGAGAAAGCCACTCAGAACAAATCAACATTTATGTGACATCAGTCAGGTTCAGTGGTGGAACTGATGCAATGATTTTCAATTACAAAACAGTGATGTGGAGTATTAGTTCCCTTTCCATCACAAAACACAGAGAGCTGCTATAAATCAGGTTTTGATTTTGAATAAATAGACAGTGAGACAAAGACTACATATAAATACATACGTACTGTGTATGTATTTATACATGTGTGGACTTTTTCCAAAATCAGATCTGTTAATGAGTTCTGTCAGACACATTAAAAATATGTTGCCCCAATTGTTTTTGACCAAAACTAATTTTAACGCTCATTAATCTCCCTGTCTGCCCAGTACTGTAGCTACACATACAGTTTGTTTAATTACAAGCTGAATGTTTAATATATTTCTCTGGTCTTAATGAAGTGTTAACATGACAATCCTTACTGTATAACTACATCACATAAATACAATTTATAGCCGCTCAGTCCATTACATGCCCACAATAAAATCTCATCAAATTAGGTTTTACCATACACATTTATGATTATGGTACAAATAGAGGGAGATTTCATGCACATGTTAATGAAACATGACAAAAAAACCCCACCTGACAGTGTTGACAAACCACCACATAATTACACATGATCCATGTGTTCGACACAGGGGCTCTTTTGTTTTCCCTCTGTTGACAGCTGCCTCTGGGTCCTAGTTAATATGCATAACTTCACATCTGGACTTCAACATAAATATTTCCATTATGATGCAGTGGTCCTGACAAGATATAGTTGTGACAGAATTAATATTAATATTACATGCTAAGATTAGCAAAAAAATTACTAATTTGCTACAATCTGTTTGACCTTGATGTATTAGATATGGTTAGAAAATGAAAGAGGTAGGTGCTGTAGTTGTCCAGCTTTCATTCTTCTTATACAAAATCAGATGGTGCTGATAATGGTTATTCTGTAATTAGAAAACAGTGGATATTGTGTGAAATTGTTCATTTCATAATTTCATGTAAAATAAAAAAAATACATGTACTCATCACAAAGTCACATTATCGGCACTTCCTCGAGGGAATGTTAAGAATCAGTGAAAGAAAATGCCTCTTATATTCTGATAATGACAAAACTGCAACTTTATCGTGCCCAACCTGCAACACACACACAATATATATATATATATATATATATATATATTTTGTAATTTCCTGCTGTTAAGAGATTCTGATGATCCATCAAAAACAGTATAGTTTAAATTTCCGAACCCAAACCCAATCTCCTCGGTGTGTATTTCAGTGAGAGCGTCATTAGCAGTAGATGACCTATATAGAGGGGACGGCTGCTTGTTATAGTCTAATTATCACCCTAAATGGCCTGGAAGAGGGGTGGTGCAGCGGGAGATAATGTGTTTGTTATGGACGCTAATGATACAGTGGAAGCAAACTAACGACCCACCCTGGGTGTCCCACCGAGTTCAATGGCTTCATCACTCCCATTCTATGAAAACTTGGAAAACTCGGCTAGCTTAACGGCTTCCTCTTTCCGGTTGGGGATGGAGGAGGAACACAATAAAGTCAGGGTGAGAGGCAGAAAAAAGAGGAGGACTAGAAGTTGGTGAAACCATGAAGGAGGGGGGTATGAGAAAGGAATGCAGAAAAAGAGGGAGGGGAGAAAAAAGCTAGGGAAGGCAGTAATAAAACAAATGTAGTAATAACAATAACAACTACCCTAGTGCTTTTATTGATGCTCAGGTGGAACATCAATGGTGTGTGGATGAAATAAGCCTGTTAACACCAAAGTGCTGTGGCAACAAAATGCTGTAGTGACTTGCTGAATACATGAATTACATCAGTGCAGTTAAAAATCTGTGGTATCTTAAAGCTGGTATAACTACAACTATACAATCTGGTACATAGTAGAGTACATGCTAAATAAGCAAATGTAAAGAGAACAGAATCAATTTATTTCATGGATGAATGTGACAGAAAAGCGAACATTTTGGATATAGGGCCACTGTCCACATTTTTTCCACCTATCTGTACATGTAATAAATTTATTCCTTCTTGCCCTTGAAGAGTCTCCTCTAGTTTTCCGGCAGCTTGCAGGCACTATTTCTCATGATATTTGACTACACATTAAATTATCCTGCAGGACTCTTGTAGCCTCTGATATATTTGCTTGTATCAATGTGTGCATGATAGTTATCCTGTGCATCCTGTGTTCTGTCAGAGCTTTGGTTGAGCACATGCTTAGAAATTAACGCTGCACATGCACAAGATGCTATTAAACCCACGAACAGTGGAGACAGTATGTAAGTACAGGATGTAACATCGGCTGCGACGTCTAAACAAACTACAACACCAACAGAGGAAATTTTCAGAGAAGAGAAACTAACCTACAATGCGACCATTTTTCTGCCATGATCTCAACATTACCAATACAGTAAACTGCTTATTAGTATGGTCTTGTTTACACTGTGCAAAATCTAAAGATCTCGAGAAGGATGATTGATAATGATGTGCCAACCAGTGATTACACCTTTTAATGATCCAGGTACACAGGCAAGTATGTCAACAATATCACTTCAGCTGCAGCTGCTTGTCTAGGTATATGCATCCAGATAAAACAAATATATCACAAGCCCATTACAGAAGTGATCCAAAGCACCATAATAATGATTATACCACAAAGAAGCTACAGGAGGAGCTATTTGTGTAGTGTATAGTGGAATGCAGGAGCAAAAAGACAAAGAAAGAGCAATGGCTGCTGGGTAATCAGGACTGGGAGTCGCTGGTTTGTAAGCCAATGGCATAGATGCGTCTAGACAGATGTCATGGGTCTTGGCAGCAGAGACAGGGACATCAGTGTCCACATGACAGTATGACAGAGAGAGTGAACTCTAGACTCTGGAGGAACAGAGAAAGGGAAATGGAGGGAAGGGAGTGTGCTTTGCAAGATGGAAGAGGGTCACCTTATCCAGAGATCATCGGGAGTCGAGAGCGCGAGGAGAAGAGGACAATCACATGCGAGGTGACTTTGAATAAACATCAGTCATGTCATGATGTCAACACCTGCTTCATGTCTCACGATAATTAACTGTCACATGTGTCCCTGCGGGTTTTAGCATTCCCATAATCACTCCATCATTTATCATTGCCATTCAAGAGGACATTATCATGGTCAGTGCCACTGTCATTATAATTGTCAAGATCATTTTGCTAGTAACAAGTGCAAAGACGTTCTTGGTGAGGCCTTACCAAAACCACTTAACAGACACTAAAAACACAACACCACCACTCTAGGAGGCAATGCTAAGGCCCATTGCACAGGACTGCACAATAAATACACCAACATAAAGCATGAAATACTAGCCTACTTTATAAATCCTTCAACAAACCGTGTTGGCTCATCAGTGTGCTATCTGGATGGCATCTAATGAGCACTTAATTTGAGAGTGTCTGCATCATTAACAGGGCCCACCGTTTGATGCCACAGCTGTCAAATAAGACTTTCATCCCAACATGATGATAGGAGATGTGCAGCTAAGGTGTGTGTGCACTTGTATGTGCATACTTTAAATAATTACTTTCACATTATATTTGTGTTACAACAAAGGCTATGAGTCTAGAAATAAGTAAATTTAATGAATGGACGTCGTAGCTGGTTCCAATCTGTATAGTGTTGCGGCAATGGGTGGACAGAAGGTACCTGGAGTGAAGAACAGAGGTGCAGAGACATGGACGGGCACTAAAAGAATCAGAAAGACACAGACAGAGAGAAATGTGTTTACTATCCCAAACTGGTCTTTAAAAACAGGGCAGTCCAAGGCTCTGGCATCTCCTCCTGGGCAGTCGGCTGTAAAAACAGTGACCCACGGCACTGGCAGCTCACTAGCGTATGAACGGTGTCATTCTGTGTAATGACATCAGAGATTGCTACAGGGGCCTGCAGGTGTCAAACATGACTTGATGAGAGAGGGGGTAGGGATTTGTTATACGATGTCCTTTTACAAGACAAACCAAGGGGATTAGCGTTCATCACGTCATAGTGTGATTAACAACACCCATGTCCTTCCATTAGCCTGACCTTGTTAAGTGTGTATGGTGTGATTACACGGTCTGTCACTATCATGTGTTTCCACCATTACCAACTACAGCGAGTGTTTGCTAAAGTCTTCGCAGCTGTTGCTGTGATGCTGTAAGCACTTTTTGTTGTTGGTTACTGTTGTTGTTGTTGCCACTGGTGTGACCTTAAGGCTGCCCGGCTACACTCGCATTCCTGCTCTCCTAAGTGTGAAGGCTCGCCATGTTCTATTCCCCCTCTCTCTCTTACTCTGTACTTTCTTCTTTGCCTCTCTCGCCCCTCTCTCACTCACATGCCTGGCTGCTATAATTAGAGTAATTGGAATCAGATGATGCTGGCTTAATTGGAAAGGAATGCAGACGGGGCTACGGGGCTTTTCCGCACGGGAAAATCAGCTGGAAGAGAGAACACGAGACAGTAGGGAGGCATGGCGGAGGACGAGGTCCGCAGTCACGCATTGGGCTGCTCTGGCTTTAATAAAATTGGCAGGATTCTGTCGTAAACACACAAACAAATTACGAGGACTGATGGAGACTGAATGTTGTCGTATGTTGGCAATACCAGAAGTATGATGTCAGGAGAGGCAATACACGTGAACTGAGTTTGGCAAAACATTCAAATTACAGGAGCATGATTTATACACAGTAATGAGTCAAAGCTGAAATCCAATCTCCTCATCTGACAGTAGCTTGGGCTATGCACAAACATTTCATGGTGAGAGTTAGGAGGCTATGGGGCGATAATACTACATATTGCATGATGAAAGTTGGATATACACTTGCCAGCAAAGGGCCACAATATTAAAGGTTAGAATCCATCGGTAAGAGGGCAAGTTTCATTTAAACTGTGCCAGAAGCAAATTCTCTTTCCAAGTTAAAAGACACTGCAAGAGAGGGGGGGTGAAAGAGAGCGGGAGCAAGGGAGACAGACAGAGAGGAGGAGAAGGAGACTATGCTGGTTTCATTCTGCTGAAAGTCACAGTTGAAAGTCAGCCTGATTGTTTGCTGTTTGTGTGCTGTGGCCACTGATGCGTGGGAAGAGTGTTAGATTCCCTGCAGGCGCTGGCAGCTTAATGAAGGAAAGAGACACACACCCGCTTCAAGAGCTGGGACTTCCTCATTTACACTGAACCCTAGGGGATCAAACGCTGCAGCTGGCCTCCTCATCAAAAGGGGGCAGTGTTGCCTGTAATGTACTGTTTTTTTCTGAAGGAGTGTGTGTGTGTTCTTTGTTTATCTAGTTAAAGAGCTGGAACAGCAAGAAGTCAACAGAGGTTGATTTAATTATCCTGACAATCTCACCGTCTCTGCACAATTCATTTTCTACCAGAGTTTGCACCACATATCTGGCTAATAGAGAGGCTTGTTTGTCAGGTTCAAGCTCTCTGTCTCTGGCTACATCTCATTACTTTTAACATGGAGGTGGTAACCAGAGGGCTTGGAGAAAACTGTAAGCATGCCTCCCATCTCTCTGTCTTTCACACTCGCTGTCTCGTCTGTCCATGTGGGCTTGAAATGTGTGTATGCAGCTCTTTTGTCTTGCCTGCCGCTTGCTGCCGGACTGCTCAGAGCCTTTGTCTTCCTGCGCTGCTCCCCAGATCTCAGTTCGTTACAGAGCGTAATTAGCGTGGCGCGAGCGGACTCCCCAGCCGACACACAAAACTCATTAAATTCCACTAGCCTGCTTTTCGCTGGCATGCTCTCCTCGCCCCATATTAATCTTCCTTCCAACCCAAACTTTAATTCTCTGAGAAAATGTTTATGGGAGGAATAACTGCTTCCGCCCTCACATGCAATAGCTGTGCATGTTTATTGTGTTTTTTTCTCCTCTTAAATCCAATGCTGTTTTGTAATGTTGTGATCCAAGGTCAGGTGTAATGAGTGTCTGGCTAATCAGATGCAAGGTGCCACAGTGGCTCCCTGATGAGTGCAGCAGGTCGAAGATGACACCAGTGCACTTCCTCTCTGCCCACCCCCTCTGTCTTTGTCTCTATCTCTCTGTGAGCCTGCCTGCATCTCCAGACAATGACCAGACTCATTTCCAGACTCCCTCCCGCAGTCTCCCTCGCTACTAACAGGGCCACACAAACAAGGTCATTCAGACTGCTGTAAGAGGAAGATGTATCATTTACTGGGAGATGGATGACATGATGTCTCCGCAAAAAGCTTTTATTTTGACCAGAAGTATTACTGCAACCCTCCAGCCCTCTTTCCCCCTCCCCTCTAATTGAACAAGGAGGCAAAAGACAACTGCCACTTGAGCTGAAAAGGAAATTGCCTCTTCAGTAAGGTGGAAAATACACAAACCATTGTTGAAAAATGGTTGTATAGGTTCAACAACCTGGCCTAAGAGGGCTGAAGACAAATTGAGTAAATTGGAGATGGGCATCCTTGATGACCTATCTGGCCAGTGGTGCAAAGGGCAGTAAACCTCCTTCCATTACTTCCCTATTTGGCACTAATACACATCAGGTTTCTTTTAAAAGACAGCAATAAAGAGGTCTCTGCTAAACCTCTGACAGTGTATGCTGTGTTGCAGATCTGACAGCAGATTACACTGTAGCTCAGTGCAGTTCAGTGTAGTGCATTGTCTTTTATTGTTAAGTTATTATTTTTCCGTATTTCTTAGCCACATTAGCAGCACGACTCTAGCGATTAAAATGTTTGTCTCAACAACTATTGGATGGATTGCTATGAGATTTTGTACTGACATTCATGAGTCCCAGATGATGAATTTTCTGGAAACTATTGGATAGATTGTCATGAAAAGTGCAGGTGGGTCACGCGAAAATCTAATAATTTTTCATAAAGTAACATGTTCCAAACATGTCCTGTTTGGGTAATAATTTAGTACTAAAATAACAGTATGAGTCCTGGACACTGTTTGTCTTTCTGCTGATTTATTTCATAGAACATTTTGTCTTAACAAAACTTCATCAGGAACATATAATCATCAGATATATTGTACATACCTGAACCTTGTCCAAACAAAAACAAATTTAGATTTCAAGGACTTTGCAGTCAAAGTAAAAAGTACACCCCAAGATCCAGTGTAGCAGAGCAGTCTTGTACAGTGCAGCATTATGTGTGGTATAACTTTTAGGTCTACATCAGTGCTGTTGAGGTAGAGCGAGCAGTGATGTAGCCGAGCAGACTGACAGCTCCTGCAGGGCTCCCGGGCCAAACGAGTGCAGCCAGAGCTCCCGTGGGTCCAACACCTGCCAGATGCAGCGGGATGTGAGCTGGTGACGGTGGGGTATCAGAACCCTCGTACCCTCCACAGCCATCCCAGAAAGAGAAACCTCACCAGGGCTGGCGGAGAGACAGCTACCACTGGGACTTCCACACCGCTGCCTAGCATTTAATTTAACCTACTTGATGGGTGACCGGCTGCATTAACTTGACATTTGCTTCTGCACATCATGTCAGCTGGCAGAGGATACCAGGAAATTAGCAGCACCATCATAGTGTCACAGAGTTTTGCAACGAGTTTTTATAGTCTATATATGATCTTTTTTTTTTATTTTTATCATATTATCTTTTCATCACTGAGATGATGAGTTTTTAATTAGCCATAGAATTATCTGCATCATAGTGACCTTGAAAGGGCAGAGGCTGATAACAGAGTGGAAAAATGGAGTAGAATTAAGTACAAGTATAGAGGAGCAGAAAGTAAACACTGCTTAACAATGTACTCAGAGTACAGCCTATTATTATCCAAGTCTACATCAACTGAGACATCAAAGCAAATACCTAAGAAAAAAGAAGTCCAGACTCCAGGATATGAACTTACACAGCTCCAGTGGCTCTTGTTCCCAAGTCAAGTCCATTCAGTCCCATTAGCAAACTGCAGGTTTTGCTAATGTCTAAAGCTATTCAGGCAGGTAGGAGTCCCCAGTTATGGTAATGGTTTCACCCAACTCTTTGAAGCTACACTGGCTGTAATGGCGTCTGAAGAGAGCGATTGCGGGGTACAACCCTCCAGGGACTCATTAGCGAGGAGCAGAGCTATTTGAAGAAGGCCGTGTATGGGAGAATACAGGGAGAAACTGTGTGGATGGTTTTTTTCCCCCCCGGATATGTTTTTTCTCTTTTCTTCTACTGTTACTGTTTTCCAAAAAATACACAGGAGTGTGGAGCTGTACGAGGACTGGGACAAACTGGTCGACTTTGCTTGTTGTGGACAGCAGCAGAAGTCGCCGGGGATGCCAGAGAGCTGAAGTAGCACCATAAGCCATGGGAGGGAAGCCTGGACGGAGAGAATGTGATGCGCTGGCAAGGGCAAGGAGATAGGGAGAGAGAGAGAGAGAGATGGAAAAAAGAGAGAGAGAGAGAGGGAGTGGGAGTAAGGGATAGCCATAGAATGCCATCGTCTTTTAGCTCTAACAGAAGCTCGCAGCAGGATTCTGAGCAGGGTGCCATCACGGATGCGCTGGGACTGCACATGCTGACAAGTAGATTAGACTTTGGCTCCTGTTATGTCAATCTGATCCGCGATGACACACTAACCATGACAGGGGGCTGCTGCCTGCCTGGGCAGGATGAAGGCATCTTGAAATATCATATAATTTCCTACTGGACCTCAATGAATTTGCAAAGAGAGCGACGAGAGCTCTGAAAGTCATGAGTCAGTTTCATCCTTATGCATGATACTATGTACTTGCCGTTACATACACTGTGTCACAAACAAAAAGATCATTCAAATAATACTTTAATATAGTGATTTATGAGCTATACTTCCTGTTAAAATAGTCTACATTGGGATATAATACAGCCTGCATCAAATATCTCACAATAAAATTTTGATATTGTTTTTGCCTCAGTCTGTGTCACAATATTTCATCAACTTCAATTGACCCAAATCCATACAAATGACTAAAAAGACATTCGTGAATCTATTTTTCATCCACATATTGTCACATGCCGAAAAAAAGAAGAAAAAAAGAAGAAGTCGGCAGAGCAGAAAGTGCCGGAGCGTGAGGTGTTCGTTAACTGGAAGATCTCTTCCTTTAAAAAGACCCCCAGCATTTACATTCCCCTAAACCCTTGCCTTTCATGCCAAGCCTGCTTTCAATATCAAAGCTCCTTTTGAGAGCCTCTGGTGGAATGATAACAGAGAGAAGGGGACTTTAGTGAAAATGTAAGATCTTGAAAAGAGGGAGAGATGAGGAAGAGAGAGGAAGAGAGGCCGAGGGGGAGGGTGGGAGCCGGGAAGACAGCATATCAATCGCCCCTTTAACTGACACAAGTATTCTGAAGTGAGTGGTTTTCTTTTAAATCTTTTTTTAAACATGCAGGGAAATGTGAACACGATGCCGAGAGTGTGATAAAACATCATTAGGCGTCCATGAAAAAGACTCAAGAGTTTTTTGGTGACAATAGGATCCTTCTGTCAGATATGGTGAGGATTACACACCGCAGCAGGGTGAAATGACTTGTTAAGGGAGAAGGAAGCTTCTGTTTTTTGTCCCTTGGATGACGTGTATGCTTGTATGCGGCTATTCATGTGTGTGTGTTTGGGTTGCGTGTATACAAGTGTGTGTCTGAGTGTGTGGGTACATGGTCTGTGTCTTGCAGGAATGTGTGCCAGCTGAGCGCACCTGGAAGCTGTTTGAGATAAACTGAGGCTGTTGGGGATTACTTGAGACACTGCAACACGCACACCAATCTATGTACACATGTATGTGTGTGTGTGTGCGTGTGTGCATGCAGGGTCTGCACAGCTTCATTTACATGTGCATATGTTCAGGTATTAAAGTAGAAACATAAATAATATAAAACAACACATACAACCTTCACCAGACAAAAACAAAATAATTGCAGGTTGTAAATATGGCAAAACATTCCAGTGAAGACTTATTATTTTTGATGGGGCCAGAGTAGTTTTGGATTAAAAAAAAAAAAAAAAAAGTGGAGGCAATCCATGTTTACCGCCTACGTTGATGAAAGACAGTTTGGCTTTGTATCATATTACAAATGTGACTTCATTAGTCAGGCTGCTGGTGCACTGTTTCTCTATCCTCGGAGTCAAATGCAGAACAGGCAACTGTTGTTAAACAAAAGCAACTGTGCGACCATGTGACTGTGTTTTGTTTTTGATTCTGTTTTGTTCTAATTCACTTTGTCCTACTCAGTTCTGTCCAATCTGATCTTGTTTTGCTTCTATCCAGCCTGGCTCTCTGCTGTCACTCTTGCTTTCTTATTAGCCACGTCAAGACAAACTCGCTATAAATAGCCCGAAATTTCAGGATGTTACAGTCTGTACAACATATGACATCCTCTATTCTTATACCCTTGGGTTAGATGGTTGGATAAAAAAAACTTGACATGAATAAAAAAGGAGACACCTCGGGAAGAGCAACAGAGAAACAGAATTACAATTTAAGACTGCAGTAAAAGATGTTTTGGCAACTTGCCAGAGGTGAAAACAAGATGTAAACACAGCTGTGACATAGAGTATCATCACCTTCTTTTAGCAAACAGTTGCTTATTTACACATCCAGCGGATACAAAAGCAACATTATCATCCATTTGGAATTGTGTTTATGGCCACCTGATGAATCTAGGTCCAACATTCACTCTTCTGTATCTGGCTCTTTAGCAGAAAACACTGCACGATGTTTACCAACTAGTAGCTAACTTCGTCAATCTGCTGTTTGGTGCTGGGCTGTGGGTTTAAGGAGCTTTCCCTCTAAAAGTGGTGACACTGAATCAAAACAGTTAAGATGTGGGCTGAAAAAAACAAAACTATGAGCTGGAAGATGCTGAAGAGCTGAGACGAATAGCAGGGTCATGTGACAATTCCCTGTTAGTTTGTCACAACGAGCAACCCCTTTTAAAAATAAATATGTCCACTGTTAATTCATTGTTTCTATAATACTGATTATAGAGGAGTATGTAATAATAATTCTTCTCTTCCTTATTGACTACAGTCTGAACGCATTTGTTCTGTGTGTGTGTGCTTGCTGCTGTGTGACCTCTCTGTTGCATTCTAGGCATCAGGGGGCACCAGGGAGGCAATGTGCCCTCCTTTCCTGTCTCCCTCCATTCCTCTCATCATCACTCACTCCCACGCTGTAAACATCACCCTCCAGGTTGTGACACTGATGAGGGGAGCCCCCTACCAACCAGAGGAAGCACACCACAACAGGGGACTATATGTGTGATAGTGTGTGTGTGTGTGTCTGAGACAGAGAGTAGGAGAGTGGTCACATTTATATACAAATACCCTCTACATAACAGCATTTTCCACACATATAACTGTTAAGGAAAACAAAATACCTCCACCTGGCCTACTTTTCAAATCACTGTTTTATTTGCATGAAAGTTAGATGGAAAAAAACAATGGGACTCTAAATACAAAGCCTCTAAATACAATAACAGTTCGTTAGAAAGGAGAAAAATAATGACCATAAAATAAATACCCTGTGTCAGCAGTTTGACTTAGTTTTCTAAACCCAAAATTCAAGTCCAGCAAAACACAGCTTTCTTCCAACCATCCACTTCCCGCCTGGAGAGTTCTAGATAGGACCTCCACACAGATAATGACTTCTCCTGCCTCTCTTTTTCTTTCTGCTCTCAGTTACTGTGCCAGCAGAGGTGGTTTGACCCCAGCATGGTCCCTGGCTTCCTGGATACTTCTTGGAATGCCCTGGATAACCAGGCAGGTCTGGAGGACTCCAAAGTCGGAGGGGGCACAGCCCACCATGAAAGACTTTGTCTTACACTCAGGCTTTTGAGATGCTATCTGCACCTATTTGGAGGCGAATCCATGAAAGTTTCCCTAGCACTTCAAAAGGATTTTTCATCTCTTTCTCTTACTTTGTCTTGTAATTTTCATTCCTCTTTCTCTTTCTGCGCTTTCTTGCGCTCACCTTTCACTGTTATTTGAACCATGTGGATGCTTACTCTAATGCTCAGGGACTTAACATCTGATTTTAAGCTCAGACTATTTCAGCTTCTGTTTTTCTCCACCCTACATCTACTGCTCCCACTGCACACATACACAGTGAGCAGGCAAGAAGGGAAAACCACTGGAAGTCTGTCCTTTTTCTGTAAAAAAACAACAACCCAAAAAACAGAACAAAAACAAAAACAAACAGAGTATCGGAGTATCAGACACAGTACCTCCTAAAGCAACGCAATGGCAATTTTCTTCTTTTGTGTTTCTGACAGACCGTATACCCAGGAGAGAAAAAAATGGAGGTTTCCCTTCGGGAGGGAGTTAACGACATGCTGAAGGCTTTTCAAATGGAGGGGAGGCTTGGCATGTGCCACTGTAAACAAGCTGAAAATGCTGGGAAGTTCAGCAAGTGAGCAGTGCCCCGAGTGAAGCTGCTCCAACATGACACGCCGCTTTTGATGTGCCGGCCAAGTTTGTATTCTCAACCACTACGACACTCACCCAGTCAGTCATACAAAAAACTCACTCACCCACAGAAGAAAACACACAGGCACAGACGAAAACAGTATGTAATATGAACATGGAGTCACGTTTGCGCAACTGGTGTGGGCTCGCTCACATAACACATAGTATAGACATAAACACACACAGCTCTGCCCTTCGTAATGACTGTATGGGTGCTGCTTCCCCTTCAGACCCATCAATCAACACTATTCTCAGCCTTGGCTGTTTTGCCACCCCTGGCCTGGCAGGCAATGCCACTGACATCTTAACTGAGTGTTTTTCCATGATGCCACCAGTTCATGCTGCACTTTTCCATTTAAGAATGGATGGTGGAGTGCTATAGCAGTGACACATTTCATGTTGCAGTGCGTGGTGGCGAATATTAAAAAGTTGGGGTTAAACATCTAAGAAAGTAATCAGAAACATATCGAATGAAGCTACTGGATGATTCTCCTGATGGAGGAGTTCAGCAGGTATATCACCACGGCAGATACCATCCACTCTGGGATTTGTCCAGCCTAAACAAGGGGGCTACGAAAACTGCTGGGGGTTGCATTTAATATGTTTTCTCCACCATCTACACCATCTCCTTCCATCCACATCCAATTCGCCTCCCCTCTGGCAGTGGGTATATAGAAAACTTGCCTCGACCAAAACATGATGAGCCTACAAATCTCCTGCGGCTGACAGAGGGAGATGTCTGGCGTGCCGTGTAGGAGGAGACCAAGATTTGATTACACTCTGTCACAGAGCGCTTGGATGAAAAACACAGACCTCTGCCAGAGCCAAAATGGCGTCTGGGCTGAGAGAACAGGCCTCACACTGTGACTTGGGAGTGCAATCCAAAGCATAGTAATGGAGAAACGGAACATGGGCCTTTCAAAGACGCCATAAGGAGAAATTTAAACTCAAAAATACTGCAGATATCATTTTGCCTACACCTGGGGGTCTGTAGCCTTTTCACCTGGCCTTTCTTTTAATTCTTTTTTTTTTTTTTTTTACTTAGACAGCTTTCACAGCAAAATGAAGCCAAGAAGAAATAAGTAAGAAAAGGCACACCAGCGTTGATGGTTATGCAATACATTAGACTCTGTAGTTTGGTATACTTTACTGAACATGCCTTATTGTTCAGTGAAGCATGCATTGGCTGCTTTACAGCAGGAGATAACCACAACAACCTGCAATATTATCGTGTTGCTTAGCAGGAGGGCCATTCATGTGGCATGTAAAAAATGCTCACATTACAGGTTTTGATGACGGTTGCTCATGTTAGAATAACTATGTATAATAACATAGATATGTAGAACAGCAACTATGACTGCCCTGCATTACATAGGCATGAGAACATCTCACTGAAAATAGTTTTATGACACAAATTATGAGCTCTGTCAGCCTTGATGTTCACCAATAATACTTTGCCAGCCAACAGATTCCTTTTGTAGGAAAAACCCTGACTTACATTTTGGTTAACTTATGAAAACTGATAATCCATATACTGGTTCTGGCAAAGATGACTTCTGAGCCACACATACCTAACCCATGATATACAGTGCATAATATCTCAGACAGACAGACAGACAGACACAGTATGTAAATCATTTCTGCCTGCTTGTACAGATCATTTTCTGGCTGCCACTGGCAAAGCTGAGAGCAGTGACCATCTGGTTTCCCTGTGTTTACTTCTCTCTGGGTTCAGTTTAAGTAGTACAGCCAGATTTCACTGGGAGACACCACAGACAGGCCGGCTTTAAATCTCCACATCCGAGCCTGTCATGGACACATGTGTTCATGTGTTCGTCTGTGTGTTTGTGTTTATCTGTGTGTATTAAGATCACAAGATCCAGTGAATGACCAAATTTAGATTTAAGGGCATCCTGTTCTCTGGTTCTCTTATGCTGCTGTGCTACATCCTTTGACTGAGAATTCACCCACATTTCTGTTCTGATATAAGAAGTCTTAAATAATGGCCAGAGAAAATACACACAGTTCTGCACTTGCACAAGTATGCACACACTGACCCATACACATATGCATAAATGCACACGTAGACAGTAAATCATCTCTGCTCCCCACAGTTGGATTGAGTTAGTGGGATTAAAATACATCATTTTGGTAATTAAAATAGCAGATGTTTCCACGGCCAGGCATGCTAGCTGGATTAGCCGTGCTGCATCGTGAAATCCCAGGAAGTGCAGGACAAGGTCAGCCTGCCAACCTGCCATGTGATGTGATGCCTCTGCCTGACAGCGGATAATACACACACTGAGCTGTAAGGGTGCGGCAAGTAAAAGGGAGGTGGAGAGGAATGGAGGAGGGGAAGAAAGGGAAGGAACGAGCGAAAGGGCCAGTATACGGCCAGATGGAGATGAGGAAAAAGTGATGAATGGGAAAAAGAAAAGGATGAAGAACGTTATGGGGGCATGTTATGTTACAAGTCTGGTATTGTTTTTAAATAACTAAAGAAATAAAAATCCTAAGTGGGAGGCCACGGTCGAAATATATAGCATCACTGCTGCAGAGGGATGCAGGTGCAGAGATACGGCATGAACAGAGTTGTTCCATTGACAAGGTCACTGATAGTAAGAGCCCTGACATGATAATAGAGTATAGAGAAAATCTGATGAATGAACGCATCAGAATGCATGAACCTATTGCAGTGATGTCTATAACACTTAAAAGAGAATAGGGTGCTCCACAGCCACCGTAATGTAAAGACATGCAAAGGCTTACTCACAGTCTAGATGAGAATGAAATAACTATCAATACAATTTTCCATTATCAAAGTAAAATGTGCATCTGGTAAGTGGTACCTGAAGGATCTGCTTGCTTACACTGTGTTCACATGTTGTGTTGTTATGTATGCTGCCTGGAGTTTTTCTTGTGAGGAAAACTAGAAGCATACAGCATATTTTACCCCTTGTACCTGAGTCATAGTTTACCCCTCTACAAATACAATATTATTTAACAGTAATGGCTTGGCCTGTATCTTCATTCAGGACTTTTCTGAGACTAACCTTTTCTAGCTTTCGCACAGCACTCTTCATGAAGGCTTTGTGACAAAAGCAGTAAGCAGCACAGACACCTTTTGTCAGAATGAGTGTGTGACACAAAAAGTATACAGACAGAAAAAGAGGCAACAGAAAAAGAATTTGAGCCACCAGAGCAGTACCAGGGTAAGATGGCATTGGTCACGGAGGCCTAGTAATTGGTTGGGCATGACGGAAAGTCGAGACCCTGCCAGCCTGCCAATGATGAGGTCATGGGATTGGGGAGCTAGTGGGCAGCCAGTTAGTCATGATCTTGGCCCATCCATCAAAGTTGTTAGGAGCATAAATCTAAACTGACAGCTGTCATAGCCTAGCTTGAGCAGTGTGGGGCCGGTACAGTCCAGGCAATAAGGTGTGCAAGGTTTAGTGTGTTTCAACCTGTTTGACCTGGGAGAAAGAGCAAGGCTGGCCAGGGATGGTAGTATTTTACATGGAGCAGGAATTCCAGCTAACAGCAGCTATTACAATTCTGTTTATTTACTGAGAAAAATTAAGGTAAGATTAAGAGGCTGCAGCTCCCTCTTTTTATAGGTCTTTGCAATCTGTCTCCTTCTATATCAGTGTCTGTGTCACTGTTATTTTTCTTTTCCTCCCAATCTCCCTTTCTCTCATTGCTTTTTGTTCTGTGGACGAGCCTGCGGGCTGCCACTCTCATATCACTAAACTAATATGGCTGCCCAGTCTTCAAAATCAAGACAGAAACACTTTGAGACATAATCGCTATGAAACTCCACAGTGTAAGGCCCCTTGTGAGAATTCATCAGTTTTTGAGCATTCAAGTGGAGAATGTATCATTTATAGATGGTGCTTAGGAGGCGTTCAACTCTCCCAAGGCCGTTAAAGTCTAAACAAAGAAGATGAGGTGCCGGCGTCCCAAAGGACGAGCGGCACCAGGCACTTTCACATGAGCATGTCATCCATGCCCAAAGTGTTGTCTAAAAAGGTTGAAGGCTCTATCAGCACAGAGGGAGCTCAGGGAATTGAACTCTCAACCCCTCTGGTAATTTTGTGAAGTATGCAGCACAATGACTGTAGCATGTTGCTGACCAAAAATGTCACCCTGCCCTTTCCTCTTGTCACAAAGAGCCTGTCAGAGTCCTGGGGGCACTAACTAATTACTGTTCCGTGTGCTGGATAGGGGACGAGAGGGGGTGTGCATGCCCCCGTGTGGGTGTGATGTCTCTTGAATGTTTTGTGTAAGAGAGAGAGAGTGAGTGTGTGGTGTGTGTGTGTGTGTGTGTGTGTGTGTGTGTGTGTGTGTGTGTGTGTACTTCCAAATGACAAAGTACTGCTGCTGTAAGGTCAGGCTCAACTTGTGTACCAGCTCCTTAGTGAGATGACAAGCAGATGTGCAACAAACAAGTCAAGCAACAAGCCCTCGCCAGCTATGACAGGTAGAGAAAGTGGAAGAAAGTGGAAAAACAAGGTATTATAGAGCTTATTTTTACAGGATGAGAAAGACTGAAACCCACACCTACACAAACAGAAAATTAATTGCCACCCCAGGGCTTAATAAACTTGAACTTCACTGACGTGAATTTATATCCTTCATACTATCAGTTCATGAAATAATTGGGCTTACAGGGAAATATTTTGGGGTGGCTGTAGTTTGTGTGGTAACGAATGTCAGCCAATAACCATAGGTTTTGGTGGTTCAGTCCCCGTCTCCTCTTGTCCATGTGTTGGAGTGTCCCTGTGGACAACAATGAAACCTCAGGAGTGCTCCTGATGTGTGTACGTGAGGAGAAAAAAAAAATGGGAGTGGCTGTGGACAAAAGCATCAGTTAAATAATTGCAACATCAACCTGAACTTTTTCTCATATTTTTGTCCACAATGACAATTGGTCACAATAACACTGTATTTACAACAACTGTAGAGATTTGGGAGTGGACTCTGGCAATAACACTGTCAACTGACACACAGTACTTTCAGCTTGTTCTAGCTCTTCATTAAAGCATGATGTTTACACTGGGTGGAATTTTCAAACAAAAGACACAGTTAAATATATTCTGCACAATTTTACAACCATTTTCCACAAAATTCAGCCTGAAGTAGTTGGTATTTTTGCACGCTTTGGGATCTCTGCTAAATATAAAATACAGCTCTATGGCTTTGGACAAAGTTAAGCTGCAAAACATGAATTTGTACTGACTGATAGCAGGACTCGAGAAGTTAACAGATATCCATTTGAGTCTGGCCAAAGGTATACACAATAAGGAGTCACATACAGATCTCTGTAGTTGACCTACTATAACATCATGCTGGAGGTTTGTGCTTCATGCCCTGATTGACATTATTTTTGCATGAGTTCAAATTCAGTAAAAATAACTGCTAAATCATTTTAGTTTTCAGGGGAATGAGATGGAATAACTTAACTAACGTGGGCATACATTTCTCCATCCGCATTTGCAAGGGGAAAAGAAAATAAATCCAAACACCCTCAGCTAATAATACACAGCTACCACAGGATACACCTGCTTCAGTATTCACACTGTGCTTCAGACCTCTCTGGCAGAAGTATCGAGTCATCAGCAACTTATCAGCCTATGTGGACAGAGAGCTTCATTAGCACAAACACTGCATGCCAGCTAACGCGGCATAATTTTACACCCCCGCTCGACCCCTGTGTGTGTGCTCCTGTGAGTGTGTGTGTGTGTGTGTGTGTGTGTGTGTCATGGTGCATCTTTAAGTGTGTCTCTAAATGTGTGTGGGTGTATGTGCAGGGATGAAGTGGATGGATCTAATCTCTCCCACCTCTTCATATGTGGAAAAGCATTTACTTTTAAAGAATCTAATTTATAATATTGCTTATTTTAGTTTAAGTCAGTGTAAGGCTTTGGATATGTCTCATTTTGTGTTAATGTGTGTGTATGGCCATTGCATATGTGGTACTTGAGTTGGCAGGCCAAGGTGATTTAGGAGTGTTTGTATTTGTGTGTGTGTCTAAGTGTGTTACAGGGGAGAGGCATGCTAGTCAGCAGAACAGAGCTGTGGCTCAATGTTTGTCCCTCCAATGTGTTTAATGGGCCCTCCTCACATAGCGCCTCCCTGGTGAGAATGATGCTAATTACTGTACAGCACCTTGCCACACTCTCCTGCTGCTCCTCACACACGCTTATGCACACACACCTGCACACAGATGTACATGTGCACACACACACATTCACACACAAAGTGATGCACAGACACAGCAACAAAGCCTGCAAAGATCCACGTGAGTAAGCAGGCCAAATGCAAATGCAACCACAAGCAAATAAGCTCACACTCAACTGGGCATTCACGTGTATTCATAAACACGCATGCACACACACACATAACACACACCACACACACCAAAAAACAAGGACACAATACTCAGCACATTTCTGCCCTCAGCCCACTCTCATTGCTCTCCCGTCTCACTTCAACTAGGAGCTTCTTTTTCTTCCTGTCTTTGCAAACATAACCTCCACTATTTCTTCCCTCTCCACCTTAATTCATCTTTCTTCTTCCCAGACACATTATTTGCCCATTTTCTCCGCTTTCCCACCACATCTTCCAACATTTAAACTCCTACTTCTTTCCCACTGTTTGCCTCCTGGAGCTAACTCTTTGACCCAGCACGTAAACATCACCTCATCACCCCGAACCCCTGGAAACACCGTTGCCAGGATTATTCGAGTTCACAGGTCACACCCACGCATTGATCCAGAGGAAGCGGATCAACATCCTCAGTCATGTTAGCTTGGCTTCTCCACAATGACTTGGCCTTGAAGTTGAACCAAGCAACCGTTAAAAGCCTCTTATTCAAATGGATGCAGTGAGGCAGACTATGTGGGTTTGTGTGGATATATGCGTGTGTATACTGTAACTGTATGAGCAACTGTGTGTGTGTGTACATGCATATCATATACCCATCTGAGTGTTTGGAAGTGTGTGAGCAGGCGAGCAGACACACACTAATGGGATGCAGAAAGCAGTACGGGCCTTTAAGAGAGGGTATGGGTGAGTGTGTGCCGTCCACGACTGCAATCAATTACAAAGCGTTGGGGCTGCATGTTCTAATCAAAGGCATAAATGTCAGCTCCTTTCCCCCGCACACGCCTCCATTTGCATCCATTAATGCAGAGGGAGAGAGAAAGAGCGTGAGAGCCAGAGAGAGAAGCTACCTTGTGTTTCATGTAGACAAGGTGGTTAAAAACAGGGCAGAAAAAAGTCAGCAGCACAACCAGTGAAAACTCATCAACCAGGTAAACTGGAGGTACAATATATGGCCAAAAGTATATGGACATTTCTGTCTCCCATCACCCATGCCCCTGGATGCAAAGTGAGTACCCATATATAAATGGTTGTGGAACTCTGGTGTGGAAGCGCCAACCCTTTAAATTCTAGCATGTAAGGTCCTGGTGAGTATGGCTGAGGTGTAGGTGTTTTGCGCACCACTGTAGACAAGACGGAAAAGGACAGAGGGATGAATGACTAGAAAAGGAAAGGGAACAAAAAATACAGTAAAGAATATTAAAAAAGAGGAGTAAGGCCTGAGGGCAGAGGTATATCACCACGGTCTCCCTTCTTCCTGGAGAGTATGAGGAGATGAATGGAGTACCCAGACTGACAGACGATGGAGCTGCAGCTGTGATAGCAATTAGACCCTTATGTATTAAACATACCTTTTTAGAGAGCAAAAGAAAGGAGAGAGAAGAGGAAGAGAGGGAGATGGAGAAAAGGAGCTGGGTGAATAGTAGCCAGCGGAGCGTCTGAATCATATCTCTTCCTCTCTTCCTTCCTCTCTCCCTCCCTTCCCCCCTTGCCTCACTAAACAGCAAAACAGTGAAAGCTATTCCCTCCGCTGCTGTACAGCGCTCGAAAAGGTTCCAAAGTGATTAAAAGTCTGACAGCGGACACTTGTATACATCCACACAAGCATGTAAACAGCTAACTTTCCCTCGCGCTGGCTTCTGCATTGGCTGCCTCGCTTCCTGTCTCCTCCCATGGCTGTAGCTGGAGAAAAGGCACTGGGTTCACATGACTCGCAGTGTAGCTCCTCTCCATCCTTCTGAAGACTAATCGACCCTTCACTTGAACCTAATTGATGTTGCATTGGTGAGCACTAGCTCTTGGATTATTCATTCAAACATGCTTAACTGGTTCCTAGGCTATAGGCCAGAAAAACATTTTGACTGTTATACTGCATATTGCAAATACTCTATGTAGCAGACAATATGCATATATTATGTCATTGCAGCCTAGGATCAAGAATAACTATAAGTGAAATGTCAGCAATACAGAGGAGGTGAAGTAAATATCAACATTAATAATATAATTAGTTTTTTTTATTACGTTGTATTATGCTTTAATTTGTTGTTTAATTGGCACCTGCAGTTTCCTTAAGTGCCATCATCTGTCTGCTGTAAAATTAATTAAGATGCTATTAAATCTAAAAAAAAAAAGGTGAATAATATAGTGAAGAAATATTTTGATAAAAGCAAGAAATATTTGCAGTAATATATTATTGCTCAGACAATACAAGCAAGTTTTTGAGGCGACACAAAAGCATAGCCGTTATTAGCTCCTTTTTGATTGACAACCTAATTCACATGTGCTGCCTTGTTTGCAGGATGCTTGATGAAAGAGCCATATGTTTTATGAGATGAGGTTATTCATAGGTTGTTGTGTTAACCAGGAACACTGTTGAACCTGTCACTTCCTCTTGAGCTGACAAGCTTTATTAGAGGAAGGGGAGGACGCTCCTGTTTATTCATCCTCGGTCTACGGCACGTGGCATGTGTCAAACTAGATCCACCGTGCATAAGCTTGTTACATTTGTTCAACTGGTGCTGTGTTGGTACAATGGCTTTAGTCAATCAGTTGTGATGGAATCAGATTTGTTCCTGAGAATAACTGTGTGGGAGAACAGGGACACATGCCACAATATTGTGAGAAGGCAGATTGCCAGCACTCTAAAAAAAGGGTGATTGCTCACTTATGGTTACTTGCTGTGGTATCACAACAATAAGCCTTTTTTTACGGACGCCTGACTGTCACCCACAAATAAGCATATGGCTGAAAAAAGAAAAAATTGCAGCACTCCCAGAGCACAGTTGCACATAGACACACACATAGAGACAGACACACTTCAAAACCCCATTCTGTTTGGCTGTTGTTTTTGTCAGTTTACGACCTAAACCCCCCATTGTTGAATTAACCGCGGACAGAGGGGTGGGTGGCTGAAGCCACAGTGCCAGGGCTACGCTGGCCCAGAAAAAAGCCACAACACAAACTAACTCTTGGCAGGGGATGGAGAGGCAGTATTTTTCCAAAAACTGATTACCTTCCCTCTCCCCAGTGCACTCCCTCTCTCTCTCTCTCACTTTCTCTCTCTCTCTGAGACAAGCTGTTCCCTTGGCAGCTGTTTCGACAATGCAGATCCCCAAGCGCAGGGGGAGGTTGGAGTGTATATGTGGGTTTATGCGTCTGTGTGATGGGAGGAGGACGGTGGTAGTGGTGGTGGCGGTGGTGGGAGGGGTGGTCACTAATTCAGGAACCCTCCACATGCAAATCAGTGCAGAAACATGCCAAGCTTTTTCTCTCTGAGGCCCTGGGATGGTGAAACTGAGCATGATTAGCACTCAACACCAGTGTCAGATGCCGGAAACCCCAGGCTTTCTGAGGGCTTTGCCTTTTGTTGTTCCCTTCCGTTCAATGGCTGGCCCCATAGTCATGTTTTTCCAGGTGTAAGCTCTCCTGGTGAGTTGCTTTCATCCACCAGTTACACCAGGTTTTGTTGGTCTCATAGATATCACAGTGAAGGGTTATTGGAAAACCCTCCAGACTATCCTGCACAGTCCAGGATTGCTGACATGCAGGTGTGGCATCAAATTAATGTGCAATCTTGTTATATTTTATATATATACCATGTGTGCTGAAAAATGCTATTAGAGGCAAAACAACAATATGACTTTAGCTAGGCTATCCTGGCAGGACTCATTAGAGGATAGATGATACTTCTCTAGCTAAAACATGAGTCAGATGTGGCCAGGGAGCCCATGGGCAGGAAACAAACACATCATAATCCTCCTCTGTAATTGGGCAAATGAGAGATGTTGCCATTGGACAATGGCACTGAAGCAGATGGCAACAGAGAGGGGATGTAAACCTCCCACTACCCTTAGCCTGGATTTCTCTCTTTTACAGTATTGCTCCAAAAGGTAGAGAGTCAGGCATCATTTCAACAACCCCCTTCGGATTTTCTGTCTCTTTCTGTCTTACACACATAAACACAAACACACACGCACACAACTCTTCCACCAAAAGCGAATCTCTCTTGTCTTCCATCAAAGCACCTTTTCCTCCAAGACCCCCCATGGAGCACGCTCGCTAAGAGCCCTCCTTTGAGCTCCTAATGCACAGGCAATCAGATTAGGGCTGTCGATGTAAGCCTTGAATTACTCGCGTTATGACTTGATTGGCCAATAATTTGATTGGAGTCACATCTCTACTTCCCCTGGTTCCTCAGATCCCATCTTCCCTGTCCCTCCTTCTCTTCCCTTCGTCTTTTTCCCGTCTCCCTCTTGCTTGAGGCAACAACAACAACAAGCCTGGCTGTCAGCTTTTGAGGCAGGGTGTGACCATTTCCATGGGGATTGCAAAACTGACTTATCAAGAGAAAAGATGTTGTCCTATCGTAAGTCAAATGCAACCTTTTAAACCATGAAACAAAAAACATCTAATTCTCTTGTGACAGCACGGCATTGAATAATCTTTGTGTTACTATACAATCACACTCACTATGAATACGTAATATCTGGTATAAAACTGACAAAAAACTGTCATAAAAACCAGACAGATGTGTATTAGACTTAGTTAAAAATTCAGCAAATGGGATTGATCAGAGTTGTGGAAAGGGCTACCATATAACGAGCAGAAACATGGAACATAACTAATCACTGCCCAAAGCCAGTAACACAGGAGGCAATATCCTGCATGGGGTGGCAAAGCCAGAAATGTACACTATCATGCCAGCTGAAGGTAAAACATGTACATGAGCATGTTTACATGAAGCTTTTACCAGCAAACACTAGTCTTTCAATAAATAAAACAAATGGTAAAATAATGCTGTCAAAACCCTTGGCAAACCCTTTTCGTCAGATGAAATTACTTTCCCAGAGAAATTACTGTGAATTACTTTCCCCAAATATTCTTGTTTTCCTGGAAAAACCATTTGCTCTATGAAAAACTAAAACTATACTTCCTCTTGAGTTTGGGCAGTTTCTGAACACAGTTCAGTTCAAATCAAGGGGCAGTCACTCCAGATAGGGAGTGATGTGATGTAGCGAACAAAAGCATCCCTATATGTTAACTTAATCTCACAGAGGGACCTCAGAGAAACTGATCATTATTCAAGATGGCAGCGGCTCCCCACCAGCTCGCTTGTCAAGGCTGCCTCTTCCTTCTTCTGACAGTTATGAGGTGTACGTACCCTGTTAATAAGGGAATACTGACTCTGTGCTGTGGTTCAGTGGTTGCTATGGTGTGGACCGTAACACTGCAATGAAAACATATGGCATACAAATGTTCTCATGAGGACTAGCAGAGACTGAAGAGGCCAAAGGGTATTCTGTTTAGATATCCGGTGAAGGAACTGAAAACACCACAGGAAGATGGAAACTTCAGTGTCAAAATGATACTACACACAAGGAGCAAAAGGGAAAGAAAAGAGGCATTAGTAGATCAACTGATGTGCAAACAGCCTGGAGTACATGTTTAAGGGGTCTCCAGTCTTATTTCACTGCATGGAGGGTAAAAGAGCTGATTCTGTTTGACTGCTAACTTCAAAATGAATCTGTGAAGAGTATGTACTGCTCTGCAAATTAGCCTAGGAGACATTTTGTATCTATGTCACATACCAAGCAGAGAGAAGGATGCGGATGGATGCTCCCTCTACTGAGCGGATGGTTTGATGGTAATCACATCCCTGGTTTTTCCTCCCTTTTTCTATCTCGTCTAGCATCCTCAGTTTTAACTTTGCTCGGCTGTCACACTCCTCTGGAAGAAGGCAGCCATCTGCTATGAATCATGCCATGCTCTGAATCAAATGTAAAAACACTGACTTGCAGCCATGTAAACACAGGCATACGCAAATGATGGCAACAGACAAATCACAGTCGCTGGCAGAAACAAAGACGTCCCTGTGAGCTAAACATGTTTGACGCATATGAAAATGTACACATCCAAGAGACAGCTACGAAGCAAACACACAGGCAAAAAGTGCATGCAGGTGAAACAAACAGAAAATCAAATAATGTAACATTTAGCATTCAAAAAACTGGGAAAATGCTAAACACAGTGATCATCCACGGCAGTAAGAAAAACCTAAAAGAAACCGCTAAGACCTCCAGGGAGCATTTTAAGATGCTGTCACAGAGAAAGGTCGCCACCTTGATCGTGACACACGATAAGACGGGGACAACAGCACTGAGATAACCCAAAAGATAATGCAAAGATAAAACCAGAGATGGCAGCACGATAACCCTCACACAACATAGCTCCGACACAGAGATGGCATGAAGAATACTAAGATAACGTTGAAAACAATGCCGTGATATCACAAGCAAAGCAAAAGCAGCACTTTGGGCCAAACATCAAACAAACAGTAAGTGAAGGAGACAGAACAACAGCTTTTCAGGGTGGAGTGGATGAACGAGAAACTGTGAGAGACATAAGAAAGACAAATGGAGATAACAGAGAGTGAGGGAGAGAGACAACACATCGAGCCAGCATGCCGTCGCACAACAGAAATCACAATGCATGCAGACAAAATATTGACACTGTGCAGAGACAAAAAGGGCAGCGGAGAATTTAGTGACTTCTAGATAAGAGTTGATATAAATAAATGTGCGGAAAAAGCAACATTTGCATGACAGACTCTTTGTAAAGGCGACATTTTCAAATAAACTGCTTGATTATTAAAACACACAAGTTGAAACTGTGCTGTGGAATGAAACCGTGACGACTTCACTAAGAAAGAAAAAGGGATAGAGACATTACAAAGTTGTCAAGGCAAGGTTTTTTTTGGCCTGTTGGAAATACACTTGAAACCATGAGTGGGTTTTGGGAATGTGCTGATGCTTTGTTTTTGATGTAAAACACTTTGGCGGAGAGGCAATGATGTGAAATCACCTCAGAGGGGACTAAGACGCCCATGTGCCATACATCTACCTGTCTCCTCTTAGTTTCTCCCTCTGAACTGCTGACCATTTCTTACTCCATCTGGACCCTGGAGAAAAAAGTATGCTGGCGATAGATCCTCCACGCCACCCCCTCTCTGAGCTTAACTCTTTTTCTTTCTTCTCTCCTCCACATCCGTTCCCTCTTCTGCCTTGCAAGGCAACACTCACAGTGTAGATGTACATACAGTATGTGTGTGCCCACGGGGCCTGAGGTCTTGAGGGCAAGTGCCCTCTGAGCTTAGATAAGCTACGCTGACCTTGGCTTTTTAGATCTCTGAGGCAAGGCAGAGATCCCTCCTATGTTCCTCAGCAGAGCAATAAAGGTCAGAGCAGCATTTTTCCCTCCTCATTAGCTCTTTCACTTACAATAAAAGATGTGTATTGAATGAAAACCCACCAAGATCCACATCATACCAAAAAGAACATTTTACGCAATCAAGAGCATTTGATACTTTGTTGTGAACCTTTACTGTCTCCACCTCCGTCTCTTCCTGTCTTTATCTATCTCTTCCATGGCCGTGTCCATACAGAGACTCATGGGAGTACTGTCAGCGAGATGAAAAGGGACCCGTTACTCAGGCTCCCCTCTTCCTCATTAGGCAGAATGGGACTGTGTTGGTGTCAAAGAACCGGTTCATCAGCCCTCAGTGAGACAGAGCCCCAGCCCTGATCTACCCATCTCTCCTCTGCCTGGAATCTTCCTGCAGACCTCTCACATATGATTGAAGCCACTGGAAATGGAAACAGTCAGTGTAATTTAACATGGCATGCCTGTAGAATTCGTTAAATAGGGAGGTAGTGAGGGCGATATGGTGCCATGGAAAAAGGAAGGTAGGGATAAAGGGAAAGATAGAGGAGTCATAATGAGAGTTGAGGTTGAATGGACAGGTATGTGGCAGTGAAGAGAATCAAAATGCAACTATTTGTAACACTAGCTAGAAACTGCATTGATCATTACTTGGAAACATTAATTATAGATACTGTATTAAAGAATGAAAATAATTAATGTTCTTGTGATAACAAGAAAAAAGAACATCTCTTTGCCTGATAAGTGATCTGTCAATCTGCAATAGTGCAGCTAAGTCTGGCAAAACAGTTTAAGTGTTAGCTCTGATACAGGCTCTAATCTTGACTGTGCTGCAGCACCCAAAGCTACTATTAAATATGATCTATGTAGAGTGCAATGGGAGTGTGAACTCACACAAGCGTGCAACTGGATGTAAGCAGTGGCTTAAAGTTGGCATGTGTACTTATGCTGCTGCAGTTGAAGGGTTACATTGATCAAATTTAATTTTCTAGTGAATTAAATATGAATTTAAGGTCCTCTGCTTTAATATAGTCACCTCATGTGTGTATAAACAGTGACAACTTTACATGATCAATAAGTGGTATATAAATGTGTAGTTTGTTAACAAAAAATGTACTTTACACAATGGCCTTGACTCTTGATTTACAATCGCATAATAATGTAATAAAGAGAGGAACTCTATATGTCTTATCTAGCTAGAGATGAAACAGCCAATAATGAAATCATTAAAGCTTCATTTCTTGTCCCAATTACTTCTGTAGTATTTTGAGTAGGCATCTGACAAGGTGACAAGTCTGACATCTTTATCTTTGTGTTGTCGCTCTGTCCTCCTATAGGCTTTTCAAAACATATAGACATCATGCACAGAGGGAAACAATTAATTTTGTAGTGTGTGCTACATAAGGTCCCACTTGTCAGACCACAGTATCTGCTATTTATCCTCACATCAGTAAAGTGAATACATAAATGAATGAATGAATGAATAAATAAAAATATACAGGCTCTAGTGTTGATTGTAGTTAATCAGGGAAATCTCACAAACTATGCAAAAGCATACTGACTCTCATTTCTGTGTGAATTTACTAAATTATCTTGCTGGAAGAGGAGTCAGAATATTCATTAGTGCTGCATTCATGCATGGATTTACTCTAAGTCAATGCAAATACAGTGTGTGTCTTTGCTCATAATCTAATCCTTTTTTAGATAAACTCTATGCATGTGTGTGAGTAGGCATGCCACTGTCATTCATTATGTAGAGTCCCATGTTTTGAAATCAGTCAGCTGCAAGGAAACCTGGTGCTTTGTAGTTATCCAGAGAAGCATCAGGTTGGTACATTTTAAAATATTAAGTTGGAAAAGGCAGTTTTTATACTTCTGATGCCTCATATAAGCAGCAGAAAGAAACTGACAAAAAATAGGCCACATACCAGTAAAGGTGAAATTACAGTTCTCTAGACTAGAGGATAGCAGTAGGTAGCCTTGTAGTATTTCTGACACCTGAAATTCAATGAAAGAAAAGTGCTTGGTGCTCTCCCTTATGTACATCAACAGTGTGGTACCTCAGCTGAATGCTGAGAAGCACAGTGTGGTTATTAAGGTTAAACATCACAAATGAGCAGTGACAGCACAGCATAGCAGAGGCAGGTAGGGGTGGATGGAGGGATAGATGGAGAGATGGTGGGATATAGGGAGGACTGGGGGTGGCTGGCATTGAGGAATCTAATCCCCGAGTTAATTGGTATGACTGATGAAGACAAATTGAAATGGGTCAGCTGAATCAGGGAGAGAGGAAGAGTGGAAGAGAGGGCTCATTGTGTACAATGCACACATAGTTTAACACAAAAAGGACCTGGATATGCATTCAGAGGCATATAAAGACAATACAGTACACAAAGTGAAATACACTCAGGTTATGGTGAGATGTTTAGAAGATACCTGTTAGGTCAAATCAAACTAAAGCCTGGCCATGGCAACAAGGAATGAACTTGTACTGGTTAAATAAACCAAACATTCTTGGTGATAGCTCTCCTCAACACTGAAGCTGAAGCTCATTGATTTTCCAATACTCAACATCTATTCACAGGTTGTCTTCTCGGGGCCAGCTGAGTAAATGAATGCAAAGCGTTTCACCTGGTCCATGTGTGTCAATGTTGAGTGTGGAAGCCCGGTCCTTTGAACGTTGTCTCTGCGGGCCCGCTAATTGAGCCAGATCAATTCGCAGAGACAGCGAGCAGGTTGGCACAGTTGCCACATCAAAGAGATTTTAATAACTGCACACTGTGGCCATTACCAAGCCTGAAAAAGCCATATTTATGTTTGCTTCAAAGCAAGCATGGCAGCATTGAAAATACCCAGAATGCAGTCCTTCGCTGTTCTTTTTCAAGCCCACAATTTAGACACAAGGCCATTTTGGAGCAATTTGGGAACAGAATAGACACTATTCACACATACATAATACAACCTCTCCAAATCGTACTTTAATTAGATCCCTTTTGCGCAGTGAGAGTGGAGACCAATAAAAACACATGCAAAAAGAACTTAACGACAGACTGTAATTGTTAAGAAGAAACTGCAATGATGTTAAAATGATTCCTCACACAGCAGCAGCAGCAGCAGTCATATACTAGCAGGATTAGTTATGCTGATGCTGTCTATTGCCAGTTATCCCTTTGCTTCCCCCATCTCTCTATCCATCTCTCTCTCACTCCCCTCTCTTGCCTGATAAATGATAAGTTTGTAACTTTGGTCATTAGTGCTGGCCTGTCTCCTGCTGCACAGGCTGTCTGAGGTGACATTATGGCTGGCAGGCCTCTCACTCTCGCCTTCCAGTACTCTTTCTTTCTGCAGTGTCACTCATTTTTTGTCTCCCTCTCACTCCATTTGTCTTCACACTCTCTCCTACCCCTTTTCTTTCTTCAACTCCTGTTCACTCCAGCTTTCACTGATTTATACTTAGTCTCTGTGTCTCTGTTTCTCACCGTCTCTCACGCTCACAGCTCGGCACGTCTCCGCACTGCTCGGTGAAATAATTTACCGCACGCGGTGCTCCTGCGGATGATTGAAGCGTAATTAGACGGCAGAGACAGTGGAAGCCAACGGAGGTGCTCGGGAGCCAGTGCTCGTCAGATGGTCCGTCTCACTCTCACTGGCTTTGCCCTTCAAAACTATCACTTCTGCAGGAGGAGCGGGGAGGGGACGGTGTGCTGAGCCACACCACAGCTAAGTACTAAGTTTCCTTTATTCATGTCAATGTAAAGGTAGCATCTTATGCCAAATGAAACAAAACTGGAACACATTATCATAGAAAAGCCCATTAATTTGTTTAAACTGGAAAAATTATTGAAAAGAATACCATAAACAAAACTTTAGCAAGCATAAGTCTTTTAAATTCAAGATAAACCCACATACCAAAGGTATGGGGAAATAAAATGAAAAGGAAAGAGACATACAGCTTTGTGTAGGGAAAGCACGTGTGCGGAAAGCACAAGCTTACTGTAGCTTAATGCTACAGAGCACCTCAAAGTCACCTTGGTGGAGAGTGCTAAAGCTACAGGTGCTTGCTAAAGGATAAAACTATACATGACAACGAAGAAGTGAAGGATATACACAATATGCTTACGTGCTGACTAGCATCATTCCAATCTTTACACGCTGAATTCAAATGTGAGGCATGGTAGGCAAAAAAATAAAGAGGGAAACAAGCTGCCGTGAGTGACTATAATCATAAGGATATTCCTGTCGATGGCAGCTTCAGGGAGAAAGTGCTGATCACGACACTGTGTTCTGACACCATATGCTGTGCGAACAAACACTGCGGTGGATGTCAAAGGGGAAATGGCATTGCATTCAAAGTGGCGCACATCGAATGGAGAGGTGAGTGATGCTGCTGAGTGAGCACCTGTATCCCCCAAAGTCTGTCTAATTATCCTGCTGTATTCACAATACAGTGTTTTCCCCCTACATTCTCCTCAGATTTAACCCATGCTTGGAGGGATTGGGGTGTGGGTGGGTGGGGGGCTTCACTAGGCTAGCTGTTGTCAGCAACCAACTGTAACAGCACTGTCAGCCATCCCTCTGATTACTTCCCAGAGGTCACCCCGTGTTGAGCCGAACTGTGGGGTCCTGGGTGTCAGCGGAGCTAAGACGTCAGAGGAGTCACCTTAAAAGGATAATAAGAAGACTGCTGACTGACTGCGAACCACCCAGAGGGGGATCCGTGCTTTTCACATGAATATAAATGTGATATTGACAGGAAATCTACCACAGGAGAGAGACAGGAAAAGACAGCAGAAGAGACAGAGCAAGTGAAAAGGAGTGAAAGTAAATGAGAGAGAAAGAGAGAGAGAGCGCAAGAGGACTGAACACTTCGGTTCGTTTCACACCGTTAAACCATCTGAAGCATCTGCTGGTGACTACTGGTTGATGTGCCGGTGCGAACGCTGTGTTATAAACATTTGGGATTCACTTCATGGAAGCACTTTAATGATGCTTTTAGCATAATTTCCCCACTGTAATGTGAAGTGAAGGGCGAGCAGCACCTCTCTTCCTCCCTGTAGCTTCTGTGAACCTTATAAATATTGGCTATTGGAACAAAGGTAGTGATGGAGGCACACTGCACCACAGGCTCCGTCCCCATGGCTTTAACCAGGGCATCTGCAAAAACTCTCAAAAATCAATACAATTGCTTTGTTTGACACTTAAGTGACAGTAGGCACAGTTCATTGTATAATATTTTAAAGTAACTCCAGTGTAACATTTGTTAATTTTGTGGAAAACCACATTAGACATGTCAGGAATCAAAAATAGAAACCAGAAAATAATTTTACCAGAGTGACAAGCATCTTTATGGGTGGTAGTTGTAGTATGAGTATCATAGAATTTCTGCTGGGATTTAAAGAAAGCGTCAGCTCTGAGTTAATATTGGCCCTAAGTATGTATAACTTCAAAGCAGGGTGTACATTGTCAGACTCCATAAGATGTTAGAGTTGTTTTGCTAATTCTAGGCTGTCCACACTGAGAAAAGAAAAAGAGGAGAGTTACAAAAAAAAAAAGAAAGAAGAAAAGGACAGCTTTGTTTTCATCCGAACTGTTATCAGCAGAAGCCGACTGCAGGGAGAATAGGGAGGGATGATTTCCATAAAGACTGGCTGTTGTCTGAAAGCAAGCAGCTGTCAGGCGGAATTACCTCTCCGACACAGACACCACAATCGAGGGCGCCCTTCCCATAATTCAGTCTGATTGGCTCAAGGGGAAAATGGCAGCCTGTGGAGAGTGAGGCGAGCGGCTGGTTGACAGGTTTGCATCTGCGAAGCTAGACGTGGCGTTTACCTGTTATCATTCTGTCTGCTCAACGTGTCAGTTTTCCCAGTTCAGAAAGCTACCTCAACAAAGTGACACAGAGAATGAAGTCCACGGTGTGAAGAGACTAATGTGTGCCATAACATTATTTTGCACATACACATGCACACACACACAAGAAGTGGGACAAATAATTGTAATTAATCATCAATAAATGTTCTAATGATTCACAAATTTCAGTTGTCATTAACTGTATGGATGATGACTTACATTGCATTTTTAAAGAAACTGTTACCCATTACATTTCTGTGACAGCATGTGTACATGTTGTTAACTATGTTAAAGTGCACTTAAATACACATTTTTTATTCTTTAAAATTTTGTAAAACTGAATGAAATTCAAAATGCAATAAATGACATATATGATTCAGCTCCCAGTTAGTTAGTTACACTGAAATATATGGCATAGTAGTCACTTGTATTCTTGCGTAGGAGTTGAGAAGATCGGTACCACAAGGGCCACTAAGTAATTAGCTTAGCATAGCATAAAGTCTGGAATGGAGGTAGAAACCACTACATTGGCTCTGTCCTGAGTTTACAAATAATGCCAACCAGCACCTCTAAAACTTGGCATTTAACATGTTTTATCCATTGCATCTCATTTGTCTAATCTATTCACAAACAGAAATGTAAAAATGAGAAGTTTAAGTTTTGAGGGGGGTTATCCCTCATAACTATTTCTTGGCAACCAGTGGCCGGGTGCAGTGACCTAATGGTTGGCTTGCAACCATATGGTGATTACAAGACTCCAGGAAGTCACTGTGCTGTTTGCCAAAAAAATAGTCACAGCACATAACTCCTTGTTATTGTTACATTTCTGTCTTTGTGCAGATTAAACAAATGAAATACATGTTTATTTGTGAGCTTCAGTGGAGTTTGTAGACATACTTTTGAACTCTGGACAAATTCCGGACACGCCAGGCTGGGCATTATTATTGAAATTAAGAATGGCTTAAAAGTATGAAATTGCCGTTCAGTACCATGAACTATTGTCCAGTGTTGTGAATTACATCAGAAGGTTTTATTACAAGTAAAACAAAAACTTAAATTACTTTTAACAGTTTGATAGGAGACACTATGTACATATGGCTATGGATGGATCTGTGGATGTACTTGTGCAGCATGTACTGTGCTGTATGTGTAAATATACATTAAGAAATATGTATGTGCTTCTGTGTACTGTATGTGCACAAATGATCAAAATGTTATATGTGTATATAGAAAGAACCATCCACAATCATAGTATATGCACAAACACAGGCACACACACAAAGACACACAATGTCAAGTTCATACACAAATTTCCACACATATAGAGACACACACAAATACCCCACACCTATGCTAAGTGCTCTTATCTGTGACTTGTGTAGAGGTGAGTGACAGGAAGGGAGGTGCAGGGGGGAAGTGTCCTTTAGGTGTCTTAATTATGGCTCCTCTCCTCCCTCTCGCTGTCACCATCCCCAGGGGAGGGCGAGACAAAAGGAAGGCAATGTTTCATCTCTGCTGCCTTGGTATTTCAAATTCCAAGGGGAGTAAGAGGAGAGAGACAGCAGGCTGTTACATTTGAAGAAGGAGAGAAAATCAAGTGACGCTTCCCTTTTCCCTCTGTTTCTCTCTTCTTGCCTCCTTTGCAGCTGTGTTTAAAATAAGGCACCTTAATAAAAGCATTTTAATGGCGTCAAGGCAGGAAAAAAAGCACAATTTGATTACTGTGACTGTTTTATTTAATGAGCTCAAAGCCTCTGGCTCTGACTTGCTATTCGTTTATTACTTTGTTGTGGAGAGATATATGTGACAAAATGGAGCGGAGGGAGTGAGCGAATGAGGCTGATTGCTCTTATTGTGGAAGTCATCTGTGGCGTTAGCAATCGTCTTTGTGATTTACACCTTCCTCAAAGCTCACCTGGGTTTTTCATCTGGCCCCGCCAGGGAAATGCTGTCCCGCCATGACAGAGCGGAGGGTGTCAGAGACACCTTGGCAGGTAGGTAGACACAAAGACAGCCTGCTGTTAATTATTGATGGGAATAAATTGCACTCATTGGATGTTTGGCAGGGCAACACACGGTGGATGTGAATACAAATGTGTTTATGAATGTGTGCGTGTGTATGTGTGTGATGAGGAAAAAAAAAGATGGCAAGAGAAAACAGCATTAAGCAAAAGAGGGAGGGGGGGGATTAGAGAGAAAGAAAAGGAGATGAGGTGGAGGAGGAGGAGCCGATGGAGTGATGGTAGTGATACCTGGTAAAGAGACATTAGAGAGATGCAGAGGGAGTCTATAAAAGCAAACTACTCCTTAATGTCTCTCACAAGTGTGATAAAAGCACAGAGCAGCAGCACAGAATGCTGGCCTTTCCATTTGTGTGAACAGAACAAGGGAACATTCAAAAATAAACTATTATACATGAATGCTAATAGAAAATGATTCTGTGAATGTGCTCATACACACACACACACACACACACAAAACATTCTTAAAAAGGTCAGCTCTTTTGTTTTGGGACACAAGACCTCTCTCATGAAAATATTGACTGAGAAAAGGGGACCGATGCAAAGTGTGGTCTTAAAATCAGATGGGCAAAGAGCACCGCTTCTTATCTGTATTCTGAGAGCCTGCCCTCTTATAAATATTGGAAGGAGGACACTGGTGGGGAGAGGAAACGGCCAAATGGTGCATTTGAGAAATGGCACACCTGAGCACCGCACAGAATATCATCTCCTCCTGTCAGATCTCATCCCATTTGATCAAAATAATTGCCACCTTCATCGTTATCATCAATTCTGTCATCTTCACTGGCGCCATGGCCGTTCTCTGTCTCATCATGGCTTCTTTGGCTTCAACAGGGGAGGGGGGGGGTTCTGCATCAGATCAAATACAGACCATCTCATCTGAGAAAATCACTCATAGTGTACCCTTCACAGTCATCACCATATTCATTGCTTTAATGCTACTGACATTTTGTTCACCTATTTAGATATTCTGACACCAGCAAATCTTCGGCTGGTACAAAAATAGCCTGGTTTAGCCATGTGGGCTCGTCTATCATAGATGTCCAGAGAGAGGGCCCTGCTGTGCACTGGTCTACAGTCATTCTCTGTACAGTTGGCACGGAAATGAAAAATTTACAAAAGAAAAACGAGGAAAAGGACATTGTGATCACCGTGAATGAGGGTCGACATACGCCAAACAATATCACTGATGTTCTTGTTCTGGCACTATAAGTTCTTCTGGGGTATAGCTAACGAGCCAGTTAGCCAACTGACAATCTGCTAAAACTGACAGACAGCCAAATATGTAACTACTAACATTCAGTCACAATATCAATATACAAAGCAGGATTTGCAAGCGAAGTGGTGAAATTGAGTATATCTCTCCAGCCTCGTGCTCACACCTCCGGTCAGGGCGTCAACCTGGTCTCACTGGTACCGGGGTCTGGCTGGGACCACCCCGTGGTGCACACAGGGCAAGGCCGGTCAAACTGGTTAAAGGGCCACTGGCACTGGCCTGTCACAGGCGTGAGGTCTATTTTTGCACAAAGTCTGACCGCCTGTGTCCGGCAGATCAATCTGTTAGAAAGTCCATATCTCAGAGTCCTCTGTGGTTGCAAGTTTTGTCATGAAAATTATTTCATAAAATGTTATGGCTTTAAAACCTCAGGGAGCCTTTGGCATCCCACCCAACATTCAGGCCAAGAGAGTGGCAGCACGAGCAAACCCCGAATTACAAGGAAGCAGAGAATCTGGAGCTAAACACCATTATCAAACTCCCAGTGGCTGAGGATTACTGGGTGCCTAATCCACAGAGAGAGAGAGGTTATTGAAGAAAAATATGGCATTGAAGAAAATAGTTTGACCTGCTGCCCGCACTGCACTGACACTGATCTCACTGAGATTGAGCCAAACCCACCCCACCCTCCACACACTGACACACTTAGAGGATATATGATCTGAGAGTATATAACTAAAGGAATGTTACAGTTAAAGAGAAAACTGATTCAGTTTGAATGGACAAATTATAAAAATATTTCAATACCCATAATTTAAATTTAAGAAAAGTCCACATTGAAAAGCCATGGATGCAAATACAGGTTCTGCCATCAAGGTCACAATATCACCCTCAAGAACAATGATTGCCTTCAGTTTCACTGTCCAGCCTGACCAAGATCAGAAGCCGATGGCCCATGACTGGTTCTAGGATACCACAGCAACCCCATTTGCAGCCTCCCATGAATGAAATCAGTACAGAGCTGCTACTTCTCTTTCTTCATCCCTCATCTCTCACATACCACACTTATAATCACAAAATGTAGCCTTTCTGTCCTCTCACTGCCCTCCGGTTCCTTCTCCTGGGAATACCCTCTGGCCCTCTTCTCCTCCTCATATTTTTCTTGACATGAACAGCCACTGGCCTCAGTCTGAAATCATCAAATGAGAAAGGAGGAAATTGAAACTGTAATGAGATGAGTTATTTATCTCAGATGTACCGAGACTGGGGTCACATCGTTAATTGAAACCGCGGCGGATGAAATTTGCGCCTGATCCATACCAGCAACAGAAAAGCGATAATGGGTGAGGGACTTTAAAGGCCCAATACGATAAACCACCATAAACCCGATGGAGGGCGAGCATACGAACACGTACGGCCACCATGCCGATCTGACCCGGGAGGTGTTGTGTGCGGTAGCAGTGGGTAGCGGGTGAGAACTGAGGAAGTAACAGCCTTTTCCGGAAGTTTTATAAAAAGGGCGAGCGTGGCGAATGCAGAAAATCATAACTTCGTGCAGAGAAACCGAGCGAGGACTTATCACGCGTCAGCCGTTAAAGTCAGGTGTGGTGGCCCTTAATTGTAAAACAAGCAGAAGATATCAGATGAAATGTCCAGATTCAAAGATCAGAAAATCTGATATTTTGCAAACCACGGAAGCGCCGTGCAGCTTCCTGGCACCTCATTTTGCGAATTTAAAGGTAAAGATATTTTGTCTTTTGAGCCGAACTTAGAACCGTCACTCACCCAATTTTCAACCGGGCTGATTGCCATGCTGAGCATGGGTTTACAGTTGCTTCCGGATATTCGTCGGCGAAAGCCACACCAATCATTTTACCCAGGTGATGAATCATCTGGTTTTCGAGACTGGGTGATTTCAAAAGGCATGTCAGAAATTTTGGTCGTTGTCCGCCGAAGATCTGCGTTATGATTGCCAGCGGCTGCCAGCCAGCACTGGCCAGGTGGTTTTTGGCTGGTGACAGGCTCCAGCCCTACCTGAGACTGCGAAACCGCATAATATTTTCCGCATCAAGTTTGCCTCACCCCAAAAACAATATAGTACTACCTTTATTTGTGGTGCCCAAGAAGGAAAAAAAACCTGAGAAGTGCATGCCCAAGAATGTGATAGTACCCATAAAGTCACCAATAGCCTGAACGGTTTTAGACAGTGAGCAAGTTCAGATTCATATTACAGGCCAGGACAGTCCTATGGGTTATTTCTGAAGTTGCCACTATTCCTCTGAAAGTTAGCAGGCAATCTGCACCTGAAAAAAAGCCCGTTCATATGTTGGGAAATTTATTTACGTATCTGTAATCGTTTGCTGCTGCCCCAAGTTCTACTGGCAGTCAGTTGAACTATGAGCCATTGAATGGTGCACCAAAAGGGCTTTCAGATCACTGCAAGCTTACTTGAAACAATTTGTTCCAGTAACTTGATGTTGGCTTGGTGAGGAAAGCTTATGCTCCACTGTCCACCTCAAGAGGCCTGCTGTTTTGCAGCGATGTCCGAATTGATGTGGGATTTATATGGATCCTAAGTAACGCCAGTCCCAGCCCTCCCCTCAAAGTTTCAGCTGCAACACCACCAAACAGGCATGACATCAAAAGATCTGACCTGCAATCAAAATACTCAGGTTCATGACTTAAAAGAATGGCTGATATGGGAAGGAACAGCACTTCCAGCAAAGGCATCCATCCACCTGACCTCCTTCATGACTTAATAATTTTCCTTTTCTGTCATAATTCAGAGGTTTTGCAATTGAACTAAAAGGTTAAGGTACTTGGCTTGAAATATCCATACCTTTCACAGGACAGTTTATTTTCAGTTAAGATCTATGGACCTTGAAGCCTATATAGATCTAATTATAGGAGCTTGTTTTTTTCCTTTAATTTGTCAGATGCTTAAAGCTTGGTAAAATACATTGGAATGAAAACTGTTTACCAGAGTCTATGATGGTTTTGAAGAATATGTTTTGTTTGAAACTTTTAAATGCAATTTTTCCACAAACAACGCCCATTCACCTCCACTGCACGAAGCGGAAGGCAGAAAAATCTAAAAGATGGAGCACCCAACTTGTGGGAGTAAACCAAAACTATCTGCATGGTCTGACAGCTAACTATGCCAAATGAAGAAGGCATTCGTACTGCCTTTAGATCAAAGAACGATATTGAATAGGAACATTAAGAGAATCCTCGTTACGCATTGTTACCGAGGCCTCCAGCGCGCTTGACTTTCTCGAATAACTGAATATCTGTGTACAGGATACCGGGACCTTAATCACAAATTTCTCAGACGCACCCACCACCACCCTGAGTGCAGCAATTTATCAAACCCTGAGAGAATGAAGATTTTAGAAATGCTGATCTGTATTAGAGGTTTGAATGGAGGAGAGGAGAGGAGTGCTGAGAGAAAAGAAAGTGAGAGGTGCAGCCAAAGGAAGGCAGAGTGGAGAAGGGGGTGGGGTAGTGGCGACCAGTCATGTTTGAACACCTGAAGAAGACTGAATTATGAGAGCTGCCCACTAACAGATCCAGTTTGCTTTCTCCCTGTGCAGTTATTAGAAGCGGCTTAGGCGCATAGCTGTCTCAGAAGGAGTAGCTGACCCAGCAAGAGAAACCACAAAGGCTTTAATACACACAATAGTCAGGAATTGAGAGACAGGAAGTCTCAAGGCAGAAATGAAAGGAAAGAAAGTCAAAGTCTTTGTACATACCTGCATGCGAATTTGCCTGTGAGCCTTCTGCCTAGCACTCAACTGTGATATTCCAAAGGCACCTCCAATAGGCCCAGATTTATTAAATTGTATTATCACATAATGATATATTTTTGTACGTGCACAAAACCAGAAGAAGCTACCACTGATACGGAGCGGTTTTACAAGGCTCAAGAAAATTTGAATGATTTTGATTTTATTCCGCGCGTGCTGGTGATGCGTCTAGTCAGACTTTTGGTAGCTCAATAGTCAACGAGGACTCCAGTGATTAGCAGAAATGCTTCATCCTCGTGTCAGGCGAAACCCAGAATTGGCATGAATTGTATATATATATTTGTTGTTAAACCCATAGTGTTTGGTTAAAAATTATGTCTTTGCAACAAAAGATTGATGGCACGTAGTCAGGCTCCACCTGAGACAGCACAGTAGCCTAGCTTGTGCGCCTAGTGGTCCCTACCTGATGTTACATTTCATATCAACCCCTGCTGAGTCACTGACAGCTGCTTTACACTCACAGTGCTCTTTCTTTCATAGGTGTAACTGTAGTGATGGAAACTAGACTGTCAAAACTCTCAGCAACTGGTTGTTCTGTAACCTCAGCCTTCTGTACGTCATTCTGTGATTTCAGTCTTGACAAAGAGGACATGTACAGCATCACAGAGTAACTACAGGGAGCACTAAAATCACTTATGGGACTAAGAAATGGACGACAATGTTGCCCACCAGTTGGTTAACTGCCTTTGTGATCGTTGAAATTGGAGTGCTGAACTTTTTTTAGTGCCTGCCAACACAGATATTGTTTTTATCAAATTATAAGTAGGGAGGGTGTCTGTCATCAAAAATTAACTCCCCTCCCCTCTCTCACAAATGTAGGGAACACTGTCACTGAAGAAAAATACACAAAACGTAAACTTCTCCTTTTCTTAGATTACAATTTTTTGAACAAAAAAATACAAATGTAACAACAAAGGACATCTGGGTTACAGAATATGTATTGATATGAGTGCTCTATCGAGAGTTATTGGGACATTGTCTCTGTTTTTTAAATGTCTTTTTTTTTTCAATTCTGTGAGCTGAACAAACAAAATTCCATTAACCTTCAGAATTCTTACTGTATAGACAAATACATCTTTTATCTAGCTGAATAAAACAAAAACTGTCAGCCTGGCTGACACCATCAGAGATGGAAGTGAGAACATGTGATTTTATGAATCTGGTGAACTATCCCTTTAAAACTAGGTTTGTACACTTTATAATGTGTGTATATGTGTGTATGCTTGCGGATGCATTTACTATATGCTACCCTGATCCTTGTTTAGTCACTGAGGAGAAGAAAAAGTCAATTAAGTTGTGAGGAAGCAGCAGGGTCAAGAAACAACGCTACACTCAATTGAAGACACCACATTCCACACACTTCAACAGCACACACACACACACACCAAAAAAATGCACGCAGATGTTGCTTGAGGACTGAGTTTCTTAAGCCAAGTACATGCTGTACTGCTACTGTATTCAGTATGGGTATGCTAGAGTTACTATCTCAAGTGGGATGCAGAGGGCAAGGTGTTGCTTTAAAGCCTCTGCAGCAACACAAACATCCAATCGATAGCTGTCACTTAAAAGCAGCTCAAAGTGACTGACTACATGTGTGGTTGTTGATAATGCTGTGCAGCTGCACACTAATGTGCGCATGCACACAAATGCTAAAGCGCATATATATCGACACACGTGCACACACACACACACACAAACACTGTATGCACAGACACAGACTGTCTGTCTCTCTGAGAGGAATAAAGAGAACATGAGCAGCCGTATCATATTTCCTGGTCTGGCTCTAACAGGGAGCCTGTCAAGATAAAAGGACCATCTTCAATCAGTTACTACAGGATGATGCTATAGTATGCTACCAGTGCTTCCACTCTACTGTAGCCCCAGTGAGTGTGCTTGCATAAATGTGTGTGTATGAGGCTGGGAGCTCCCTAACATATTCCCCCTGCGGAGGTCTAGAACTACAGTAGATGCCACCTCGGGCTACGCTCTACACAAAAGTCTTCAGTGGAGGGTGGAGATAAGGGACTCATTACAGTGCGTGTATCAACGTATCAATCATCCATGCATCATTCATGCATTCACCATCAAATTATGCTAATCCTAATTACTTCTGGGGAAATTACCATTCTTTATCTGCTAATAGTCAGGATTGTTTGGGGTTTCCTACCCACTATATCCACCACCATTTTCCCCAATATTTTCATTTTTCACATTCTTATATTCAGCGCTAATGATCCCATTTTGCACCGCGTACAATGGAATAATAATGCCCTAAGTATGAATAATGAATCCGTGACAAGTCATGGAGCATTACAATGGTGTACAGGGCAAACAGTGTAATTGTTTACGTCCTTGTGAGTCATCAAGAAGAATTCTGAAGCTGCTGTTGCACATGGGTGATAAATCATCATGGTTACACGTATGTTAATAATTCGTACTTTGCATGTATGAAAGTAATTATGGTTAATGGAGGAGATAGATGGGCCACTCTGTGGACAAATATGCATAACAATGCTTGTAATATGATTCTTATGATTCATGGTACAGTTGTAGAACCTCCCGCATCTTGTTCCATCCTGCAGTATATGTCTCGTTCTGACCTCGCTCTGTCTTTGAACTGCACATATATGTGTGTACAAATGTCTGCATGTGACCCTTTTGTATTTGTATATTTGTGTGTACATACTGCATATACAATAGTATGAGTACTGGAATTATCGGTCATACGTTTGTTGATCAAGATTAAATTAATCAATTAAGATTTAAAGAAAAAACAAACAAAACAAACACTGAGTTGTTCCTACCTCTCAAATGTGAGGTTCAGCTCTAACTATCAATTATTATTGTATGATTCATTGTCTGTAAATCAGTCAATTTATTGTTGTGGTTCTTTTTAACATCACTGTAATTTGGGTAAATCTGTGGGTTCTGGAATGTTGATTGGATGAAAACAATCTGAAGCGGTCGCTAAAGCCTGTGATGACAAAATTTTTCTACTGAAATCTATTAGACTTACTGATTAAGTGATTGATCTTATAAAAAAAAATTATTTGACAAAAAAGTCAATGTTAGTTATGATAACATGATGAAATTACATTTTATAAATTCTACGTACAGAATGAATGAAAGGAAGAAAAGAAGCCATTGAAACATTTTATTTCTCGTACATTTTTAGACGTCTTTGGTCCATTTGGGGGTTTGACGAGTCCTTCTGCCCTGCAGGCAGGGTGGGTGATGGTTTTTGGGAGGTTGTGGTGAGCTGTGCAAACACTGAGGGAGAGCATGGGGGTTTTAAATAGCAAGATGGGCCCATGACTAACTGCGGGCCAAGCCAAGACCGCCTTGGTCACACTCCAAACCCAGAGAGAGCATCCTCACTGGGACTGCATTCCTCTGTCCATTTATCCTGCGCCACCAGCAGCTGACTGATGATAAATTTTGCGGCTACCCTCCACTAAACCATGCGGTGGTGTATGTGTATGTGTGTGTGAACGTGTATCTCTTCTGTGCTTGTGTGTTTGTTGAATGGGTGTGTACAAACGTTTGTGTATGACCTCCAACTTTCTTGTTTGTGTATGTGCGCAAGTGTGGGTACGTGAGTAAATCGGGGAGGATCATAAATCTATCTTTCAGTTGAAGGATCCCACAGCAATGGATATTTTTTTTAAAATATTGTGTATTACAATGTTAGCTTTGGGCTAGGGACTTCTGCCCACATCACTCTCGTCAGAGCATTAACACTACAGAAAGTGACAAGTTGTGAAGCAACACTTCCCCAATAATATTACAGCCTCATCTACATCTGACAACTTATAAAATAAACAACTGTGCTCTCATCTGCAAACACAAAACAGCTCTAAATCCACATAGTCCTTATGCACACATGAACATAAAGACACATCAGAGACAGGGGGTAAAAATTAGCAAAAACATGCAACATGCAAACAAGAAATTGCTTTTATGCACCTACAGACTCACACACTTGGAACTACTCAAAATAAAGATAACTCATTTACTTGTCCAGTGTCACCATCCTGCCTGTCTTGTGCCTGGAGAAAATACCCATTTATTGTAAAATAACCCTCACAGAGGGCTCTTTTATATTAGACACTGGCGAAGAGATAGCGGTACAGGCAATTAACTTATCAGCCCCAAAACATGGATTTATAGCTAAGGCATTCGTCTTGAGCTGAAGCAGCCAGCCTATTGGCTGTATTGTATTTCCTGTCATCTTCTCTTGCAGGTGTAGGAGTGTCCTTGTCAGAGAGCTGCAGTCGGGATCTGCAGAGGGCAGAGTGCCAGGGCTTAGGGCCAAGGGGGCCACTGGCAGCTCATTGTGCTGAAGACAAACTGAACAGGAGGTTAAAAAAATGAATCCCTCATCCAATATCTGTGCAAGTATTATAGATGAATTCTGTACAGCAATGCACTTACAGAATTGATGCATATAGTGGCAAAAAGATTAGATGCACGGCAGGGATGAAACTGTTTAACATTCATGTAACCCTGATGTTAGCAACACATTTTCTCCTGTTCTGCACACACAAATCTTTAGAAACTAAATCTATAATGACTGCCAAATCACACTGTGGGAATTGTCATAATGAAGCTATTTTGGTAATACTGAAGCAGGGAAGAAATGTGAAATCGAGATTAACATTTTAACAGGTCAAATATTAAAGTATTTTAACATATGGGTTCATCTCCACTCTATCTCAGCATTTCTTTCATCTTAATTTTTCTCTCCATCATTTTTCTTCCTTTTCTTTTCCTTAATTAAATCGTATCTATTCACACTCATTAGCTATAACACAGCGCCATATGGCTCCTACTACATTTTCAGCTCTAAATTCAGCATGACAGTTGAAACACTATTTAAAATACGTGATGCTACAATCCACACTGCTCTGCTAAAAACTGGTATCAAGACCAATGGAGTCTGGTTTCAGCGGAACTGGCTTCCAGCATTATCTCTAAACTCTCTGGGGACACGAGATTATCCTCACAGACCTGAGGAGGCATTCAGAAATATTCACACTCTTGAGGAATATCTACTCATTGCTGCCATTCACTGATTTACAGTGGCAGAACATTTCCTGAGAGAACTTGTGCAGACACGGTCCTCATTCAGATCAGTAAATGGCATCAGCGCTCAGCTCCTGGGTAGCTCCATCAGCTTGGTTGCTGAACAGCAAAACCCCTGTGTGTTTGGTGCAACATGTGAAGAGCACTCGAGAAAGGTTTGAGACCTGAAGGGTGTTAATTACTTGTCAAGAGGTTGTTAAAATGAGACCCGTGGCAAAAAAAAAACAAAAAAAAAACTGAGTGGCTATACAGAACCCCCACACAGATATCTCAGAGAACACACACACAAACCAGCATGTATATTCACACACATGCACTTATACGGCAAAGCACTACCACTTGTGAGTGTACAAACTAAACACAAACTAGTAAATGCCAGCCCGCACACACAACAGAACTCACACAATCACACGTTTTCATGACATATATTCACAGCGATACAAGTGCGCCCACACACTCACACACACTCAGGTTAGAATGTCAAACAACCTTGAAAAGCTGCTCATTATGGTACCTGTTGATGTGAAAATGCCATAAGCATTTTATACAAAGAGCAGGTGCAGTCTTTCTGTCACACTTCTCTTTCACTTTCCCTATGGTATATCTTAAAATACCTGCCCTCCCTTCATTCCAGCTATACCTGGAGGTGACAAACTTCTGTATTCATGCTGAGTGCCATCTTGTGCGCTATCATGTTATCCCCATTTGAGCGGAAGTTTGTAATACGCAATCTTATCACGTCAAGTCTGAAAGCACCACCAGCGAGATGGGCGGACAGGCTAAATATTTGAACAGAGCCGGATCAATGAAAATCAAGCGCCCTCAGAACATGGAGAAAATCTCCAGGTAAAGACAAACACCAAAATCCGAACAGAGACAAAGTGTCCCATTCCCCCAAACAACTACGCAGCCCATTTCTTTTGTCTTGCATCTGTTAGTCATCCATGAGGAACGGCCTGGCCGCCCCCAGCTAGCTTTCCTCTTCATTGCAGTTATGATTTATGCCTTCCTTAACTAATCAAGGGTATGATCATTAGTCAGGGGATGTTTGAGGGGGCTGGGGCCTTGGCAGGTCAGTGGAAGGCCGTATCTCTCATTGTGGTTCCCCTGCCATCCACAGGTTAGGTCTGGGATAAGAGATGACTGGAGGTACGCCCCCTCACCTTCCACCAGTGCCCTCTGCGGCATTTGTCAACAAACAGGACAAGGAAGGGAGCCCAGGGTTGTATTTAAAAATGGACCGAGCCAATGACTAGAGAGGAAAGTCATGATGGTGACAAAAATTTGCAACAGAGATTGCCAAGAGCCTGTTTGTACTTTGTTGAAATTTATTACAGATTTCTGTCTTTGTTTGGATCCAGAGGACGGGCAGTAAACAGTAACACATAAGAAATGAACAAATACAAATTTCCCAAATTTACATTGGATCTCTGTGTAAAAATACTCTTGGGAAACCTCTGCCTATTTTGATCCGTGATTCTGTGGCTCCTGGATCTCACCCCACCACGACCTCCGCCGCATACACACACACAAGCATCAAAAATACACACACACATGCAGGCAATGACCACACTGCATGCAAAAACAGCACAGGAAGTGGGGGTGGTACAAAAGGTCAGAGCTCAAGGAATGTGGTGCTGATGGCCCGGCTGGTTCTATTTACTACAAACTTGGCCAATCAGACGCCTACTTGGTAGACGGCCAACTTTGAACTTACTGGAATGGATATTGAAGGGGCCATGGGAGGAGGGTGGTGGGGTGGGGGGAAATAAAGGAGAGAAAAGGGATTTTTTTGTGTGTGTTTTTGTGTATGTGATTGGAAGGGGGGTGGGGGGTGCTAACAAAGACCACGGGTGTTATCCAGTGAGGTTCTACATGCTGAATCTGTCCAAATCAATGTGATTATCCCTCAGCTATAGCTAATTAGAATCACTAATACGCAATGCAAGCAGGAAACGGCACACACTTTCTCTCCCTCCCTCCTTCGGCTGATCTAGCCTCTTTCTGGAATGGCTTTGAGGGAACAGAGGCATTTGGAAAAGGTCCGTTGTTGGCCGCACTTCAGTCGAGATTCTCATCTGCACATAATTCACTTTCAAAGGGCAGAGGGGGCGGCAAAGAGAATCCTTAATTGCGCCGGCACCGTGTACAACATAGACAAATGTTTATATCTCGGCCTTCTAATAGAGAAACCAATAACGGATGCAAAAAGCACTCTCTGCCTTTCTTCCCCCTCCCTCATTTCCCATCCCACCCCAAACACACAAATACACATGCACATGACAATGAAAAACAGGCCTTTTTGGAGAGCGTCACCTCATTCATCACTAGCCCTTATGCTTGGAGTCATGCAATACTCCACTCAGGCACTGATGCAGCAATAAATCTGTTTTTATAGAATGTAACATAGCCTATATTTCTCCATTAGGCTGATCTTGTGGTAAGGGCAAGGGATGCTTCAGATTGTAATGGTCAAGCTTCTGACAGGCTTTTAAATTGCACCATACAGAGGCTGCATGTGCAGCCCAACTAGGGAAAATTGATTCAGTATTCAGGAGGCAAGGAGTTCAGGAACTGTGTGTGAGGCTGTTCTGCTGTAAATTCATTATATCTACATTTTCTTCAGATGGGCATTCAGTTGTACATATGTTGCTTTAAAGTTTATTCAAATGTTCAGATACATCAAACATGATTTGAATTTGTTGGGACAAAAGAGGAAGTTTGTGTGTGACATCAAGCCACCCACACATTACAGTAAAAGCGACAGTAATTCTTTCAAGATGTCTAAGTTTATGCCAACTAATGCCCTTGTGAGTTTTTAGCATCCTCATACAAAATGGATGGCAAGTTATGGGGCAAAGAAATGAACAACAACAAACTGCCGAACACACAGCCACAAGAGACTATCTTCTCATCTCATCTATCTCCCACAATTCAGTGTGGTGGGCCGTCGCGGCAGAGCGCCAGTCAGGCCGGTGAATCTCGGCACAACCTTATCTCCCAACGGCGGAGGAGGAAACGGAGGTCCTTTAAAGGGCTGAGGTCATTTCCTCTGCCTCCGGGCACTGGCAGGAAAAATACGTCTCCATTCGGTCAGCCCTGCTTTATTTCAAATGCCGCCACTGCCTTTTAAGAGGCCCTTGTGGGCATGGATGGCAAATGAGCGTTTTTTTGGGTTTTCGCAATCTATTCCTTTTCTCTCTCTCTCTGCCATCCTCAGTCCCCTACTCCATCTGTGATGCAAACCCCAAATCTCTGCTGTATTTCTACAGTAAATGTGAAAGTGCGGAGACAGATATATAGATAGAGTACGAGAGCAAGAGAGAAAAACAGAGACAAAGAGGGAAGGAGAAGCAGTGTGAGAGTGTGGAGGAGCATGAGAGAGAGAGAGAGAGAAATGAAGAGCTGAATGCCTGCACTCACCCACAGCGCTTGACAACCCTAAAGCCCTTTCACAACTTCCTGTTCGCATTTCTCTCTGTACTGGGCTACATCCAAAGCATGTGTGTGTGTGTGTATTTATCAGCATTCACAGTTTAGATGCATCTGTTGTGTACCCTTGCAAGAGTTTGAGTGTATGTGTGTGCGTGCCTGGAACGCCTGCATGTGTGTGTGTGTGTGTGTGTGTCATAGAGTAAGGTAGGGAGCGAGGGAGTGAGTCAGCGCTGGGAAGATAGAGAGGCTCATTGAAAGGCCTGTGTGGTGGAGGAGACCAGCCAGAACAGGCAGACAGGCAGGCAGGCACACATGCTGTGATGTTAGGAAAAGGATTGATAGATCTGTTGCATGACCACTGCTGCTGCAAGAGCCTAGCACACCTCAGGCAGATGGATGGGGAGTGCGTGCGGGGGTATGATTAGTCTTTGTATGTGTGTGTGTGTGTGTGTGTAAGTGTGCCCTTTGTGTTTGAGTGTTTGGGAGAGGTGTATTACATGATCTTAGTGTGCACTTTCTGTATTGTGGTACTTCAAACAAACCTTTACAGCACTTGCACATACTCATCTACTGCGGGTAAATGTATGGATAGATGCAAGGTAGTGGGGAAACAATGTGTTCATGTTTGTGTGTGGGCGCCATACCTGTGTTGGTTTATGTTTGTATGCACACTCAAACATGCATTTCCCTGACATCTGACCTGTGAGTGCTGAAAGCATCGTGGCTGTTTTTCTGCTTTTCCACAACAGACAGCCTTCACTCCCACGCTCACTATTCCATCAGCTAGCCATCTTCCTATCATCGCTCTCATACTCACTTTGATACTTTTTATAGGTGTTTTATCAGCATTACTAACACTGTTGTAGAAAGGCATTCATCAGCATTTTACATTTTAAGAATAGTTAAATACTATCACCTAGTATATTGGTACATAGTCTAGTTGCGTACCAGACCAGTAAATCAAAAAGGTGTATGGTCATTTAATTGTACCTACACAGGATAATTACACCATAGTATCAAAATGTGTGAATATGTTTGACAACAGATTTGACAATATAAAGTCAAATAAAACCAAAAGCTTTTGAATTTAAAACAAAAGAGGGGGTGGAAAAGATAAAACTAGAGTTAAGTTAGCTTCTTTGTTTTCCATTGGCTGGCTGTCGATCGTTTGCTCTAGCTAGCTCTCTCTCAGAGACAACTGGTCCTGACCTCTTCTCTATCCCATTTTTCTCACGTTGTTTTGGCAGTGCGCTCACTGAGCTGAACTAAACACAAATAACACAAGGAGGAGGAGAGGGAGAAGAGATGGAGGAGCGGGATGCTCGCTGCGTGATGGTGGCACAGCGGTGATAAGCCGCCGCTCTGACATTTAAACAAGTGTCAGGGTCAGGGGGTCAGATGACTGGAAACAATGCGTGACTAGATCAGGGCGATGTGCCGATTTCGCTTTGTTGTCAGGAGGGCCGACGCACGCCAGACCATCAGGCTTCAACACACCTGCTTGGCTCATTTATGCTTTGATACCCTCTCACCTTTCAGGAGACAGTGAGATACATAAAGGAGGAGATGTGGAGTTGTAGGAGTAAAATTAAGTTTTTGTGTAGTTTCTCTCCTCCAACACTTAAGAACTGTCATTTTCTCCTCAAGATTACTCAGCCTCTCCTTACACTCTTTCCTCCTCTTCATACACACCTCCCCTTTGTTCACCTCCTGCACTCTCTTGCTGGGTACGGTGCAGGACCATCCTTTCCACCCATAAAATACGTCTGCTTACATTTGCTTCTTGGCATTTCAGCAGCGCTGCATTCCAGGAGGGTGACTTATGGGAAACATTGTCTCCTACACAACACAGTGCTAAGCTGAGCTGATGTTTTTGTGCTGTGCATAACTCAGGTCAGCTGGACACAGAGAGGGATAACCTGTGATCAAGCACAGCCTATTTCTTCCATCACAGAAATGGAGAGAGGTTTGCCTCACCTCCTTTTCCCCGTCTCAGTCTGGCTAACCTCCCTCAACTCTGTCTTCCTCCTCTTTAATCCACCCCGTGCTGTGTCTTGTGACCTGTAGAGACATCCTTCCTACTAACATGCATCCAGTCTTGTCTTTAATAGCCCATAGGACTCACAAAAAAGGACCTGTCAAGATAATCAGCCCTTTTTTTCCCTATCCTCTAAAAGGCAGAGGTTCTTTTCCTCAACATTTTGACCCAGAGAATGCCCGGCAGGATAAACTCAGGTGTGGAGCAGGGTTAAGAAGGCAGCTTCACCTTGAAAGGCCACACTTCAGAGCCCGGGAAACCACAAAAAGCAATTAAAAGTATTGATGGAACTTCAATAGCTCTTAAACAGCGCTGCCAGACACCTCGGGGCAAGTAGCACACTAATCTTTTTTTTTCCTCATCTCTCTATCGCACCATTCTCTCCCTCACTCTCCCTCTTTCACTCTGTCTTCACTGAGGACTAGGCTGGTCTTGATAATTACTGATTATACAAAAAAATAAAAAGCGTGTGAAATGTATTTAAAGCCATGTGATGCAGGTGGCTGAAGTGAAAACGGAGCAAAGATCCTGAGAAGGTGCGTGTGACAAAGATAGTAATTAAAGTTTATCTAATCCAAACTAGCTTATTAGCCCTCTAATTGGTCCAGTACCCGTGTATGTTCAAGCATGTAAATGTGTGTAGCGTGTGTGCTCAAGAAACAATTTTAAATGAGCCACTAATGTCATCACCGCATGTGCGCACCATTTACTGTGCAGACACTAATGGACCTTTTACAGAAACACACTCTCCAAAAGATTGTCTTCCATATGACAAAACAGGAAATCGAAGACCAAGCTAGGGAGGGGCTGAAAGAGCGGCTGCCTGCCTGCTTATCCTCTGAAGCAGGGGCAACGCCATCCACAAGCAGGTTGTTTACCCAAAGTCTTCTTGCAGTGTTAAGCCAGCTACTTGGTAAATCACAGATTTACGGCACAAGGCTTCCTTGTCTGAAAAGGACCTGGATTGCTTTTCCTGTGACAAGACACCAGTCTAAAGAGTAATAGCTGGTGTACTAAAACAAGATGGGTGTACAAGACAGACAAACTAACAACTTACCTTTGCACTGGTTGGTGTTCTTATCCAGAATGGCCTTGGTTGACACAATTTTTCCATACCTGTAAAGACATGGAAATGAAATTTAGTGTTTTTGACTCAGAATGACCTAAAGGACCTTTGACTGGTGGGGCAGTTCACTCAGATTGCCATCCCGTGGTTAAAGCAGATGTTTTATTTTCCATACTCTCTGCCATTTAGCTGCAGCTAGCAATTTGTAAAGTAGCAAATGTCAAAAGCCACCGGAAAGAGAAATCACTTGAGGTTAATAACATTATGTGTATGGCTGACTTCAAATGAATGTGTAGCCCTCTGACATTTGAGAGAGTCACTGAACATTTTCAAAGGTCTAAAAACATATGCGCACAGTGGACGGTCTTAAGTTGTTATATTAGCATACAGTACAACATATTCAATTTTGATTAATCCCTTTCACATCTAAAAACTATATGATGACCAGAAAACAGTCTTTCACATGTGAGTGGAAAGAACAGTGACATTATGCTAAGTTAACTGTCTGCTAGCTCCAGCTTTATATTGAATGGATATGTTCTCATCAAATTCTTGGCAAGAAAGCAAATAATCATATTTCCCAAAAAGTTAATCTATTCCTTTAACCCAGTAACAATACTAATTTACCTTACTGCATAATAATCCGGTTAAAAAAAAAGTTTTATATCTATGTAAAATATTAATATGAAGCATGTGTAAGACACAGTATGTGGCCTTGTGAAACCCAATACAAAAACTGAAATTGCCAAAACTGCATAAACTCCACTATTCTCATAACCTAACATGTTGTTGATGTGGTTTCCTCCAAAACTGAAAGGTATTACATTTCTTTATTCAACAGTTCTGTATGCACAGCGGGTGGGTATGAATTTTTTGGAAGTAAAAGACTGACCTTACTGACTGACTGACAGTGAGTTATTCTATCTGCTTGTCTCAGCTAAAATTGCAACATGCTGCATTGTGTGAAGGGTGAGAAGCACTGTAGAGCTGTAAGTGCAGTTCAAGTGTGTGTGTGTGTGTGTGTGTGTGTGTGTGCCAATTGGTATTTGTGCATATGCTGTATATATTTGTATACGTGTGCAAGCTTTTGCTTGTACAATTACATTTGTGTAGGTGATGCGTACATGCCTGTATACAGATACATAAGTAAGAACAATTCCCTGTGTGGTGAACGCACTTCACAATGAGTGAGCAGAGGACAGACAGCTATGCTCTGTATGTTTGGTGCACACACACACACACACATGCACACATTCTGTAGGGAAGAAGCAGTGGTGCATCCCGGCCCATATTTCACCAGCAGGGGATAATTGTGCCATTTCTCAACGAGCGCCGGAGACTCTATTTACTGCATGCTGCGGTGGGGTGGGTGGTGGATATGAACTGATGAGCTCCGAGAGGAAAACTACCAGCTCACACACACAAATACAGATACAGTATGAGTATGCCCACACACACATACAAATATGAACACAAAGACAGCACTCACCAATCAGTGGATTGTCTCTCTACAGCAGATAAACAGGCTATTTTAGCTATAGGGATTCATAATCTACTGCAACAGAACAGGACTAACCTGCAATGTTTGATCACACTGAGACACTCTCGTGTGCAAGTACACAAGATGAACATGGAACAGAGAGTTTCATTTGATTAGAGAACATGCAGAGGAGTGTTAGCATCTGCAGTATCTCAGTAATACAAACTGCAGAGGAACTTACAAGTAGTAATTGGCAATAAGATCATGGTATGTGTGATTTTATATCACTATAAAAATATACATAGATATTTAGCATTTTCTTTTTAAATTCAACTGAGAAATAATTTATTAATGAAATAGCTAGGTGGGAATTAGTCCTAGGCTACTCTGACAAGCAACAAAAATGGCGACATCTTAAAATGCCTGAATATCAATATACAACAATAAGAAACCTTTTAAAGATGGAATGGTGATGTGAATATGTCAACCAAACATGAATGTCTCACTTCTCTGTAAGCTTAACTAGAATACTCAAAAAGGCTCTGATAATTTTAATGCAGTCTAAAACTAAAAAACTCTAAAAAATTTAAGATTAACCCCAGTAATATGATAACTAAATCAGAGATGACATGGAATCTTATATCACAAAATTGATATCATATTGATTTATGCTGTGCAAGCCAATGAGCTAGCTAGTGTTTGTTCCTGCATGCCTATCTGTTTATTTACACACAGGTGTCTTCCTTGCTTCAGTACTTCAGTGAAAAAAATGTATGCTTTCAGTCTGGGAAGCAGTTAAAAAGCTCAGTGCTTTTGGCACAAATTGGGGGAAAGTTCTCATTAAAACTTTGTTTGGACTCTGGGGAAGTGGGAGACAGTAGCTTTCCAATGCCAACTCATCACTGCTTGCCTCATTAAATGTTAAAGATGGCTCATCAATGCATCCTATCCATGGTCCAAATACACACCACAAAGACGCAGCCACGAGATAAAAAGACAAGGTGGAAGGAGCCAGCTTCATGGCCATAATGGAGACATATTGGAGACGGATGGAGAATGTGATCAGCATGTTCATGTATGTAGTGTGTGTCTGTGTGTGTGTGTGTGTGTGTGTGTGGCTGTGGACGACCCTGCTGGCGGCTCCTCTGCCTCTCTGCCAGGCAGGCCTGGGGAGGCTTTGATGTGACAGAGGCAGTCCCTGTGAAGCGCAGGTTTAACACTGTGATGCTGTGGCCGGGATGCAGAGCCTGTCTCCACTAATCCTATTTCAATCACTCTCGCTGCCTCTTATCTCTGACTCCGCTGGCCCTCGGCCCTCCCCCTCCTCACAAATCTTCTCCTCTTTCTCCTGCTCTCTCTCCCTTCTCTTGATGTCTCTCTACCATCCTTTCCATTTCTTGTTCCCATACTGTATCCTTCTCTTCTCTCCTTTTGTCTCCCCATCCCTCCTCCCTCCTAATAGGAATCCCATGGCAATCATTCTGATGCAACATCGGATCAACCTCAAGAAAAGAAGATGCTAGAAATGAAACTGCCTATAAAAAATAGAGGCTTTATGAGCTATTTTAGGATGATGAAAATGTACAAATTGTGGTGGATGTAAAACATGTCATTCGTCTGACAGCTGTCTGGACACTGAAACGCGATAAAACTGAAGCTGAGCTGAAAAAGCCCGGCTGTGTTTTTAAGAGGGCAGCTGCATGCGCACGAGTGGCATCCAAGCACTGCGTTTCTTTCTTTGCCCCGCTCTCTTGCTGGATGAAATGGTCCAGGCGTATTCCATTTCTGTCATCAGAGCTGGGAAAGTGAAGTGGCTCTTTGCTGTACGTGGGCAGAGTGAGAGAGAGAGAGAGCTGGTCAATACCACAACACGTCACTGTGGTGGTGTTTGGTACACAGGAAAGCACAGCGCTGGAAAGGATGGATGGACCACCCAAGTGTTGTGCTCAGACCTTGCCCTCAGCCTTTGGGCACATTCTCCAAAGGTCTGTGAGTGTGTGAGTCATCGTATAACACAGCGATGCCTTGAACAGTAGGTAGACAAAACCTGAACTAGGATCAAAGACTACTTTCTCCCATCTGTACTCTCTGAAGGTCTTTGTATATATGATATATTTGGTGAAGCGTGGGTGTATGTGTCTGTGCCTATGTGTACAGAAATGTACTGTATCTGCATATGACGGTCCATCTGTGCCTGCAGATGAAGACTTCAATATAGTACATATGCCACTTGAGTAAACTGGTTCCCATTCTTTGATTGAACAGAGAAGAGAGGCAACAAGAATGAAAGACATGTAGGAAGGGTTAGGCTTTACTGCCTTCAGCTGTTAGACTGGATAGAATAAAAGCAGAAAACTCTGCTTCAGGCCTGTTCAGCACCTTTGGACCACCTGTGCAGGGGGGATGGGGCAGGTGCAAAAGGTGCACTATGGAGAACAATAACTTCAATTTACCACCTCTTGTAGACCTTTACGCAAAAATAATTAGCAGAATGTGGACACTGCAGCTGAAAAAGGAAAGGTGCCGCACTGAGAGTTCTACTCATGTAGGAGCAGGTGCAGCAGACACCCACCATCCAGATTTACTACTTGCTCTGTGCAGCAAATATTACCCAGAGGGGTTTCATAAGCTTAAGAAGTACACTGTTTTATTAAAAAATGAGTAATAGTTACATTGGTGCTATTGTAAGTTGCACAGAGAAGCATTCAAATATATTATTTCTACCAGTTAGTTCAGGTAGTGACAACCTTTGCAATAATTTCCCAGCAACAAACAACTGTAACAAGTATCTGCTGACGAAACGGTAATAATAAGTTCCTAGGATGAGTCAGTCTCTAGTAAAGTCTTGTCTCTAAAGTCTCCAGTAAAGACATCAATTGTCCATCAGCCAATTTTAGTTAGAAGAGCAACTGCAGGCTGTTCAACAGTGTTCATGGTGAATTGCTTAATGGAATGAAATTTTTCTTACCCACAGAATATTTTGCTCCCTTTAACAATGAGAAAACTATTTGCACATATGATGAGATTTCAGCCTATTCTAGGAACACAATAATCAGTGATCTACAACTTTATAGGATGCGTTTCATTTAATTAAGTCTTTGATGCTAATTCAAGAGACAGATGTCACCGTGGCAGACGCACAGAGAGGACAGAGCGGAAGAAAAAAGACGGAAAAGAAACATGACTTCTTTATACTTTTATATCAAAGATTAAAAAGGAGAAACAGCATAAAGAGGATGACAGATAAAATGAAAAATCTCAGACACCACATGCAAATACTCAGGCATTCACACACACAGTCAGTAAAAAAGTGTACACCCTGTACATGTTGTATGTGTCTGTATATCTAATATATAAATATATATGTGTGTGTGTGCCTTGTCACTGAGAATCAGTAGGAATCATCTTGCAGTATAAAAGGCAGTGTGTGGCAGCTGCCCTTGACTGTTGTCCCCTGTCTTATAGCAGCTAACATGTCCCACAGCTCAGACAGAGGTTAGGCCTCCTGTACACAAGGCATCTTTTTGGACAGAAATATTTAACAGATGGTTTTGTGCAATGTTGTTGCTGCTGCAGTTGCTACGCGACTGGTGAAAATCTGTTTGGATCCAGCTAACCCTTAAGGTTCAGATATATCTATCTATATTTTTTTTTCATTTGTAATGTTTTGCACTGTGAGTACTTGTCACACTGAACTGATAGCAGTGTCAGGGGCATTCAACAACAAAACTGATGTGAGGTTTTCCAATCTCCAACTGAAAAGTACTGAATGTATTTTTACTCAAATTTCAAATCTCAGGCTCAGGGCTTTTTGTGGCATCTGTGCAACTATTTGATGGATTCAAAATTTGAAATTGATTTGCTTCTGGAATGCTGAATTTAAACAAAGCCTTTCATGATCAGTAGCCAGTCAACTGACGCATAGTTTGTACTGTAAAATTTTAAAAAGAGAACTTTGCACTTAAAGAGAGATTCCCAGAGGAGGGAGCATTGTGACAGAAGGAAGTGGGAAGGACAAAATGAAGAAAGAGAACCAGAGCCGCATAAACAAGAACCATTTTTAGAGACAGGTAAAATAAGAAGGCAGGTGGCTAAAATAAGAAAGCTGATGAAAGATACAGAGAAAGATACAGAGAAGACAGAGACTGAAAAAGAAGCATGAATACAATGACATACTGAGATGCAGCAAGAGAAATAAACAAAGCTGTCCTGATGGACACCTGGCAGGGAGAGGAGCAGCTGTTCAGTCCACCACCACTGAGTTGATACCACTGACTTCTTCTCATGACCTCTGAGCCTGTGAGCTGGCAGTTTGGTGGTAACGGCCTTTATCTATATCTCAGCGTGGCACTGCATGGAGACTATTACACATTTTAGCCAACTGACTGCAAAATCAACCTTAAACCCTCTCCTTTTTTGTCTTAAAAAATATGTTTGTTGGATCGAAGCTATAGGTTGCCGGGTATGGTTAATCAAATTACCATATGTACTTCAGTAATATTATTTACTTTTACAGAGATGTATATGATACTATTGTTTCATGATAACAGTGTGTAAATTCTAGTGTGTAAGTATCACAGTCTAAATATCAAAATATTGTGTTGGCAAGGATGAGCTGCAATAAATCAAAAACCTTCAACAAATTGGATAATTCCGTTTTTGGCTTTAGCACTCTATCTTTTTCTTGGCAGGATTTCATCATGTTTTTTTAGGTGCTGGGATTCCCCCGTGTTTTGTTGGCAGGTTTGAGGTACACTGGCAAATGTTTACTTTCAAACCTTTAATGTCTCTGAATGCGGGAAACGTCTTGGAACAGAAAGGTAATCCAGCCTTAAGTGGTTGTTTTTTCTTTTCTTTTTTCCTCCACTTCAACAAATGTCACATTCTCGGGGCAAAGAAAACACACCGGCAACACTGCAGGACATCTAGTACGTTTGGGTATCATAATATAGCAAATAAAATCTGGTGAACAAAAAACACAATCAACACGCAGCTTGCAGTCCATTCATTTTGGACAGAATTGAATGAGTGCAGTACCTTGGCCAGTGTGTCATCGCACCAGTCTGTTGAATTTGGCCATGGTCACACACTCTGTGGTCATTAGCTGTCATCAACTATTCTGATTTCAATTTTTCCTCATTTCCCTACTGATGCGATTTCTTCTCATGAACATTTATTTTACCTGGCAAGTGTGAAATGGATGACAAGTTGATTAGAGCCATTCAAACTTTCCCACCTGCCTACATAATAGGAATAGATTATAGCTGCAAGCGGCAACACGGCCACTGGGCTCCAGTCAGGCAATTTATGGAGAAAAAGAAGGTGATTTAAAAGTTTCAGCTTGTGCTCAGAATTCATTGTTAGAGAGTTAAATTTAAAACAATTCATCCTCGCATTGTGGGATTTTCAATAAAAGAAAGTTTTAAAATTCAGATCACTATTGAGCCTCCATCAGGGAAATTGCTCCCACAATTTAGTCTGTGTCTCTTTGGATGAGACTGGAAGAATATGCTAAGTCTGGTCCGTGTGTATTCCTTTAATTGAATTCCATTTACTGGATGACTTGCTGTGCAACTTCCTCACAAATACTCGATTACTTGTTTGCTTCTTATTATTAAATTAATACAAAACTCATTCATACATTCTTTTCAAGAAAATTGAACTAATTTACCGGATTTCCTGTACTTGGACTTCTGTGCAGAAGTATTTTCACATACATCAGGTATATATTGGCTAAAAGTATCCACCATCTTAAACATAAACAATGCTAACACATACAGTATATGCAACTGGAGTCTGAAGCACAGTTTTCCTAATAGTGAGTCATCAACCAAAGTGTAAGCACAGGTCAAAATAACATGAATGCACGCCAGTGCTGAAACTCTGGTATAAAGCCAGCAGTAAAGCACTCCAAATAAAAGTGAACTTGGCATGTTCTCAAAGGCTCTCAAACTGTTTTCGAACGCAGAATTGTGATGAAATGCCAACATACTGCAACTCAAGGTCTGTTTTTTTCTCCTAAATAAATGTGATTGAGCTGCAGGCACCTTTGGACAAAGCCAGGCTAGCTGCTCCCCAGTGTTTCCAGTTTTTGTACAATGCTAAGCTAACTGGCTGAATGTTCATACTGGATGAACAGTTTTGAGAGTGGTATTGATATTCTGATCTAAGCCTTGGTAATTCCAAAAATTTCTCTATCCCATGGTCAACTCCGGGGCATCTGGATATGGATTTCTGTGTTGCGTTTGATTGAACCTGACACACATCCAGGCTCTAACCAGCAGACTGAGGATATATTTGCTACAGGATGTACAGACAGAGGAAGTTGAAGGGATAAAATGGCTGAAAAATGGGTGCAGGGAAGATGTTTACCACAAAGACACGATGCCCAAAACAGAGCTTCAGACTGAGCCTGGGACAGTGAACTACAGACTGGTTAACCAAGAGTGTGCATCAGGAAAAGACAAGAGCAACAGCAAGTGACAGCAGGAAGCATTAGCCTGTTGTTCTGAGTGTAGCTAGTTACAGTCTCTCACTTCCTCACGCACACACACTGGTCTTCGTCAGAGCCAGCCTTGCAGAGTAGCCCCTGTTTGTTTAGAAGTGTCCAAGCTGTCAAACCCACATGCCATGCGCTGCTGTCTGACACGCACAAATGAACACATCTCATCTGTGCTGGCGCTTGCTTTTGCTTTCTAGATACTGCTTCAAATAAAAGGGGAAAGTCAGTAGAGGAAAATGGAGAGAGAAGAGAGGAAGGAGGTAGGGATAGAGAGTTAAAGCCAAAGAGTCGGAGAGTCTCAGGTTTTGTCCCACACGTCAATCAGCCTTTTTGTACCAGAGACTCCACTGCCGTTTCTGTACAAACTGTACAGGTGGAGTCAGATAAAATGCAAGTGGGGAGTGGATGTGGGGGGCACAGGAGACAGTTGCACTGACCAGCATGTTACAGTGACGACTGGATTGGTTATTGGTATGCTATTAGTTCCTGGAGGCAAGCTGAGGTGAAATGCATCTGAGTGCCCAGAAAAGTTTTTAAAAGACTGTGTGTATTTTGTGTGTTTTTAAGCCCTAAATTTATAATAAATAAGAGATTAATAAACCGAAAATGCTATTCAAGAAAATCTTTGTTACAGCATTAACTGTTAACAGAGTCAACTTCATTGCAAAAGTGGAAGAGAGACTCTCTCCAGCTTCTAAACAGGCAAACTGTCTACGTGTCATGTATACAGTAATGGGGGGATAAATAATTCAAAAAAACAGCCTTAGGCCAAATCAGCTTCTCCGCTCACCCTTCGCTCTAAAATCGATGTTTGGGGAGGAAAAAGGCGTTGCACTTTAGTTGGTTTGGCCTGGCCAGTGAAATGACTATGTCACTTCTGCTGGAGTGGAGAAGCAGAGAGATTAACATGATGAAGTGACGTGAGCAAGGGAAGGGAGAGGAAACATGGAGAGAGGAGAGAGAGTGTAACAGATGATAACAGCGAGAAAGAGAGTGAAAATGAAAGAGGGAAGTGAGAAAGACAGAGAGGTGTTCACACACAGGATTCCGTGAACAGCAGATGCTTCTACTCAGCATGAAGCTGTAGGAGTAGTTTAGTTTGGGCATTCCTGTGGCTGTCTTGCTACTTTTCAGAGTTTAAGCACCACTGTCTCTTTATGCCCTGAGTGACGCACAACTTCACCCTGCTGATAGACTAGAGCACGGTATGTTTGGGGTGGGAGGGAGTGGAGAGGGTGTTCCAGAAAGACAGGTGGACACATAGGATTCAGAGGGGAAAAAAGCAAGTCGCAGTGTGTATTAAAACTTGACCGATACTGGATTTTTGAGACCAACACAAACATGGCTAATTAAAAAATCTGATCATGATATATCTGCTGATATTCCGAGCAACTTAACACCATGCTGAAGAGCACTGTTTGATTGTCGTCTGATTGAAAGTTTCTCTATGTGTGATGTACACAGCGTACCAACACACCCTAAAGTACGTTTCTACATCACTACAGCAAGGTGAGAAGCTAAATAAGCAAAGGTTAGCAAAAAAAAAAAAGAAGCTGTTCAGGGGGTGTTAAGTTGCTTTTAAATGTGTTGTGACCAATGTACAATTTTTCAACATTTTAAACATGAAAAAATGTCAATAAAATAACAGTAATAGTGATAAAGTAACAGTAAACTTTAAACAGTAAACGTCAGTTGTAGTTGTAATGCCCATGTTACTCGTTGGCCACCATGTATCCTGAAATCATGTGTCTTTGATAAACTGAAAAAGGTAGATAGTATTTGTCAATATATCTGTCTCTGGTTCCAGTGCAAATTATTACTGAGTGAGAGGGTTGATGGGAAATTTGGGACTTTGAGGCTGGACTGCTCGCACCACTTCTCCCCTCTGTCAGGTTTTTGAAACGACCATGGGACAGGCTGGCTCTGATAGCTAGACAGCTAATGACAGTAGACCTCGGAGAGTCATTAGGGATAATGTGGGCGCTGCTAGTGCCGGACCTCTGCTCCATAAAAACAGGTGGTCCCAGAGATTCACCCCTCCTTCTCCTCCCTCAGCTTCTCTACTTAGCATACCTCCTTAATCTCTCCTCCTCTCCTCTCCTCCTCTCCTTCTCCCAGCACCTCCTCCACCATTCCCTCAGCACACAGGAAAGGTTATTTGGACAATTGGTGGTGATTAGCTCTTCGTTTAGCTCCTCTGTTCATTGATCGGGCTGTAGCGCGAGGTGAAAACCAGCCTTGACGGGCGCCAACTGTGGCTCAACCACAGCTGAAATTGGGTGGGGAGAACCAGAAGGAGAAGGAGGGAAGGAGGAAGCAGATGAAAGAGAAAAGCGGAAGAAGGGCGGTAGTTGGGGGTTTAGGGACCTCTTGGGTCCTTTGCTTTCTTAGCGGTTTGAGTTATGGTTCAGGCTGCTGGCAGAGAAATGTGAACTGTTCGTCCCTGTTATTCCAGGTGTGGGTCCTCGTAAAGAAAAAAAAAATCCCGCTCTTTTCTTCCTTTAAACCTTTGTCCAACAACCTGATTCCATTCTCTATGTCTCTCCTGGGTGGTGGACTGCAAACAAGAAAAATGGGTGCTGCCTAATACCTGGCTGGTAAAATGGGTTATAAAGTCTACGTTGCCCTAAAGTGTTTGGGGGCTGTGATGGCTTTGTTGGCAGGTTGGATGTTCTGGCTGCAGCGATCTTTGGGTTGGATGGGGTTGGTGCTGGGCTTAGGGTTGGCTTGGTGCCTCAACCTGGCTAGTTAGGCCAAAGATTTTTTCTCACAATGGCTGTTCTGTCCATCCCTCCATCCATCCGTTCATCCATCCATCCTCATGCAGCCAGCCAGGCAGCAGAGCCTCTCACTATCTGGGTGTTCAATAACAAATCCCCACTCCTCCTTTGGCCTCTTCCTACACCCATATATCAGGCTGACGGCTGCGGAGGCCGACATCCAGCCAGCTGAACAAAACAGAATTAACACCCACCGAATCCATTTAATTACTAGTTCAACAGCTCTCGGCATGTAACTCAACTTTGCTGTGAGAAACTTTGGTGATCTTCAGTCTTTACTTTGCTCCAGCGACCACAGGAGGTTGAGAAGGAGGTGTGGTTACGAAAATCTTGGCCTTGTTAACTCAAATAATCACATACAGTTGTTGTTAACTGCGTGCTTGTGTCTCTGCATTTAAGGCTTGAATTTACCAGGGTGTGTGTATGGAGGCTGGGGGTGGAGGCCAGCTGAACCAGTGTATTAACATGACATCACATCTGCAGACATCTGTAGATAGGTTTCTGCACTGACATATACAGAGAGCATCAGAAGTCCAGCATCAACAAGAGAACAATAAAAGATGGTACTAACACCAATTGTAATATTGTCACTATTTGAAGCAAATCTGCTGTTAAAGAGGCTAAACTACCATTAGCACACTAGTGTGGTACATGGCTCTTTACTATTTTATATGAGATATGTGTGCGAATTTTCTTCAATGGTGGATGTACAGCATCTTTTAAATCAGTGAATTAATGAAATAATATAGAATTAAGATTCAACAAATTGAGCAGTTAGCAAACAGATTGAATGTATTTGTTTAGATATAGAAATTCTGTATTTCTGTATTTTATACAGAACTGTTTTAGAGGCTGGAGGTACTGATGAGGGTTACTGATATTGTGATGAGTTAACAAGGACAATGAAGGCATTTATTTTTGTATCTCTCAGGCAACGTGCAAGAACCATCAATCAGCAGCAACAATATGGCCTGTTGTCAGGAAATGCATCAGTTTGGCAGCAGCATGCTTGCTGAATGAGGTAACCAAGGGTGGCAGAGCTGCCTTTCAATATGTATGACACAACAAACCCAGGCCCAAGAGCCAGCTTTTACTTGTCTCATTGCCAGTACTCACAAGGATCTGTGCAAGGTACTTGTGCACACACATACACAGTAAGCCTTGAGAGGCAGACAGGCCTATGATGCTGATGAGAAAATCGCCAGGCCAGCTAATGTGCCCACAGTTCCTCGTTTTCCTAAAACACAGTGCCACATTTAGAAGTGTTTATGTTCAACATGAGTCTCCTGGGAGAGCTGACAGGCTGAGGGCCAGGAGAGGCTGAGGCTGGAGGGTACTGGGCATCTGGGAAAAAACCTGAGGGACCCAGGGTGATGCAGACTGCAGAACAGTCATGACCTTTCTAGAATGCTGCCACCCACCAGCCACTGAAACACAGTCCTGGCTAATTAAAGGTTTCAATGGCATTGGATTTTCACTGTTTACAGCACACCTCTCCAGGCAACAGGGGCTCTTAGGCAGGCGATACCTACGGAGGGAAGGATGGCAGATATAAGAAAAGAGAGAGAGAGGGCAGTGGAAATAGCTGAACAGAGGACAGCCACTGGAGGACATACGACAGATCCAAGCAATATTAACAGACAAAGGTCAGTAGCTTTCCATAGCAGCATGGAGTAAAGCTATATATTAAAATGCAAGTCCTGCAACATGCACACTCCTGGGTATTTTACATAAGCCCGACATGGATTGCCCCCTTCAAATATTTATGCTCAAAATATTCAAGATCATATGGAATTAGAAATGAAATTGAAACTGTCCAACTCCTGTACAACTGGGTAGATACTGGAGAGCTGTCGAGAGATACCCAATGTCAAAATGCGATGCTTTTCCCAATCTTATCGGGCCGCCTCTCAGGCTAATGGAATTTCGATGGGTCAGTATCAAGAATAAATACGCATGACTTATGACATGGCTACCAGGAGCGACACAAATATACTGGACAGCATGTTCCGTCTAAAGGATCACTGAATAATTGGCGCGTTTGACCAGGACATTTCTGGAAACAATGAAAGGTTATACAACAGACAGACTCACTCATGGCCTGTATTTCACAATCTGCTGGCCTTGTCTCCATTAATGATCTTGACCCCTTTCACCATTTAGAAGTGAAAGGGCCTAATGGAACCGAACAAAGCTGCTTGTGTGTGTGTGTGTGTGTGTAGGAAGATTGTGTGTGAGAGACAGAGACACAGAGGAAAAGCCCCTGTGACTGTGTGTTACAGCTTGATGAGGTCTTGGTCTGTGATTCCTGAGGAGGTGTGGTCAATCTAGCTTTATTAGTACTTATTGAGCTGTGTGCAGGCAGGTGTGTGTGTGTGTGTGTCGGTGTGTTTTCTCTATCAGAGCATTTGTGAATTTTTATGAGTAGCTTTGTGTGTGTCCCCAAAATAAACTCAGTTGGTAACTTAAGTTTAATGGGGTGTGCAAGGTATTGTACATGGACCTGTTTTCTCATGCCTATGAGGGGTGACTTTTTAGTTTGATCAGTTTGGCATTTAAGAGCTTTAATATGTAATTTGTGTATATACTGTATAGCAATGCAAATGGCAAATGTGAGATCTAGGCACAGTAGAATAAAATATTATTTGCCTTATACAGCAGTCAAGTTTGTTTCTGTATGAAAAATTAATTGAGTTGCAGTATATTTATTCTCTATGACGTTTCTTCTGAAAGAAGACATGTATGAAGTATTTGTTTGGTCTAGTTAAGCAAGAGACTGATTATCTAACAACGAGCAGACGGTAAAGATCAACAGCCAGTTGTTGGCTGGCGAACTGACTACGACTGGTGGCCAGTGGATCAGCTTAGATTGACTTCTGACTTGTATTAGCTCCATGGTTCAATGCCCATGAGCTGGCAGCTACTGCAAGCATAAATTGGTTTTCCATCTGTCTTTGTACAACATCATCTACAAAATGTCTCTCATGTCTCAAGTCTGTCAGCTATTTATTCAGTCAGTTACTGAAATGTGAACATGTTAGGGAGATATCCTATTCAACTTATTCCAACATGAACATAAAAGTTTCCCGTCTACATTAAACATCTTTATCATTTTTCAGCTTGAGATATTGTTCCATTAAATAAATTAGATATAAATTAGTACTCTGCTGGATATATTCTGGGTGGATTTGACTTTTCTTTCTTTGAGATTATAAACAATATCAACTTTCCAACAGAGAAAAAGGACATGATCATGATCATTGACAAATGATCATTTGTTTCCTAACATTTACATTAACATAAACTATACGGAAAGATTAATGGAAACTTCCAAGTTTCCGGTATTAAATAAATTAGTGTAGGAGACATTTATGTGGCTATGCTGACATTTGTGCTGGGAGTTAGATTAATGGCAGGGTATGCTGTACTACATTTACATGCAGCCAAAGGAAAAGCATGTCATGGTCAGTGTGCCATGTAAAAAAAAAAAAGATCAGCGTTTGAGATCCTTATTTACAAAGTGGCTCTGACAACAGTGACAGCACAGCCTCTGTATTTAACTCTAATGGTTCTCAGAACTTACGGTTGTAGGTTTGATGAGGGTCCTGGTCAGTGGTCCCAGGTGGCAGGCCTCGGATATACAGGTTGGTCTTACTCGGCTGCTCCGCCCTCCTGGCACCGCTGTGGTGCTAGGGCTGGGAGGAACCATTGAATGAGGGTGGGCATAGGGCTGCTGGGAAAAGAAGAGAGAGGAAGATTCAACACAAGAAGCTAAAGTAGGTTTAATGATTTTAAGACATGGGATGATAAGTGAAAAAATTGAGAACACAGAGGTGAAGAATGAAATGCTAACATTTCTGAGACAGCAGAGGCAGTGTGAGAGAAGGAGGGGAATATATATATATTTTCAAGAAAATGCACTACTAATTCAATGTCATTGCAATTATGAAAGTAGACATTTCAAATTATTTCTGGAAGCTGAGAGGAGATGAGATCAGGGCCATAAGAGACGAAAACCCAACAGCAAATATTAATGAGTGAAATTCAGGAGAACAAACATCTAACCTTATTACTCAAATAATAAGAATACACACTGCAGGGAAGAGTAGAGTGGGAAAAAGATCTGCACAATGACAAAAAGTCAAAAGAACTCTTCAGATGAGTTCATGGAAGACACTTTCTGTGCAATAAATTGCATCTCGGTTCTTTGTCAGTGTTCCCATCTTATCTAAACATGGGACTGGAGTGCACACTTCTCTACATTTTTTCTTTATCTTAAGTAAACATTTCACTTGGGAGGTCTCTGAAATTAGGGTTCATAAGGCATCCAGCATTATAAACAGTTTTTAAATGATGGCAACTTCATAACGCTATTCATACCCTCAAAACCAATTTCATTACACTGTAAAACAATTTACACCTCCAAGGGTGTGATATCTTGATACAGTAATCCTCTCCAGCCTATTTCATAAACATCTGAATATGAATGTCTTTTTTTCAGTATAATCTCTATCATCCAAAATGTATTCAAAATGCATTAGATATGTGATCCTCCCCCGTTTCTTTTACTCCCTCTCTTTCCTCTCCCCTGCTCTCCTCATGTGCTTGTTGTGCTGTTAGTGTAGATTTATGGTATAGGAGTCAGGGCCCCCTGCTCACAGCCCATTTATATCTCTATTGCAGGGACACTGCACATAGTGACAGAGAGAGAGACAACCGGGGCCTGTGGGCATGAGCGGAAAGAGAGAGAGAGAGACAGAGAAAGGGGGTGAAACACTTGGAGAGAGTGAGCGAAGGAGGGAGAGAGAAGGAGAAAGAGAAAGAAAAGATGCACACTGCAATAAAGTGAGTGATGGATGAAACAGAAAAAGAAAAAAATGCTCAGGGAGAGAGGGGGACATGACTAAATACCACCACCAGCTCAAGTTAACCATGTTAACCCTTTACCCTCCCCAGAGAGAACCTCGAGACCTCATACCACACCGTAAAAACACACGCACATGCACAACCACACTATTAGCCCTCCAATCCGCCCCACACGTTAGCAGCGGCTGCCGGAGCATGGCTGATTTGATGCGCTATTTTAAGCGTGTGTGCCATGCCAGCGTGTCGCCTCCCACTCCTCAGACAAAGAGCCGGGGTCCCTGGAGCGTGAAGAGGGAGCCACGTCCATCAATGGACACCTAATTACCATGCTGAGCTAAGTGGAACTGATGGGCAGCCACTTGCTGTGCTGGACACACACACACACACACACTGTACACACGTTTATGGGTGTACACACACACGCCACGTGATAATATAGAAACACCTTTTTTACACAGAAGCCAAAACAGCCATGTGCAGTGAACCATTGCCAGAGCTGTTTTAAGTCCTTTGGGGCAACTCCAACTCAAGTCTCAAGTAATTTGAGACAAGATCTAAGACCCTGTAGGGCAAGTCTATGTCAGGTCACAGGTCTTCATAAGATAATTCAAAGTAAGGATGAAAGTCTCTCGGGTCTCTGAATACTGACCATTAAAACAGCCTGGCATGTGAACATTCTTTCTAAGCTGTTAATGGCTTTATTTACATAGCTGAGAAACTGAAGTCCTTTCAGTGCATATGTCTAATGACTGATGTGTGGCTATGGAAGGCCTGATGTTATATCATTTTTATGCATTGCTGTGGATTTTACTAGGTCAAAATTTGAGAGTTGAGCACCCTCGTTCGTTCCCAGTCCTCTCTCCACTACCACTATCTAATAAAGGCACAAAATAAAATAAAAAACACAAACATGAGTGTTATATGTATTTGTCCTCACGCCAAATCTTCACTTAACTAATTTCATACAACCATCGTTGCATTTACAAGTCAAGAGGTTAGAATACGCCTTCCAGGCAGTGGTATTTCTTCATCCTCTGCTGTTGGACAGAGGGCAGACTGGACTCTTCAGTGACCCACTATTGCAAAGTGGAAATTACAAGACAGTATGGGCTGGAGCTAGCTGGTTAGCAAGCTAACTTCTGTAGAAGAAATAGAAACGGAAACAAAAAAAGAGTTAACATTGGTGTTGTTTTCTATAACTGGAGACAGCTCTTGGTGAATGAAGGAATGAAGTTTGAAAGAAGAGACAGCTGTTAATGCTAATGTTGGCTATGTAGTGATAGCAAAAATTTACATATACCATCTTTAAGTCTGACTCAAGTCCAAAGCTCAGGTCAATAACTTTGCCAAATACTAACAAATTCCACTTTAGCCCCTCCTCTAGCAAATGCTTCATACTGCTTTGGTAGCCTTGGTTGCACAGGCTAGAATGAAAAAAAGGAGAACTAGTCTCCAGTCATTCACGTTTCCATGCTGTGGCAGTAGAATAGAAGAATCTTAATCTCTTGAGTGCTCCATGGGAGTTATTTTCTCCCACTCAAAGTCATAGGAACGTGCACAGCTGCAGTTCAAGCCTCGACTTTGAGGTTTCACCCTACATCCCTCTCCCCTCGCCTCTTCGTTTTCCCTAGTCCACTGAAGCTCAAATTATACACACAGTACCTAACATACTGTGTTCACCAGCACAAACAGGAGACACTACACAGAGTTGCTGTCAGCGCTGAAGGTTAATTGAAAGCCTCTCTCTCTTTCTCAGGCTTGCTTTCTTTGTTTTAGGCCTTCAATATACACAACCCTCCTCTTCATCCTCCTCCTCCCTTGGCTCCAGGCTTGGCTTGCATCCTGGGCTTTGGAATTCATGTGTCCCGCCCTATCGATTTGCTTTCATTTTTTAAGGTCAGAAGCTGAAATCTTACACAATGAGGCATGGAGGGTCAAAACGAGCCCATTACTTACAGTGTGGGGCGAGAAGGCAGAGAACGAGGTTATCCAAGGGGAAAGAAAAAGGCCGGAAGAGTCCCCCGGGATGAAGGATGGAATGGGTGCCGAAGGTCTCAGAGGAATGGAGACTGTTGGATGGTGGGATGGGGTGAGTGGGTTTATTCTCGCATTCTTGAGGAGTTAAGGATTTTATGGTGTTTTTAAAATTTTTTAATTTTATTCTTGGCAAAATGAATAAAGGGAGTGCTCTCGCACTGAGGAATGCAAAAGTTTAGATATGTAGGATAAGAATGCAGAATGGACAAGATCCGCCATATAAACAGGCTCTTCAAATCTGATCAGCACTCATTCTTTAAGGAATTTAAGTTACACTGCCATTTTTGTATATCAACAGCTCTTTTAATGAGCTATGTCCAATGTTGTGCTTGTGTAGTCTATGTATGTACATGCACTGGGGGCAGTATGTGAGCTTGTACATGCGTGTGAGAGAAATTAGCAAGCACAGTTGGCCGTTGCTTTAATACACAAGCACACATACACACACATTACCACCAGAGAGGTTAACAACCAAGCTTTTTTCTCTTTCCGGACGGTTTCGTGACTCTGTTTACCCTCAAGCCTGTCAGCCTGTAAGATCCAGCTCCTCAAATATATAATAAATACAGGCCTGATGTGTCAGAATGATGAGGATTGAATACTGCACTTGACAAAGCGCATTTCGGCAAGAGAGGGGAGGGAAAAGGAGGTTGAGGGGAAGAGAGAGAGAGAAACGGAGAGAAAAACAAGATAAAAAGAGTTAAAGGGAGAAATGGGAGAGTGTGTGGGAGAATAGCTGGTTATGACACTTCAAAAACCTCCAGGTGGTAAATGAGAAAAACCTCCATTCTCCCTCCTCCCTACCCAGCTGTGACATGCTGCTACAGAGGCTTACTGGGGATTTCAATTTGCTGCACTGTATTTTAGACGGGCAGAATGGTTTACACAGGCCCAATTTACCGAGCCAGCCGTGCAGGGGGGTTCACAGCCTCGGTGACATGCCACAGAATGTTTATGAGTGTATTAAGTGAGGATGATAAATCTAGCGTACGTTACATAGGCTGAGGGCACACAGCGCTGCACTGTATATTCACATAGCCACACAAGGACAACACACCATCTCTGTCGCTGAAAGCAATATGTACAGACCCGAACCAAGAGTGTGTACTGTGTTATCTGCATGTTCATGCCTTGTATACAACATCTTCACGCTGTACTGAATCTTCTTGCATTGTGTGAATGTTTACGTGCCATCAGCCCTGTTGTCAGCTTTATGACAAAGCAGTTTTCAGATGATCCAAGGGGACTTTAAATTGTTTATTTAACTTAAGAAATAGGATACACTTTTCACACTTAATCCCTACTTAGCCACAAAAAAAAAAAAGTTTTGGGAAAAAGAAATAATTGCAATGTAATAACATTCAAATTCCAAGTTTAATTATATGGTATCACTGCAGGTAGCATCTGGTTAAGTTGGGATTCCCATTTTTCCAAGCTGATTATATCTTCAGATAAAGTGGTTCTTTGCTTGTTTAAAAATTGTGGAAACATACCATGTGAGTACACAGTGTTTGCCAAACATAGACGAGCAGTAATTGGAATGAAGGCAGGGCTGTGGCTTCCCTGCCTCTCTCCCTTCTTCCCTGCACTCTGCAGGGCAGGGCTGTGACTGGAGGAGAGGCGGCAGTGCACCAGCGTGGTAATTGGCCCTGATTTATAGGAGGCCAGAGCAGCCAGCAAGAGCTAGCTCAACACTGGCACGAGGCCAGACAAGGCCACGCTGTCAATATCAGTAAACCAACCCGACCCAGCCCAAACCCCCCACGGCCAGTACACCACCACTCTGGATCAGCTGTCACCGCGCAGGAGGGTACACATGTGTGTGCATATGTGTTTCCTGCCCTGTGTGTGCCTGAATATGTGTGTTTGTGTTCGACGAGTCACGTGAGTCAGACTCACACACAGGAAAACCTGCCACAAAAAATGACAAGCCGTCTCCTTAAATTGAAGAAAAAAGCCTCTCAGTTTATCCTCCATTAATTCATGCTGGCAAAGTCTCTGCAAAGACTCTTTAAGACAAGCATAGTCCCAGAGGCATCCCTTCCAAACTGCCAGAACTAACAGCTAGCTCGGCGGTCGGCTGTATTCACAGCAGCCTTTAAGCACGAGAGGAACACAAATCCCCCATCCATCCTGGATAGCTGCTTCCAGACCTTTAGCCTTTAAACATGTGTTTTGAGAACCGCCAGCCGCATCTCAATGCCGAAAGAAGAGGGAGGGACACTGAAAGACAGAAGGAAGAGAACTATTGCCTGTCCTCTTTTTGCCTCTCGTTTTCACGCCTCGCTCTTTCTCTCTTTGTCTATGCCTGTCGAGGTAAACCCATAGCCAGAGGAGTGAATAGCAAATCATCCCCAACTCACCTGGGAATGCAACACTGCTGATTCTACAGCCAAATGTATCCTAATAGGGAAGACTGAGAGTGCTCTGTATGCAGGGGCATGGAGAGAGTGTTTGAGGAAAGAAGGGGGATAAGAGAAAGAAGAAGGGAAAAGAGATGTAGTTACAGGTATGAAGAAGTCGAAAAGCCAAACCAAAAAGCAAGGAGGAAAAAGAAAAAAGAAGGAAATATATGAGAAAAGGGGCAAATGAGAAAAAGACAGATTGAAATATAGCAGTCATCTTGACTATCTAATTCTCTCTGGGCTTCCAATAGCCTGCAGGCCTTCTTCTGTAAAAACAAAAAGCCCTGGGATTTGGGATGCTGGTAAGCCAAGACTGCTGTGGACAATGTCGCAGGGGGCTAATTTTAAATATGCTGATTGGTCCATCTACAATTTCTTTCAAAGCAGGAGATGGAGCTCTTTCTCTCTTCCTGTTTCTCTCTGTTTCTTTGTCTAGTTTGCTTTTCTTATTACTCATTGTCTTGTTCTCAGTCTCCCTTCTCTCTCTTGCAGTGGCTCCCTTTCCCTTTCTCTTTCGCACTGGGGTAGATAAGAGTGGGATGTTGTGTCTCTGTGTCAGAGCCCATGTGTCTGGTTACAGAGCCCTAGAGTTAAAATACAGGCCATATCTTTCTCAAGGAGGAGAGATAGGATGCATACATGTTATCTGACAGGGAGAACAAGAGCTATGGAGGTAAACAATAGATGCTTTATGTAGCAGCACTGTTTAAAAACACTGAGTCATCTGTTTTATCTGCAACAGGGTTACATAATGGGAAAACAGCGTTGGGTCTGACATGCATTATTTTACTACAAGAAATCAATTAGAAATGGTGCATATATGTTAGAAAATAATATAACTCTAATCAATATTAAAGCCTGATTGGAAAACACTGCTGTGTAAATACACAGCTATTGCAAATCTGGCAACCAAAGGTAACACAATGATAGAACTGGAATTACGGTACTTTTTCAAATGAACCTTTGTAGCAGTTTCATTTATTTACACTTCTTTGTAAGAATTTAATTCTCATCCAGAAAAGTACTGTGGGATCAGCAATTAGTCACGAATCACCACAGTTTAGAAGACTAAAAATAAATATGTGCAAGGAGCAACAATGCAAGTGTATGACCTAGAAAATAGATTCCTTTTTTCCAATAAGGCTTTTATCAGCAGAGAGGCATTATCAGGAGAAGGCGCCATATCATAATACCTCTATGCTTTATGATATTATTACAGATTGACAGGGAGATAGTTCTTTAAGTCCTCCCTGGGCTGCAAAGTATGGACATGTCAGCTGTGGGCCTGGTGAAATGTTAAATTTGCATTTATCTCCCATTCCATTTTTCCCTCTCAAAAAGTTAGTGAAATCACGACATTTTAATATTATTTAACCATTTCTTCAAGGTGTTGTCTTGTACTCCTGCACTCCACAACTGTTCATTTGTGACATATAATCCTACAGTACTTGAATGTCAGGCTTGAAAACACCTTTTATATCCCGATCATTCCCTCTAATAACACTCCTCTGTCCCTTATTGTTGGTTGAATTCTGTGTAGATGCTCCACATACTATATAAGGCATCTGTCTTTCAAGCTTCGCCAAAAAAAAAAAAAAAAAACAAACAAACAAAAAAAACCCCACATACACTGATTTACATTTAACAATGTGCACCATATGAAATATATGCCTGAAGGCATGAAAACTCGGCAGGGCGATGTTTGCATGTCTGCATGTTTGCCCATGGTACTGACTCAAACACTATTTTTAAGGCAAGTCATTGAATGACAGTGACACATGACAGAGATAGAGATGATGCATTTAAAATATAAAATAAAAAGATATTTTTTCTTTCTTTCCTTTTGAATTGGAAGTTTAATACTGTAACATGCATTACACTTTTAACATTTTGATTTTAAACTACCAATCAAGAAATGCACATTTGACAGGTGTTCTTACAGTAATGAAGTCTAACTGTAACAAACTGCCTCCTCTGTTCAAACAGTTTAAGAATCCATTTCCTACATGTTACTTCAAGCAACCTGCTCTCTCAATGAGGTCCTCTATCACCTCCGATTCATGTTTAGTTTCTGCAACGTGAGTAGGACCTAGAACAAACACACATGTCCCCATAGAAGATACAATGCACATCCCATTTACAAAACAGGTTGGTCACTAAGCCCACACAAAAATCTACATAAACACACCGTAGGCTTGTATGTTTATACCGCCTCTCCGCCAACCATAAACTTGATTCTCTGCGGACATTAACAGTCGACCTGTGTTTAGGTGACATAACCAGAGCTGAAGTGTGTTTGTGGAGAGCGATTACGATGGTTTGGCTGCGAACGCGAGTGACCGTCGCAGAGGGATCTGTAAAAATAAAAAAGAAAAAAAAGAAAAAGAAAGAGCAGAGAGCGAGCAGTGGGCAGAGCCAAAGTGAAACTCAATGGACATAAATATTTGCGCTGATTTGTCATCATTATGGCCAGCTGGGTCTGTTTGCAAGCTAGCCGGTGTGGGAGTGGAGACTGCAGGATGGATGGAGCGAGGGAGTGGGAGGACAGAGACACTCATTTAAAGATAGAGCAACCACGAGAAGGGCAGAGGATGATAGAGAGCACGGAAAAAGAGATGAAGAGAATGTTTATGTCCGACTGAACCTAAGCTGGCACCCACTGTCTCTGAACTAATCCACTGACATACTGTGACTAAGATCCACAGACAACCAATAAACTAATCAATCAGCACAAATGTTATTTTCTGAGTTTATTTTATCAGTTATTTAATGAAAAATGACCACAAACAGGTCATATGTGAATAAATGTGTTCTCTTCTGTCATTTGACTGAGTCTTGCTTGTGTATTTCAATGTGTTTCTGCCTTTTGAACATTATGCTTTCCGGAAATCCCTCCCTCGCCAGAGCTCTAGACCCCAAGGACCCGTCAGTGTAAAGCTGCATTTCTGTAAAACACCACCAGATATTAGAAAGAGAGCAGCAGCCACAGTGAGTAAAGAGTGAAGACCCCCACCCCCCACCCTCTACCCCCTCACTCTCCATCTCTAATTGGGCACATTCTTCAGGAGTCAGTTATGTTTTTCACAGGAAGTGTAAGCACAAACAGAGGACTGTGAAAGATGTGGAAAAGGGAGGAGAGCGCGGGGTTAGCTCTTTTTCAGCGTGACCTGTCTCTCACTGAGACAAATGTCTACCAATCCAGTCACGCACATGGGCTGGCATCCTGCCCTGAAATGTTCTCACAGGCTGCATAAAGGATTGAGAAAGAGAGAGAGGCTGAATAACACAAAACACAACTGTGAGTCTCCTTCCCCTTCTCCCTCCCCCTCAAAAATACATCTAAAGCCTACTCTCAAATATACCATACCCTGTATGTTGGCTCTAGGTCCACTGGCTTTTGTTTGGCAGTCCAGGAAGACCAACTTGTTGACTGGTCGCTGTTTTTAAAATGACTGACTAGATAGCTGACCGGCTGACCTGTTGATGAGAGTTATTGCTGAAGTGTGGAGAATGCCAGAGGGAGAGAGAGGGAGAGAGACAGGGGACAGATTGATAGAGAGGAAGCTTGAGCTGTCCCAGAATGCCATTTGTTACGCCGTTCTCCAGACAAACAAATTTACGTCTCCTCTTCCAGAAGGTCAGCTGTGCTCAAATTCATAAATAAGGCTGTAATTGGTGCAGGAGCAGCGAAGAGGCTCAAAGGTCCAAAACAAGCTAGTGCATGAGTTACTGCCTGACACTGACCTCAGTGTGTGTGTGTTTGACTGTGTGCCCACAGCCATATGTTAAAGGCACTACAAAATGTTTGCATAACTGAGCGATGTTAACATTGCTTATACAAACAGCAGAGTATTTTTACACGTGAAAGACTACTGCAAGCACATACTGCTCGGTAAGTGTTACGCTAACATACTACCACTAAGATTTATTCGTATATTCAGCTACTTCTACATTTTTCCTATTTTCATTTATAAGGATTTTGACAAATATTGTTTGATAAAAACATCCTTAAAATGTGGTAGTTATTGATTTTGTAATTGTCTCAGGTGGAGAAATTCAGTCCTATATGCTTCTCTCAGACACTGCTCATAAATATGTGATTCACACAGGGAAATGCTCACGCAGGTGGATTAACATAGACAAACAGTACAAAAACAAACAGATAAACTAAGGCAAACTGGCACAGACACACAAAATGTAGAGTCATTATACGCGCTGATAGCATATAGGAACGCGACCATGCAAAGATGAAAAAGATAAAATTCACACAAATGCAGATAGGTATAGAAATATGCACAGGAGAGAACACACATCCTCTTCTCTTTGAATATTCAGTTTCTTTCACATGCAAAATAGTCGCACCGGGTCTGGAATGTCACTTTTGGCCCCCAAGGAATTAACTCACTGGAGCGTCACTGACAATTGCCAGACTAAATACTGGCACTAAACACCAGGAGCTGTTGTGGCAGGAAGGCTTGAGACAGCCATAACAAATCAGCCAGGGAATGGAGAACGGTCGGTTTTGTGGTAGTTTATAGGGTTATTTTATGACGTACATCTGAAAAACATATCCAGGGATTTTCACACAGAGATCCTAACCATCCAGGCTGTGTTCCTTCTTTATCCAAGCCAGTAAAATCAGGTGCACAAGTAGTAGCAGGAGGGAGGTGCTGAAGCTGATGTTAAAACGTTTAAAAATGAACAGACCAGATTTGTAATATAGAATAAGTCAATGTCTAGTTGGCCCATATTCTTCTTGACAATTGTTTCCACTGTACAGCCATAATTTAAATGAGGCACAAAGTAATTCAGGTATCCAGTTCTGTCTGTATGACAACTGAAACAAAACCCAAAAACATTATTGTGGGAAAAACAAAACGGCTTTGAAATGGTACATCATCCATCCATTCTTTAATTGCGAGGTGAGCTGTAAATGAGATTTTGAGAAAAGGTCGTGTAGCAGCAGGCAATCAACCAACAAAGATTTTTTTTTTAAATGAGGGAAAAAGAGCAAGATGAAAAAATCATCTTGTATCTTCAGCATGTTCAAAAATTAATACTGTACCCAAATATTTGCACATTTGCGAATGTTACACTTTAAAATAAAGCTACATCAACACCTGACAAAACAGTCAAGATGTGGGATTAGATAATGGGATTTAAAATGATCTGTTTTAATATCTGTGCAAGTGAAAGTTGGGAAAACATAAGACTCCTTCAGGGACGCCAACCTCTGATTTGGCACACAGCTTACCTCTGACAAATACCTCCTGGAGGCATTTTCTCCTTCAGTCACTTTGTTGTGGCCCTGGATGAGATCTAATTTGGCACTACATTATTTGCTGCAAGTTTATACTTTGAAGTGGGCTGATAGTGTGCTTCAAGCACTGACTCATCATCTTTACTGAACAAGTGCACTTTGTCAAGGCAGTAAGTCACAATCTAACATATTTGCATTCACCATTGCAGCACAAGCACTGTGTTCTGACAAGGGATAAAAGATTCCTCACAGCCTAAGTAGCTTGTTCAGTCCATACATTGAACTGCCTTCACTGCTGAACCACCGCACTGTGGACCATCTTCCCCCCTCTGTTTCCTCTCTCTAGCCCTCCATAACTGAATCCATCCCCTCTTGGTCCTCCATCCATCCTCTCCTCACCTTTTCCAATCCCTTCAGTCAGCTCTCATCTATCTTTAAATCCATCCCAATCCTCATCTGGCTGCCCGTCCTCCATTTCTCCTTCTTGCCCCCCCCTCCTTCTTCTTCCGAGTCTCTCCCCTCCTTCCCTCCACCCCCTTCCTCCTCCCTGTCTAACAGCCATTGGGGAGTTTTTACATAGTGTTGAGCAGAGTTTAGTAGGCCAAAGAAGACGCTGTGCCAGATTCTGCACAGTGTGTTAAGCAACTATCCCCCTTGAAGTAATATCAGCATTACTCAACACAAAAACCCCTGTATCCACCCGCCTCCTCGGGCCTAAGCTCCCATGCTGCAAAGCTGCCGTCACTGGCAGGCAGTGAGGCTATGCAGAGGATTGTTTTACATGGGGTCAATGCGAGAACAATGCCGCATTGTAACATATTTGGAATCACCACTTGCTATTCTGCCTCTGTGCACCTGGATATGTCAAATCAAGAAAGATGTGTCAAGAAAAGTAAAGTTTTCACATCAAAGACAAAGCACAAATGTACTTTTATCATTTTTTGATTTTTCTTGTCTATTTTCGTTTTTCTTCAACAAAGTAGGTGCTTTCAGTATTTCTGTTGGTTTGGCATATTGGCATGACCGCTGAGTTAGTGACTCTTCAGAAGCGCCTCTCCGAGTGATTTAAAGGAAGAGAGTCAGCCTCTTCTGGGCAGACCATCCCAGGCTGTCAATCCCATGACTTACTGGAAACCAAAGGGGAATGATCTGTGCTTCCCAGCTCTCACGAGCAGAGTTCAATCAGTGCGGGTGCGGAGTTTTATCCAAAAGTGTCACAATTGCGTGATAAATAAAGTGAGCACTGTTGGGCAGCCAGCTAGAGCAAGAGATGTAGGAACTAAGGCGGGAAGGAGGAGAGGCAGAGAGGGGAGGAAAAAGGAGGAGGTAACAGAGAGAGAAAGATAGATAGGGATGCAGACGTCTGCCAAAGGAAAAGAGGTGCAGTGTCGGAGCAGTCCGGACCTTGGTAGTGTGATTTATTCATGAGATAAGTCACCATGGCTGTGGAACAGGTGAGTGTAATGGTGTAATGTTTCCCCCTTGCCTGACTGCTTGCCTCAGTGACACTGGCCTGCTGTGCTCTCGCCAGGCTGCTGGAAGAGTTTAATGCATGCAACACTTGGACACGGTAAGGGATCACAGCCAGTATAGATAAACACAGGCCGTCTGGGTTCACGCAGGTTAGAACAAACTCAACAGTGATGCTATCAGTCCTTTTATATCTTCAAAGGTAATTGAAGTTATTCATTTTTTCCACTTTATGGCAGGTTGACAGTGAAGAAAGTCAAGGTTTACAGTCTATTCATACATTTTTCTGTCTGGCTTCAGTGACAATGTACGAGTAAAGAAAGACTTTCTCGTACCAGGTGTTTTTTCTTATGCACTGTATCTATTCATAAGGCTTCTCAGGAGTCTAATTTAGCTTCACAGTGAAGGCTGAATGACCATAAATTCCAGGAGAAGATGTGCAATTGTCCCATATCAGCAATCCTGTTGCAAGCCACTTTATGAATCAAACACAGAGATTATGGTTCTTCCCTCTGACAATTGCTCAAGCTTTTTTCTAAGGATCCCTCACTGAGATGCTCTCACTCGAGACAACTTTCTGAAAACAGTAGTGATAGCAATACAGTCTTTTACAAATTCAAGAGGCTATTTGGACTTTCTATTTTTATTTCTTTTCTTTTTATGATGTAACCCTTGAGTCTAATGCACACACGTTTGCAAGCAATTGAAAAATAGTTACTGGAACATCGAGCTTATACCCTGGAATCCTCTCTCAGCTAATGAATCTGACAACTGGCTTTTATTTCATTTCATATTTAAATCTTGCATGGAGAAAATGATCCCACTTCAGTCTTTTTATTCACTCCCAAAAAAGCCCTTACAGCTCTCCTTCAAAGTAAAATACAATTGAGGTTCTACATTCTTTTTCCAGGCCGTCATTATATTTTCATAAGCCAGGGCAAATTGTGAGGAGACATCAAAGATGAAAATCAGCGGTGGTCTGGCCTATTGTACTTGCTAAAAGGTTTCTAAACTATTTATTTACCCTCCAATGGAGACTTTTCATGAGATGATAGCAGTGGACTGTTATTGTTGTGGTGTGTGGCCCTCCATTCTCTGGCTGAATGTGTGGGGCTGGGCTCTGAGAGAACAGTGCTCGCTCCATTGTGCCGCCATGCAGATTACCACATGAACAGGAAGCTCCTTGGCTCAGTCGGTCTTGCCAGCAGCAGACCACCTCTTAAATACCCAAGACAGGAGAGTCATTGTGGGGCTGAATATGAAGGGGTCTGCCCACAACTGGGGATGGTCTATTACCATCACAATGAGCCTCATGCTGTTTAAAAAAAAATATTTCAGAGTCCCAGCAGATGACAAGGAGGTGAGGATTGCCACACACAGAAAGCAGTCTCCAAGCCAGGGTGGCATTCCTCCATTTTTGGTTAAGAAAGAATGTGCTGGAAATGCATAATTAATTAAGTGCAGGCTGCTTCACGTCCTACAGGCGTCCCAGTTTAACTTGCTACAATCCCATCAGATCATATCCCATTTTAAAACTCATCTCAAAGCTCATCAATCTGTTAATCTGTTTCAAAGTAGAACTACAGTAAATTGCTCTTCTTCAAAGAGGTATCTCAGTGATTTTTTACTAATGTTAAAGGTAGTTTCATATTTGTTTTCTGAAGGCATAGGTAGAGGCAATCAAAGTAAACATTAAGAAAAGCAGAACAAATGACAGACCATCAATACGCTGTTCACTATTTGGTGTGTAGTGAAGGCTACAGCTGGATGGCAGGTGTAGATTAGGGAATAAAGATAATGAAGAATGAAGATAATTGTGGCTGAGCCACAATTTGTCCTGTCTGACAAGGAAACAGCATTGTACAACTCCAATAGGCCGCTTCAGTTCAAGTCTTTTACCAGTTGTGGTAAACTTTTGTTGAAAACTTAGTTGTTTTTTTTTGTGGTTTGGGGGCAGCACAGAAAATCAAGAGGGATTCAGTCAAAAAGAAAGAAAGAGCTCATGAAAACTCTTCAGCAGCTGTCTCTGACACCAAGGAGTCTAAATCTTTAGACTTCATCACTCCAGCACACACAGAGTCTATTTTTACTTCCCACAACTAAATATAGACAAAGGATTTAGCCAAAACTTTGATTATTGACAACTTTACTTGATGGCAGACAACACTGTCTTATTTAACCTCCTATCATTTTGGGGAACTGCAGTTGGTTTGGTATCTTTGATATACTATAACCATTATGTCCTGTCCACAATTCTGCTGCATTACATCCACATCATAGCACAACATGCAGGCCATTGTTACAGAAAAATTCTTAATACACCTTTCTTCTCTTCTACCCATTTGCATTTATATGGCTCTTCATATATACATATATAGAAAATCATATAAAAATGAAAATAAAAATTGTGAGTAAATGTATCACTTTAGGGAGGTATATTCATATCTTTAATCGTTAATAGATAATCTAGTTTTGTTCTGAGTGGATAGAAAACTTCAATTATTACTTGTCAATGTGACACTGAATAATTAACACTGTCAATCTGTCGTTTACATGCTATTTTGACTGTTGTCATATTGTTATCCTGCTGTCACAAGAAGGCTTACAACAGAGTTCAAAAAAGCATCTAACATGCGCGCAGCTTGTTGCATATTCGCTATGACTGTGGAAATTGCTGGTTTGTCAAACCCCGAGGGAGAAGGAGAACGTTCAAGGGAGAAAAGAGAAGAGACAAGAGAGAGAAGACAAAGTGAAGGATATGATTTCTGTGCAATTTCAGTATTCAAGCTTAGGCTGAGTATTAGATGTCATTGTATATGTGTTTTTCAGACAGGGAGGTGCGCTGATAAACGAGCAAACTGCTGCTCTCGTACGAGCATTAAACTATTTCGGCCCAGTGGTTTTTCAGAAACAAGGGAGCGACAGAGAAGAAAACACTGAATCTAATGCCAGCTAAAGGGCACTTAAGCTATTCCGGTGACAAACAGGACCATAGCTAATGTATATTACCAAACGGAGATTGAACCAGCCATTTCTGAGTACAAGCAAGCAGGCAAGTAGGCAGTCAGGATCTCTATTTAAAGACATCTGAGAGACCAGCATTCTCTTCTCGCCTCGTTCCCCGCAGCAAAACAATAAATAACTAAATCACAACACACTTAAAAGCCCCGCCGTGCCACAATATCCACATATATCCTTCTCTCCACAGTCCCACTCCTCTCTTAACTGCTCTAAATTATTTCAATTCTGCGAGAGAAAAAAAAAAGTCATTCACATGAAGTAATCAGTCTTGGCTCACTCTTTCTCCCTGCGACAGACTTATTTGACAACTCTGCTACATTAAACAGCCCACTGGTGAAAAGAGAGAGAAAAAAATAAAAGGAATGCATCCAATTATTCATGCATAATGATAGCTCTGTTATCCAGTAAGGCAGGGGCTCCCACACAAAGCAGTTCCCCTTCTCCGTCTAATACATCTTAAGTACTGACAATCGCCAGGAGTCACATTTGACGGGCACCTAATTTCGCTGCATTGCTGTCATTCCTCACGAGTTACGGCCCATTGGCACCATCTCAAAGACTTACAGTATTTATGATGAGGTGATGGTCTAGGGGAGCATTAACTTGGTCCCCCCCCCCCCCCCCCCCAAAAAAAAGCAGGGGCATTAGCAGGCTTTGGCTAATGCTATTGTGGGTCACGTTTTAGGCACTGGAGCTACCTGGAACACTGACACTGAATACAAAGTTAACAAGCAGGAACCCCCCCCCACCCCCGCCAGTATATGGCTGTGAAGACCTTCTATATAGACATGAGCTCAAGGTTCACAGCACCTCATTGCCTTAGCTACTACCAGGCAATAAATTCTACAGCGGGAATGAATTGGTTGACCTTGAGGGTAGCCTGTGTTACAAGTTGCAATCTAATACCGTACATTATCCTATCTGTCTCTTCTCTTTTTTCTTTTTTTTTTTCTCACACGTGCATGCTGTGGGGAAAAATGCTGTATTTATCCAATTTGTAGATTGAAAATAATTAAAATCACCTCCAAAACACTGGAGCTCAGTATTGTGGAGGTTATTTGTACTTCAATTATTTCAGTCTTGGTGCAGTACACAGACAGCTTACGCGGTAACAAATGCAGCTGTAGTGCTCAGGTGGCTTGGCCCTCTCTCTTGCCCTCCGTCACTGCTCCTAGTCGATGGGCTGCTCTTAATAATTCATGGGCTGTAAGAATCTGCCCTAATTGGTGGGCAGGCTTAATACTCTCAGCACTGCTGGGACCAAAAACAAAAGCAGCTAGTGTTTTTTTTTTTCTTTTTTTTTTCTCCAGGCCAACTGAGAAAAAATTGACTTGCTTCTCTTTGGTTTCAAGTTAAAAGGCCCCTCCTGAAATCCAAGAAGCACCTTGAAGCACACACTAGCTCATGCATGTGAGAGCAAACAGTGCGAGCACTCGAATCAGGCTACCTTTTACATGCTCTGAGAGTGAAGTGTGGCAGGATATATTCACCCTTCAAACCACACCCGCTCACCCATCTGTACCTTCACAGAGCAGGAAGGAGTGTTCGCTGGGTGTTGAGGTAAAAAGTACACCTTAGAAGTGTGTTCGCGGTGACGATGATGCCACAGCATAATGCAGTGACGGCTGCTCGGCAGTCAGCAATCACTGACTGAGGCTTTAGGGAATATGTTTTGCATTGTATGTATTATGCTAATGTTTTATACATTTATTTATAAGGACAAGATGGAGCAGTTTGCATCAGATTCTACATGAAAGAAAAAAAATTAGTAACAGGTGCCTTGCATACCATTGTCAGGCAAAGCTTAAGACTGATGCCTGCTGACAAGATGTCACAGAACTCATTAAGGTCAGAGAAAAGGAGAAAAGACTATAAGACTAAACAAAATCAGACATTAAGATGATCTTTGATTGGGCAATACAACACTATACCATGAGACCACTGGTTAACAAATTGCTCTACCAAGGAAGCTATTCTTTTAATTCAATTACTGTGAAAATATATTTTACCTATGTCAGCCACCCCTATTTTTATATAATATAATGCACTGCAATGTCTTTGTACGTCTGATAATTGCCTAGGGGTGATTAAACATATAATCACACACTGACATGGACACATAATGATGTCTACATTTTCACTTCTGTCTGCACAAAACATTTCCCACTTATCTGCCGTTTTTTTCTAATTGCTTCTCTCTTTCACTCTAATTATTTGGAATCCTCAAGTTGCCAGCCATCATGGAATAAGCAACAGAATTAACTGTCTGCTCTCAGTAGAAGTAGACTGAGGACGCTCAGCAGGTTGCTGATGTCTGATTGTAATCTTCAATGTCTCTCTTTCCCCAAGATCTAAACACAATTTCCCCAAGTTGCTTTTAATTTCATTGCACTGGTTCTAAAAAAACACCAAAAAGTCTGCTTTGCATTCTGTTGTTCGACCTTTTAAACATTTTCCTTTTCCAATCATTCTATCACTAAGTAATACTTGAATCTTTTCCTTTGTAAACTCTCTTCTCATTATCATACCAATTTCTCTTTTTCTCATGAACAAAACTACTTTCTATGACCCCCTTTGTTCTTTTTGGATGTTTGCTATTCTCCTAACAACTCCCAAGAGCTTCTGAAGAGTTTGGCAAAAGCTTGGTTGCTCAGGCTCAGGCAAAGAGGTATTTTTGGGCACTAAAACACCTGCTGATTTGTGGGAGAGAGAAGGTAATATGTGTATGGGTATGTGACAGTGAAAAAAACATAGGAAAACAGAAAGTAGAGACCTTCGGCTGATGCTTTTCACCTTGAAAGGCTGCTGATCCACTCTCAAGCCACTTTGCGAGTCTGCTGCCCTCCATCCCTTCCTCTTCCTATGCTTCTCTGCATTCACTTTTATCAAATTACAAGGGTGCAGTCTCACCCTGTGCCACATTTAAAACAGCACTCATGCATCTCAGCATGAGGTAGGGTAGCTCTGGTGTGTTCCAGACAATTACCACCAACGGGGACGGCAAAGGACCAAATGGAGAGATGACTCATTAAACAACTAGGCTATCACGCCCTGTGTGATTTCAGTTCCCCCCAAAATGCTTTAACAATGTCGCTTGTCTGTAGCCATCGATTTCTCCCTCTCTGGCTTGTAATTGGAAGAAGAGTAAGTGTAATCTGAAACCACAAGACGAGGGCCGACATTTTTAGATGATAAAATCATCCCTCTTCAAAAGGTGCTGAATCTAAAATGATAATTTAAGTATAATGAGGTGCTATTGATTTAATTGTAGCTCAGTGATTCAGTGTAGCATGTATTCCTATTGATTAGCTATGGCTTTATGTCCCTTCCTTCAGTCACCTCAGCAACCTCTAAAGATGATCTAATAATATAGAAATTGCCATTGTGTGTGATTTTCATTTGATTTTACCAGCAGGTACGTTCATATATTTTAATTTTTCTTCAAGAACAAAGCTTGTTTCCAATTTTCCTGTCTCCACCTAGTTGAAGCGCAAGGAGCAGAGGGGGTGTAATGTGATTAAACAAATGTGCCACTGCTGCTGGGGAGCCAAAAAGCCCTCCTAACCTGGGTCATCACAGGTGAAAACAAACCAGGTTTTATTAGAGGAATGATAGACATTTTGGAGGAGGCAGGGGGGCAAAGTTATCAAACTGGACTGCTAAAACATGCACCATATCCCAGCGAGGAGATTGGATTCCAGCTGCAGGCTCAGGGCAGCACCGCTGAGGTCACTCCACAATCTGCACGGGTCAGAGCCAAGGCAGTGCTACAAGCTGGTTTGACGTTCTCCATTAACTCACCCTCTCTAACCCACAACACAAACCTGAGCCGCTAAACAGAAAGGGGGAAAAAGACACACAGAGAAAGAGAAAATAAAAAAGGGAACTACACACAATCATACAGAATATCTTGTTTGATAAATTGTGTGTGAAGAGAAAGATTACATTAAAATATAGGGTTGCAACAAAATCATCAAAGAGCGTTTTTCCAAGTCGAAATACCCACAGTTTTGAACAGAGAATAAACACAAATAAATGTACTGTACCTAGGCATATTAAGAGACTGTCAAGAGTGAAACCAAAGCTGTAGAACTGCAATTACAAGCTTAAGACGACTGATGTGAAAAATATAAAAGATTTGAGGTTAGGATCATCTACACTGGGTTATCAAGTCTTTGCATACACTAACATCTGCTGTTTTCTTTCCAATTCTGTGGTTCACCTTCATTTTTAGCCTGCCTTAACATCTACATGTAGGCACTGGAACATGGTGAGCCTCGTGACTGCATACAGTTTGGAAAAAGAGCTTGTTAGGCACAGGCTGTGCCCTGCTAGCATATACAAAGCATATAGAGTGGAGCTAGCCACCACAAGCCACAGCTTTATTTAAAACTTCACCCAACCTCAAATGACTTGTGGAAGTCAGTTCCTGAAGGAAGGTTATTCAGGGTAGTTGAGCGCTCAAAACATCTGAAACAGCATTTACAGCTTACAGAAATTTCATGCTTACAAGCAGGAAAATAAAGGCCGACACATGCAAGACGGTCCGGTATTGACTCGCTCCGCTTTGTAACTAGTGGGAAATAGAAAAGTGAATGTTAAACACCGGTGGTTACTGTAAATGTCTCATCACAGTGATACTGGCAGCTGCAATGTCATTATGGTGTTTTAGTTTAGATCTTAGAATGACAGTGCTTGTATTCTGGCGTTAGTACAGGTGTAGCTGTCTTGCATGCCCAGACTTCTCTCTACGCTTCATTTCACCCCATTTTACCACCGGGCCTGTGTCAGGGGGAAATGGTTTCACTATTTAAAAAAATTACAATTTGTGTGCTATAAAGAGGAACATTGTTCTAACAACTGCACACTTTACAATAACCGTTATCTTAGTATTTACCTTAGCCTTTAAGTTATTCATTTTTAACTATATCACAAAAACATATGACTTACTGTAATTACATAATTACTCAAATTAAATTTTTTCCTCTCTAAAACCCAAACACTTATCTTGACAATAGGACCTCACAGAAGCAGCATATTTGGGAGCGCTGTGATGTAGATTTGTGGTGCCTGCAACAATGATCACCTCTGTCAGAGATATCATGGGGGCTGTTGATAACCGCCAACAAAAACAACAAACCACGCCAGCGCAATTATGCGTGTCCATTTTAACATAATATGGGGAGAACATGAGATGCGTGAGAGCCAGAGGTGACTGTTGTGTCGTATGGGGGTGGGAGCTTTGTTTATGTGTGTATGTGTTTGCGTGCATATGAGCTAGAGAAAGAATGTGCCCTAGCGTGAGTGTGTGTTTGTGTGCGTGTGTGCGTGTGTGTGTGTGTGTGTGTGTGCAAGACTTATTGAATGCGGGTGTCTATGTTGCATACTTGTGTGACAAGAGAACAGGAGCCGGGATCTAAAGAACACATGTTTAGGGTCATTTTGAGACCAGTGCTTTGAGTTGACAGTATTGTTTGGGTTTGGGTCGGTATTTCAAAGAGCTGCTTGGAATAAAAGACAAGTCTCTAGAGCTTACGGGTGCTACAAGTTTTCCATTTTAAGATTCCAACCTCTCATAGCCATCAACTTTGAGAGATAGCAGCATGTATTATCTTTCATACTAGAGAACAGGCTTACTATGCTACAAATACTTCATTGCACCATTTCCAGATTCTCACAGACAAGTAATAAGGAATAAGACCTTCTCAAACATGTTTCTCTGGTGACAGTAAATGGTGAAAATGTGCTGCTAATGCATGAAAACTCCCTAACATTATGATGTAAACCTTATACTCAGCAAAGTAACTGCTGAGATCTGAGGACATGGTGACGTTGCTGCACCAAATTCAGACGTGGCAAGAAACACAAGCAACCAGATGATCAGTCATGTTGTCAACAGGCAACAGTTAAGCAAAATTATATTGTAACTTCATTTAAAAGTGAAGCTGGGGCACAAAAATTAGTATTGTTGACCCAAACTGTTGATACTAATCCCTCACTAGACAGGAAAACTACAGTAGATAAAAGTTACCTAGGGTTTTGTTTGAAACCTGTATGACTCCTCTTTTATTCCTACGTCTGGTGTCTTTCTAGGAATGTTGCCATGTTCCCACATCTCAACATCAACTTGGTGACTGCAATTACTAATCAGAATGATAGCCAAAACTATGGAAATAAGACCTGAGTTGTAATAAACCAGATTATTCTCTGCAGAGTCTACATGGCCATTTATAAAAGCTTTATTATCCTAAAGAGCCCATAAAAGGCATGAGCCACAGTAAGGTAATCTCTTAAGTCCTGGAGTTGATTTCCCAGTGATACAAGGTTTTTATCTGACAGCAGTGGAGGGATGGAGGCTGGATGGCTGGCTGGCAGGACCAGTCAGTCAGGGTGACCTCATGTGTTTGGCACAGGGAATGCCTATCAGGTTTCCCTATGTGCAGATTCCAGCTTGCTCACTCCACACCAGCCCCAGGACCCAACCCCTGAGGCATGTCTGTATGTGTGTGTGTTTGTGTGGAGAAGGAGATAATTGCATGTCTGTGTGTGTGTGTGTGTGTGTGTTTGTGTGCAATAGTGAATGAGATAGAGAGGTAGAGATAAATTATGAGATAAATTATTCAGATCAACTATGGTTGAGAGAGAGTGAGAAGGAGAGAGACTGCAGGAGGGGGAGCTGTGTGTCAGTCCCTCCAATGAACTCTGTGAACTCAACAGGGATCCCACCCTTCCTCACATACACCCCCACCCCACCCCTTCCTCAACGGTAAACGTCCTGCTCTCTCATGTTTCCTCTCAGGCTGTTATGTATGCACATGATAATGTGGGTCAGTGTGTATGTTGGGGTTTTAAAAGTGACATGCCCCAAGTGTGTATGAGAAGTTTCATGCTTTATGAATATGTAAAGAAGAAGAAACTCTAACTCACTGAATTCTGATGATATCTTATAGTTACAAAAAAATTAAAAGATAATTTAAATGATAAAAACTTTCTTTGTAACACCAGGCTTCAACAAAAAGATAAAGATTAGGGTTAGGGTTACGCACGGTTGGGGCTCAGTAGCTTTTTACAAAAGGGTTTAGTATCAAAACTGCTTTTTAAATTAAAATCCTAGGTTTGGATAACGTTATTACTAACTGGCATTAAAATCCATTCTTGACATCTGGAAAAGTATAACATACTGTTATTTAAGCCTGTGAGACAACATGGACGAAATAATTAAAGTGCTATGGATGAATTCATAATAGCTACTGAACTTGCATGTCAACACAGCAGAGCAAGCTCCTCCTGCTGATGAGGACCATGTAATATGTTTGAAAGCTCTGGAAAAAGTCACTAAGTGTACCTTGACATTAGATTGTTTTGTCAAAGTATAACTCACCTAATATTTTAGGACTAAAACTAAAAAGACTGACATTTAAAGAACAAACAGATTATTGCTGTGCTCTTTATGTGAACAAAAATGCCTTGCACTCTTTTTGCTATTAACAGAGAATAAAGAGATAAATGGTTTTGGAAAGAAATGAGAAAGCTTAACAAATCTTGTTTTTTTTACCAACTTAGAACTGAATCCAAAACAAATGCCTACTGGAACCCCACCTCGAGGTTATGGTGGTTACCTTATTGTAACCTTGCTTGACCTCCTGTCAAACAATGGGCTAGGTAAGCACACACTATTGGCAACTATCGCTATGGTAACAATACAGTGCACACTGCCAGCAATCCTCTTAATAAAGCCTCAACAGGCTCAGAAGCTTCCCATTTCACAAATCACTGTGGCAACTGCCATGCAATCACACCAGCAGAGAAGTGCACAATGCCAAACGCGCTCAAACACACACACACGGGTTAAACAGATGCGACATGCTAGTTAATGCTGCCACACATCAGCCATGAGAGCCAAGCGTCCTCTATAACCCTTGAGTGGGGAATGATGGAGCAGGGGCCGCCTGCTGTAGCTCCGGCTGGCTGTTAGACTGCTATCTATAACTAAACAGATCAGCAGATCATCCTGCGCTCTACAGGAAGTCTACATAACTGGGGCACAGAGTTCCTAAACATTTCTGAGAGAGAGCGTCAACAGTCGTCTTAACGATTACACCGGGTCTGTGGCGGGGAAACGTTGGGCCACCATTGCCAGAGTGTTTATCCAATGTTCACAGGAAGGCGGGGTAATGTCAGCTTAGTGATTAATTGCAGGCCCAAAGTGCTGAGGACACAGAATCTGCTCTGAATGGCGCCGACTGCAGCTCCTACAAGGGTTTATTGCTTTATCGGCTGAATCCTAATGTGACCCTCCCTCCCCTCCCTCTGACGGTTCCAGTGGTGCTGGAGCATCCGCAAACACTCGGCAAGGTGCCGCTGTGGTTAATTGCTCGATGTGGTTTAAGTTTTCACTGTTGGGGGAAATTTCTACTGTATTTTCCATTGATATCCTGAAAGCATTTAGGAAATAATTCAAGTGCAGCATGTTTACATGGGGCTCAATACAGATCTCTATGGGTTGATGTAAAGTTCCCTATACAGAATGATTCCTCCCAACATGTTGGAAGAAGCATAACATATGGCAGTTACACAAGCATGCAGCTGTTGTTTTTTGGGGCTAGAGATAAATAATGGATACAAGTCTTCCACAGGGTACTCAAGACAGCTAATGAGAGAGAGAAAGCAGACAGGGAATTAGTAACTAACTGTTTTTCAAAGCCACTGTTTTCCAACATTTTCATTAAGAGCCCAAGGACAAAAAAATACAGGAAAGATGAAAACATCAGTATTCATCAACTGTAAAAGTACTCAAATGCTAACATCTGCATTTATTCAGAACTTGTACTGGTAATATTGTGCATATTTTAATACAGACAAGAAGTGAGATTTGTCTTACTTAAATGCATCTAAAAGCATTGATTCCTGCATGCACTTCCTCTCTTTCTCACACACACACTCCCTGTCCTGCTGTTTCTCTCTGAAATGTGGGTGACCTTAATAATTTAGGGGAAAAGGGGAGAGAGAGGAGACAGCTTTTGCCTCAGTGCAGATTGTACAGGGGGAAACTAGTGTTCTGCATCAAACCCTCCAATAGGTTTGTCATTTTCAGACATTCATCTGCTACAAACTGAACTCCTCTCCATGTGCGCACGGGGAATGTCTGTAAGGCAACATGATTAACTATTGAAAAGGGAAAGAACCGGCATCTTGTATGGAGACCACATATCATAATGACACTTTTTAATTCTGTTGCCACTGGCTGTTTACGTGCTACTAATTACTGGTGAAGAATAATAATCTCTCCTCCAATTGGACTCTATCACGCCGAGGGCTTTCTCTGCTCCTCTTCTTTCCATTTATCCTGGTTTGTGACTCTGCTGGCTCGGCTTGCTCCCTGCATCAGTGTCCTTGCGAATCTAATTCATGCCGCCTACCTGTCCCACTCAGTGTTTTTCCATATGCTGACTAATGCACACACGTTGTTGCCCCAGAAGCGGCTGGAGCAGTGGTGGGGTCTGCCAAAGAAACCATTCAGGCAAAATCTAAGAGGGTAGCTTGAGTCATTTAACTCAAATAAAGCCGGGAGAGAGGCCTGTTTGCTCTTGGTAATCCCCCACTTGCTCGACAAGGCTTCGCAAGGTTCATCTGCTGTGCTAAATTGGTGCACGTATCCTTATTTGTATAGGAGCTCATTGTGGCTGGGTGAGAGGGGGGAATCTGACAGGACTGGCAGCTATTCAAGCGCTCATGCCTATTTGCTTATCCTCATTCATGGCAGAATTGGCTTTTTACGGAGCCATTTTTCAAGCTATGCGTGACACGGTATTTTCAATGCGCCTGCCACTACTAATGCAGCTGTGTAGAGTCAACGTTGCAGGCAGCAGTATATGTGTTTAGAGGAGGGGCCAAGGCCTCCTACAGTAATCACAGTGGTAAAGCAACACCACCATTTGCATGTCTGTGGCTCGCGTCTCCTCCGGTTTCCATGTCTGAATATCTAGGTGAAGACACCAGGTCATCAGTTTGTGCAGCCACAATGGAAATGAAATGCAAACTCCTCAAAGTGAGATGTACACTGGTGAAGGGTTTTCTTTGTCTGATGTCATCAGTTAAATGAAGGACCATTGTGAAAAAGTAGACTGTTGATCTTTCCATTCTTGTCTTTTTCTCTACACAGGTGGTTTTTCCCAGTCTCTTATTCTGAACTTGCTCCACTGGTGCCAAAAAAAAGATCTGACTTTTTAACTATACAATATAGTGCAATACATACTGAAGTGACACTCCCTTTTGCAAGCCTTTCCAAGAAAACAGTTTCATGGAAAACACACTATCGCCTACATAGTAGACTGTTTTGATTATGAACTCATCGCTATTAGGCGCTCTCAGTACGCCATAACATGTGTCTGGTAATGGGACAGACCACAGACTAAGTCTATGACCCAACAATAAGCTGAAACCAGATGAGAATGACAAAACTGTCTGTGCAGCCTCTCTTTTCTCTGGAGAGTGCCTTCACGATCAGCATGGGAAAGTCTTGACAGCACTTCACATGTACAAGGGCTTCACATGATTAACATATTAAATTTACAACACTACTCATGATGATAAAGAGACATTTAGGTCTGATTAGCTATGAACATATAAAGTAGGATTCAGCCTCCCTCAGATGCCCTCAGCCAGGAAGGTGAAAAGGCAATTCTGCTGCAGTAGAAGCCATGCGGGGATCCTCTGGTGTGCTGCTCCTCAAAGTGTACGCAGCAGCCACTCGTTAAAAATGCAGGAGCAATTACTCCGGCTGAGTCTGAGTCAGTGAACGCTAGTCAAGCTGCCGCCTCCTTCCACCAGCCGTTGCTGCTAAACCAGCAACCTGAGCATTCTTCGTGTGGACTGGCATGCCAAAGGTAGGGCAGCAGACACAGAGAGCTTCAGTTACACTCAAAAAACAAAAACCCTTCTCTGACTGCCTGTCTGTCTCTCACGAGGCACAGTTACTTCCCCCCTCCCTTGCACTTTACCAGCACGTGACCTGCAGCCTGACATCCTTCACCACCAGCTCGCTCTTCTGCCCTGGCCCACTTAACTTTCAGAAATATATTCGATTGTTCGCATACTACAGGTAATGTTGCCCTGTGTAGAACAGTGCTATTCTCAGGCTAGAAGAAAAATCCAGACAAAAGTATTGAACCACAGTGAAATGATTCAGACACATTATTCAGTAACTATTGAGCAGCAACAGAAGCCAACATAAGTTTCAACAAAGTTTATAATCCCTTTATCTCTTTTTCAACAAATTTGATAATCCCTGATTTAAAATATTCACACAGTTGGAAAATACTAGGTGTAATGTTGTAATAGATGTTAGGGAAAGCTGAACAATTGTATACTTTTTAAAAATTCTTTACACTCACATTTCAATTACATTTGATTTTGGTTAAAGGTTTATGGTGTGTTTGACTTTTATTATATCCCATATGTTCTTCTGTATAAATATGGGCTGTATAAATTAAAGGGGTGTACACAGGAGGTGTCTCTCCAGCCACTCATGTCATCCTGCACAGATGGCAGGACACCATGCCCAGCAGACAGCAGGGGCTCCCGGAAATAGAGGAAGAGGCACGCAAAAGCAGCGGAGGATGGGAAAGAGTAATTACAAAGAGGGACAACATGAAAGAGAATTTAAAGATGAAAAAAGACTTGGCGAAAATAGGACCAAGAAAGATTGATCTGAGCAAAAGTGAGGGGGATACATAAACAGTCAAAGATGAAAAGAGACAAAATTCGGAGACTGTACCCCATCATCCTCAGAGGCGAAAGGGGAGACAGAAAATAGAGCGTGAAAAACGCCACGCTAGGAGAAGCTGAAGAGTGAAACAGCGGGCCAGAGCGGACAGCTCCAGGCAGATACTATGTTACAGAGAGAAATGCTAGTAAAAACAAGAAAGAGGAAAAAAGCAGGTGTATTTGTAGAGTCCTGCCGCGTTGGTGGGTTTTGAAGGGCACATCATGTGTCTCATTTCATCTGGCTCTAAATCTGAAGCGACATCTTTCCTGTCTCTCTCCGTCTTGCTTTATGTTGTCTCTGCATGCCTATTTCTCTCTGTAGGAATACTTCAAAAATATAGAAAACACATAAAAGAAATGTGTTTCATTTCAGTTCCTCAAAAGGAAGAGCACTAAACCGTGGAACAAATAATTCTAATACACTTAAAAATGTCTGTAATTTCAATATAATATGCACAGATACTCCTGACCACCTGGGGTTAAAAGTTCACATCCACAATTTATTTGATACATGGATGATCTCAGTAAGGTTTTATGTGTGTGTGCCTCTCTTCACAGCAGTACCTTTGGAAGCTGGTGGGGATTTAGTGTCTTAACCCAGGTTTTCCGGTTGAAAGGAACTCGCCCTACTCACTCCACCACCTACCTCCCCATATGCCCCATTTCACCACACAGGTAGGAGTTCCTCCCTCCTGTAGCACAAGGTTGGAGTCGCCTCTTATCTCCAGATGGTCGGGGGAAGGAGAGTTCGGAGACGAGATTCCCTGGGGCAAGAACTCCACCACCGAGCACATCATTTTATATATTTATATTTGGGCATTTATCTCAGATGCTGTTTTTCACAGCGACCTCCGTGTGAGTGAGCAGGTATTTTGTTCGGTGTCTTGCTCAAGGACACTTCAATATGACACAGGCCTATTGTGGAGAGAGAAAATGTGACCTGGTTTTCAGACCTTCATTCTTAGCACTAGACCATTTACCAAGTAAACAGTCTCACACATATAGTACTTTGTCCACAACTTGTAACTTCATATTGCATAAAACTTATTGATAGACTTTCCCAGCACACATTTGCACGCATATACTCATACACCATCTGTGCTCATAAAACATGCCGTGCAATATAAGCACACATGTATTACTGCTTCTACATTTATAACTCCTGCATGCTCCAAAGCTAGTACAGACTAGGTTCCTCCTCCCATTTTTAGAGATGCAGCCTATAGAAATAAAAAAAGGATTAAAAAATATATAAAATTTTCCCTCTCCTTTGTACATCTCTCCTTTGCTCTTCTAACAAAATGGATATCACTGTTGAGAGAGCACTCTGGTAAAGCAGCTGTAATGATGTGGACGGCAGCATGCAGAGGGCCAGGTCTGAGCACTCTGCTCTGTGGCTTATGAGAGGCTGCGGGAAACAGCAAATGCACAGGCAACCTTAAAGTACTGGTGTACAGATAGGGCTGGGCTGCCAGTTGATAGATGAGAGGGGTTAAGAGTACCCCCTACTGTAGTGTGCGTCTGTGTGTGTACGTGAGTGCATGTTTGTGCATGCACACACAGGCTATGGCAAATAAATGGAGTTGTCTGCCTCAATGACTGACAGTTACACATAAAGGGATTGTACGGCTGGATAAAGCCGTAGGCATAGGCAGATAAAAAGAAGACCTATTAGTTGATTAATGATCAAAAAGCCTCCTGACCATATGAGATGAAGGATTGGCAAAACGTGAAAAAATAAAGAAAGAGAGACAGAGCTCTTGCTAAAAAGCCTGTCAATTTGAGTTAGTTGAGAGAGAGAGCGCATGATGGGTTAAGATTTACAGCAAGGCAGGGACAGTATTTTGTTTCAGGCAGTCAGACGTGAGGCACGTATGAAGAATTACAAGTGGGGAAATGAGTTATGCTACCCCTGTCTTAGTGCTAATAAGAGCATATCGTTCCAGGCTCAAAATAGGGCTGGGCTTTAGTAAATGTAACATAAGAAGTGTATTTTTCCAGCCCTAAAAACCCTTGATAAACTCTTCAAAGCAGATCCACATCAGTGGAGACAGAGGGGACTAAGCTGCTAGCTGAGTTTTACGCAACTGATAACTGATATAATGAAAGACTCTGCAAACGGGTCCTTTTGCTCTGCCTTTGATTTTGCCTGCTCTCTATGTCTATGTATATCCGTCTCTCCCTTGTTGTCTCTATGTTTCTCTTTCTCCTCTATCGAAGCATTAAAGGAGGATTTAGATGGCTCTGTTGTTATTTCTGTAGCACAATGGATCACCCCGTGTAATGTAACCAAACCCTTTTCCTTGCTTTTAACTGGCCCCTCCCTCCCCATAAAATCCATCCCTCTGCTCTCTGTCTTTCTTTCTCTCTCACACACATACACCCCCTTCCCTACATCTTCCCCCCCCATTTATAAAGAATTAGGCAGAGTATAAATGGTGCCTATGGCAGGGGCAGATACAGGCACAGATCCTCTCAAAGGGTGCTATTGACTGGTGTTTACTTAAGGCCAGGGACATTAGCCGCTGCTAAATCTACCTCAATCTGCCCCTCTCGGCTTCTCGGGTTCTGTATGTACTAGCCTGAATGTAACACAGACGCCTGCCTGCTCCCAGATCACAGCCACAACGTGGGGGCGTGTGTGCGTGCTTGTGCATATACTTTTGTAGCACACCCTTGTGTGTCTGTGTGCTGTTTGCCTGTGTGTGAGATTGCTGACATTAGGCCTGTAATGACCCTGCCTATCAGTGGTGTAACAGCACAAGGGTAAAAGCAGTGTCAGGTACCTTCTGTGCATATAGCACAGCAACACTAAAGTCAAATAAATATCACAAGGGAGGCAGAATTTACTGCAGGTATTCAAGGCAACTTATCAGTAATTTGAGAGTTCCTTCTGAGAGTTGTGTATGTAATAATGAAAGAGAGAACTGAAAATGCCTGTCATTGAGGGAAAATGAGATGCAATGCACACTAAGACTAACAGGCACTTAGTGCACACATTTGGTAGAAATGCATATTCCTCTCTAAACACTATCATAAAATAACAATAATTGATCTGTGTGCTGTAATAGTTCTCATGGGTGAAGGGAGGGGCCAGGCCAGGACTGGAATTTGGTGTTTTACTGTAATTTTCTCATTTATGATGCACATCTATTACCTATCATTAAAGTTGAATGTACAGCAAGCTGTGAACAGCACTAAACATCAAACTCACATGGAAAGACCCAGATTGAGCAAAGGCCAGATTTCAGCAAATGACTCCGTGGACTGATCAGCTGGGGCGTAGACAGAAATAGGGCCTTTAAAGGATCCTCTCATCAAAGCAGCATCCTGCCAGCTCCCCCCTAGCCATAAGCTCAAATAAAAGCCACACATACTCACACACACACACACACACAGACGAGCTAACGTGCACACACACACACACACACACAAATCCTCTTTCAGGAATCAATAATTCAGCTAAAGAGAAGCACATGCTACGCCCCACTGCACTAATCAATAGAAAGCCAAATGTTATTGTTTCATCTCATTCTCTGACTTTCACATTCTAATCTGGTCTGACTAGCACATGCTGGACAGCACCAGAGAACTCCATTAAATTAGAATATAATACACACATACAAAGGGGATAAAGGAACCCCAAATTCAGAAAGATGCCTCAAATTATTCTGCCATGCCATTATGATAATGTTTAGCTCCTTTCTTGACAATAAAGTCCTCAGTTGTAACCAGGCACAGATGCTCTATAAATTTTCTATGCATAGAATCTCAAATATGTGTCATAAAATGGAGGCGAGAGAAGGAGAATGGCAATACTTTGGTATGAGTTACGCCCCACTCCCCCTCCCTATCCCTACAAGATATTTATGCCCCCCGCCCACATCTCTTGGGAGAATGAGGCTATACATTGAGAATCCAGCAGTGAATATGAACAGAAATACCTGTGTAATTTGAGACTGATGGCTAAATCTGAGCAGAGGTATGTGCACAAAAAAGAGGACTTGGCAGTGAATTTGCACATACGTGTGTGCGCATGTCAGGCCAAAGAGACTGGCGTGTGATTTTGTCGACTGTGTGAAGTGAACCTGCCAGCCTCCCCTCTCTGTAATCGAGCCATCAATGATCATTAATGAGAGCGTGAGATAGCTCGCTGCAGCCCTCTTGGCCACATCGCCCAACACTTTGGCCTCTCATGCCGCCTCCCTCTCTCCTACTGACCCTTGTCTGTGGCTCTATCATATCAACCGACGAGGCCACAGGCTATGCTAACTAACCATGAAAATGAATATGAATGTTGGCTGCTGATTTATAAACAGAAATGTATGCCCCCCGTGCCCCCCACGATGGGTCTAGTTTGCATGACACAAGACCCTAGCAGCTCGCTCAAGGGTACATCAATCGCTGACGGTGGCAAGATCGGATCTGCGCTGACCTTGGGAGTGAACTGCAGCATAGGCGAAGGAGGCAGGGGGCCCTGTTGCAACAGCGCAAGGGAGGCAGAAAGCAAGAGGAGGGAGGAAAAGGGGAAAAGAAAAGTGGAAGGGAGGGAGGAAGGGGAATGGAGGGGCATACCCTGATTGAGAGGCCCCCGAGATGAGCAACTCTGAGATATGAGAAGGGGGAGGGAGGGAGGGAGGGAGAGAGGGATGATGGAAGGAGTAGGGAAGGAGGGGTGGGGGGAAGAGGGAAGCCATATGGCAGCAGCACAAATGTATTAAACTATAAATCAGGGGGGGAGCTTGTGGACTGCCAGGTGAGGCTGCAGGCAGGTCCTCCCAGCTGGAAGTGCAATGGTTCACTATACAGCCCCACATGGAAAAGTATCAAAACATCACAAGTATTTAGCTTTTAACAATTCTGTTGATATATTAATTGCTTTAACAATTTTACCCTGCTTTATTTCTGTTTTAAATAGAAAACAAATTGTATTCCTCTGGCTGAGAATTGTTTGAAAATTCCACACTGTTGCCAATAAAACACCTGAGATTTGAAACCAATATCAAAACAATGCTTTTTTCGATACCTTTCGTATGGGAAAATAAATGTTTTTTTTTCTCAATGATTCAGAGTTAAATAAAGACTTTTCCTGAAGAAAATATGAACTAGAACTAGAAAAGTTTCCCAATCTCGATAAGGAAATATCTGATAAATAAGTAAACAAGTCTTTTTTTTCTTTTTTTATTCAGTGCCAACTTGCAATACTATTTGATGTGCATTTGGGTCAGTACTCAAATAGTACTGAAGTTCAATACCCAGCCCTGTTTACTCTTCTCTGCAGGGATTTTTAAATTGTCACATTAGAGCACCAAATAAAATTGTGTATTACAGAGAAGGGAAAAATAATCTTTGTATAAGGTAATAATATCATATACAATGTTACTTCAGTGGCTGGCTGTGACTTGACTACTATGTACAACATATATACCACAACTGGACACCTTCAGCATCTTGTTCAGCCTCTGCTGTGCATCACACCATCACAATAATGGGCAGAAATTAGTGGTACGCATGTGGTAGAAAAACAAATAGAGTAATCCCCAAAAGGCTTCCATTTTAATCCTTTGATGATGTCTGGGTAGTGTGCCCAGCCAGTGTCCTGGCAGCCATCAGGGCCCAGGCTTGAGCTTCCATCCCAGAGGCACTGATGCATAGTACAGCTAGAGCAAATATGGGCAACCTTCCTCATGCCTGTTCTGTGTCAGAACCACGCTGACCATCACACCAGAAAGGAGGGATTCTTACCCCCGTTGTCCCCTCTTTGTAAAGCGCAAAAACAAGACATTTGTGCTGTTAAGTGAATCAGCAGCTTCATAATTAAATGTTTTATTTGCCTCTTTAGAAAAGTGACATTGAAGCATGGAAACAATGGCCTACATTCAGCTTGAAAATACTTCATTAGTAAATTAAATTTGGATCCTAATTCTGTCATTTGTTTAATGCTGTCTGTCAGTTATTTTGATTAACAAAAGCCTCTAAATCTATACAAGTTATTGAACATGTTACACTTTATGCCATTGTAGTGCGTCACACCAAGAGCTCATCAGTTTGCAGGTGAGGGATGGATGTAGGTTACTGGACAGCTCCCAGTAACAGTCTAGTGGGCTGGACTAACAGTAGACCAAAGTCTCTGGCCTTGATCCCTGATCCATGATCCTTCACTCGGGCACACACACACACACACACACACACTGACACAGACATCTAAACTCCAACAAGGTAACCTGCCATCTCAAACCATCACAGCCAAGGCCAGCTATCCATCAAATCCCATCTCCACTCAGGGATGAGAGGAGGATGAGGGGAGGATGGTGGAAGAGAAGGAGTGGAGGGAGGGAGGGAGGGAGGGAAGGGCGGTTGAGGGGGAGGGAGGGTGGGAGGGAGATAGGGCAGTAGTGTAGGAGTAGATGAGTGGGCTTGAGTGATGCAAGAAGAGCAGAGGAGCGGCATACCTTGGTCTGGAGATAGTGGGGGTAGTAGTAGGTGTACTGAGGGTACATTGGCTGCTGCTCCAATCGCTTGCCCATGTAGCTGGAATCCTTAGCACTGAGGCAGGGAATGGTGACACGGGGGTGGGAGCTGCCAAGTAGCTAGCAATGGGATAGAGGCAGCGGAGGGGCTGTGCAATTCCTGTCTTTACTGTCCGCACCACTGTGTCGCTAGCCGGTCCTCCAGGGAGAAGGCAGGGTCTGCGTGCCGGACAGCAGCTGGGAGAAGGTCTGCCTCTGATGGAGAAGCTCCTAATGAACGGTTGCCTCACCGGTCCGGAGCCTCAGTATCGGGCGGATGCTCACTCAGTCTCTCACTGCTGGATCAATGGAAATATTTCCACAAGTGCTAGAACCAAGAGCAGCGTGTCTGTCAGCAGCTGGTATCGGATAGTAACGCGTGATAAGGGTGAGGTAGAGGAAGAAGAGGAAAGAGAAGACGTGAAGAGGTGCAGGTGGCAGTAGCTCTGGCAGTCCTGTAAATGTTGGAAAATGGGAGAGGAAGAGGAGGAGGAGAGGAGGAGGAAAGGGATGGCAAGGAAAACGGGAGAGGACGTATAGGTTCACTTCTCTATTTAAGCTGTTTCACTCCAGTCTTTCGCCTGGGCTTTAATCTGCCTCTCTCTCAAACACACTGTGAATCTGACGCTCTCTCACTGCCTCTCTCTCTCTCTTGCTCTCTTTCCCTCTCTTACATATACACACACTCTCCCTCTCTCTCTCCTCTGTAGTCTGATCCGACGGTGGCTGTGTGCTGTCCTGTTTGACAGAGGGGAGATATCCTCAGCACCGGTTGCCGACAGATGCACTTTGTGCACGGAGCAGAATCACAACACGAGAGCTGAGCACAGGCACAGGCACAGAAAGCAATCTCAGTCTGTAGCGGTCGAGCCAGCAAGAGAAATTATCCTAGTTTCTAAATGATGTGGCACAAACGTATATTTAAAAAAATCCACCGGTTGGTTAGTCAATCCACTGGGTTCCAGCTAGAAGACGAGTGAAAAAAAACCCCACAGTGACTGTGTCCCAGGTGCCCAGTAAAGAAGGAGTCCCTCGTCTGCGATCCTCCCTCTTCCTGCTCTTGTAAAATGTGTTCCTTATTTCTTCCTTGGCTCTCTCACTCCTCTAAGCAGCCTGCCTCATTCTCTTTCCCTCTGTCACACAGTTACTCTCTCTCTCTCTCTTGCGTGCGCTTTCTCTATCACTCAGTCTCCCAGCCTCTCTCTCTCTCTCTCTCTATCTCTCCTTCTCCTCCACACTGACAGGGCGGTAAAGGGGGCTCGTCCGAGGCTGAGAGCAGAGCAGACTGCCTCCTCCTTCCCCCTAGCCCAGCCGGTAGGAGGGTCTTGAGCAGCTCTGTGCGAGAGAGGGATCCAGACACAGACCAGCGGGCTGCAGTGTTTCCACAACCTGGGAGAACGCAGGGAAGAGGAGAAGAGGAGCAGAGACGGGAAGGGGATGGCGGCAGCGCGAGCAGTCGATTCCCCCTACTGGCTGCACGTGGAGCTACCACCTGGAACACACTGTGCCCTCAACACTTTCTCTGAACAAACTAGACTGATTTAACCTCAAAACCAGGAAAGGTGGATGAACCACTTTCAATGTGCATGAATATGAGGAAATGTCAGTTAATAATTAAGCTCTGCTTTTATGTGGAGCTTACTGTAAAAGGAAATAATAGATCATAATATAGTCATTAAGGTTTGATGTGAAAGAGGATGTGCATTCAGTTTTCACGAGCAATAATAACACTATAATAATACAAAAGGCTGAAAAGAGTGAAAAATAAACCACTTCCTGTGTAACATCAAAAGATGACAGTGGAGGTACTAATCTCTTTTTATTGACCATGACTATGACCAAAAATATTTAAAAAATGTCTTGTCAGTGAGTGTTTGCTTGATCTCAAGTAACCGCAGGAACACTCATACTTATCCAAACAAGATCAAACACAGGGAAACATTATGCTCAGAAAGTCCCACTCTTTTTTTTTTTTTTTGGTCTCACACACAAACACACACTTAGACACGTGCACCCACGTACATGGATAGGAACTGACCTAAAGTCCTCAAAGGTATCTCAGTGACGCTGAGGCCATAAGTTCAGGAGCCTCATTTTTCACTCAATTAGCAAATCAGCTAGGTTTTCATTTAAATTACCTGCCGTGAGTCCTGCAGGAAACTGCAGCCAAAAACTACACCACGAAATTACTGGACTGAAAACAATTACATTTTGGCAATTTCCACATCTGAAAATAGACCTGTGACTTTGATGAGTGTAGTTTTGTATTTCATCTGTTACACTTGAGAGCGTTATACAAAAACCCATGAGGCCGATGTCTCCTTCTGAAACAATAATAACCTAATTACATACATCTCTATCGCAATACTCAATTTAAGTGACTTCAGCTGTAGAAAATACACATTCTTTACCACCAAGTCTATTGATAATTACCTTGTTCTATCAAAATGTATACTACAGGAAATGCTGTACTCATTATCCAGTTAATTGATTAATCAGTCACAAGGAAATTAATGAATGATATTTCAGTGCATATTATTTTAAAACTTAAGAGTTTGTTTTCACACTCTAGACACATAATGTGGTGCAAATGTCACATACTTTTTATGAGAGTTATGAGTCTGAAAAGGCCCAGCGCACGTGGACAGACCGAATCAATACCAGCAGAAGAATCCCAAGGACCAAAACAAAGCACGAAAGGGAAAGGGCAGCCTTTTACACACATGGAGAGGAAAATATAATTATCAGGGAGGCCACTTTTATCTGTAGGAAAGAGATGAGGCTGATATCTATTGTGGATTACCAGATTAACAGCCTCAGAATCAACTAGACACACAAACCCTCAGCTTCTGGTGAAAGGCAGAAAGTAGAGAACAAATGCTGATGGAGAGAATAATAGAAGAAGCGATACACAGAGAAAATAAAGAAAGACACATTGGGAGATAGAAACTGAAAGAGGCATAGAGGCAGGGAAGATTTGTGTCTTTTTACCACTGTGTGTCCACTGAGCCACCACATAAAGTTTTCTCTGTATTACACAGATAAGGCTCATCAGATCTGGATTTCCACCTTAAATTGCTGCAAATTATGCTCTTCCAATAGAAAATGAGGACAAATATGGAGGAAAAAAGAGTCCATCAGAGTAATTGAAAAAAAGCAATACATGTTCAAACAGTTTGTTTGCACAATGCTTTGTTAATCAGATTTTTGTAATTAAAGAATTTTTAAAGTTCTGATTTTATCCAAACTAGAGCTGTAATGACTAGTGGATTAATTGATAAGTCAATTTACAGAAAAGTATTTTGATAATCAGTTAATCATTTAAGTAATCTTTCAAGCATAAATTATGGAGATTCTCTAATATGAGGATTTTAATGTTTTTCCTTGTCAAATGTCTTTGGATTGTTGGTAAAGAAAAAAAAGAAAAAATGTTATTTGAATAAATTACCTTTGGCTGTGGGAATATATATTGGCATTTTTTTTACACCTTCCTGACATTTTTTAGGCAACATGATTAATCAAATAGAGAAAATAATCTGCAGATTAATCTACGTCGAAAATTATCATTAGTTGAAGCCAAAGCCATATTTTTAGAAAAATAAATCCAAAATATTCCTCCCTAATTATGGAATATCTGCTGCTATTTCTGACTGTGAACCCACTGACTTTTTCTAATAATTATTCAAATTAGTCGACACAGAATGGAAACACAGGAGAGTACCATTACACAGACACTGGTCAGCTAAACCATTAATATTCATTGATCCAACCATTAAGAATTAAGAGTCAGGAATTGAGACTTGACTCTGAAACTAAAGAACTTGACCTGTGGCCCTAAAAGACAACACTAGAAACTACCATGAGAACTGGCTGATGTGAACTTTCAGCTTTTACCCCTGAGCTGGCAAAGGTTAGTTTATAAAGGCAAATTCACATTAAGTGACTGGAGAGCAGTACTGCTCATTGTATGTAAATAAATGCCGGCGCTGTGTCTTATTCTGTGGAAGCAGACCTTGAAAAATGTGGATGTGTGTTTTGCCTGGGCGGTGATGGAGGTGTTCTTGTCTGAATCTGTGGAACTGACGTCATAGAGAGGTGATATGCAGCCAGCTTTTTAATGGAAAGAGAGAGTGAGTGAGTTTCTCTTGTTCCTGTATTATTCATTCTGACGCAACACTTCCTCATTTCACATATACTCCATGCTGTTGGAGTTGGGGCATAGGACATGCAGAACATTTAGATTAAGCTAATTAAGCCTAAAAAAATCACTTAAAAACCTCCATTTTAAAGGACTACATCTGAGAACCATTGAAAAAGGAAAAGATGTTTTCCACCCGGGTTCTTCGAACTGCTTTGTACACTATAGTACACTTCGGCCTGAGATCCAGAACAGCACAGTAAATGCTATACTGCCTCAAATTGCATTCAGTGTTCTGAACAGTGAGTGAAAACTGATCTGTGCATCTCTGCTGTTGTCTGCACTGAGAAATACTAATATCTCTGCAGCCAGGTTTGTCAAACATTTTCATAAAACAGAGCCAGAGCCATCTGCTGCTCTTCTGTTCTGAGGTCCTCCTCTGATGCTCGTTGATTCACTTTCTAAATTGAGAACATGAGTGAGTCATCAACAGGACTTTAAAATAGAGGAAGAGGAAGACAGCTGAGGGTGTATCATGCCCCTGAAGGTGTTAAGTACTTGCAATTCCCCTGTAAAGAATGAAAGCAAGTCTAGTAATACAAAACTTCAGCGTGATCACAGCATGGCCTCCGGTAAGAGCCAGAGAGGTTCAAGAGACAATGTTAGGTTTTTTTTATTTTTTTTATTTAGCCTTAATTTAACCAGGTCAGTGGAATTCTCACTTGGCAAGTTAGCTCAGCAGCACAGTAAATTTACAGTACAATACAGCAATTTTTTCGTAAGATATTTCAATTATATCAATGTCCACAGTGATATTAGTGTCCTGAGGAGGCACTGAAAGGGCTGCCCTTTTATTGACTGGCTGCCCTGACAACACCAGTGATTCTGCTAATGTCTTAAATCTCTATTTACAAGGGAAAAATGGTGAGAGAAGATGGAAAAAAGCAAAAACAATACACAAAAAGCTGAAAGAGAACTATAAGTTGCCCTCTAAAGACAAAAACACTAAAGAGTTACACAATGTTCCCCTCAAAATTGAATTCCTAGAAAGTCCACAACCATCTCGCCCCGCTGTCCGACCCCTCCCCAAGGGCAACTACAGTACTTCTCCGAGCTGCTGCAGAGACCAAGAAGCTTTGTTTCCTGTGGTTTGTTGGACAGTCCTGACGTGGGTGTTTCCCAGAAATGACCAGATGCGTAGAATTCGAGGGAAGGCTGGCGCAGCGCCAGGGGAGGGGTGGTGGGAAAGGAGGGCTGGAAGAACAGAGGAAGGGAGGGAAGGAGGGAAGTGGAGTTAGGGAACAGCAGGGCCTTTTGCTTTTGGCAGTGGTTCTACTGGGAGATACCCGAGCACCAAAAGATCATCTTACATGTTTAATGCAGACCTAGTGATGTAGCCTGACTAACCAGCTTCCCTGGGGCTTTTTGTTCATGACAAAGTGAAAGATGAACTTACCAGTCAAACTATGACGTGGTTGATGTGCATATGTTGTTTCAACACAGACACAACCATCTATCAAAACTCTTGGACTGTGCCTGGGTTCTTACAGCAGAGATCATCTGATTCTAGTTTACAATAATCTTAGAAAACATGACTGAATGTTGATGAATCCAATCAGGAACAGAGTGACAGGTGCTGCTTGCCTACTAGTGTTCATCATACCACAGAAGAGGATCACCTGGTACTTGGTAGGAAATCTGTAGCATTTACACAAACTGCTATAAAAAGATTTTTTTCATTAAAGCAGAATCTAATTTAGTTAAATATGAAGGCATGCTGAGACAGAGTGATGCCAAATTCATGATCAACAGTAAAAAAAGAGAGATAATTTAATAACTGCAAATATGTCAGTTTATGAGGTCTACAAGAAAACCACAGATTTTGGCAGTTTTACTAGAATTGAAAAGAAAAGCAGCGCAAACCACAGAAAGAAAAAGAGGGTGGATAACCTCTGATGTGGCTCTAGAGTACAGAACGAGCTTCAATTTGTCTTCATAGTGTTTCATGAATTTTGTTCCCATGTTGTGATAACTAATTCGATTATGTGTTTAACAACATCTGAAATCCATCTGATTTTCAAACACACATTATAATACATGTGCAAAAAAAGGCAGTCTTGATTTTGAATGATAGTCAGTCTCCAATCAGACAAATGAGCTGAAAGTAAAGGTATATTATTGTGTTTGTACACTGTCGAGCTCAAGCCAAATTGCCCAGTAATGTAAGTGGCATCCTTTCAAGCCTTCTTCCTCAAACACTGTGATCTGAAAAGCTGACCAGACTCATTGAAATACAGGAAGCACACACACAAAAAAGGCACATGCTAAAACGCCCACCTCCCCGTGAGGAGGTATCTTAATATTATGTGCGTAAGTTCAGTGCATCTCTGACACATACAGTTCCCTAATACATTCTTATCAGTGCATTAACGGATGACAGCCTGAGGTAATTCAACACAGTCTCCCTCTGAGAGTATATAAATAACACAGCGCAAAGAGCAGAGTGATATAGTCAAGATATCATTGCAGGGTACTTCTCTTTATTTTTATTTCTTTCTATATGATAGTCACATATCTTGGTTTTGGCTGTTTATCTAATACTACCATAATAATGTGAAGAGGGCAGACTGACTCCGGACCACCAGCCCTGCACTGAGACATTTGATAAACACCAGGCAGATCTCCAGTGAGTCATTAGCTTCTATCACAACACAGAGGAGAGCAATGCAGGCCTAATGGGGAGGAAATATGAGACCAGGCGTGCATGAGTAAAAATGACGCACAGCACCCCTCACTACACCCAACAAGGGACTGGCTATAGACCTAAAAGAGTTAATTGCATACACTTACTATATTTCTACTCCAAATGTATAAACAGCTGTCCAACTCGTTTTCTGATTAACGCGATTCTGAGAAAAGATCGAAGTTGTTGTAAATGATTTTGTACTGGGGTGCACAGGGAGGGCACATCTGTGTGTATTTGAGTGTGAGATTCAGCATTTGCCTGTATACATGCACAAATGCGTGTATCTGCATCTGTGTATTTTGGTCAAGAAACTACATTTAAAGTTGCAGGGACTACATCTGTGACAGTTCTGTGTACGTGCTAGCATGAGCACCGGTGAGTGCACTGTATGTGTGCGTGTTTTTTCTCTGCACCAGAAAGCCAGCCATGTCCTTTTGTGAACCAGCTAGACTCCCACTGCCAGGGACAGCATAAATGAGGAAGAGATGATGCCAAGAAAATCTCTGCATAACAAGGAATTAAGTGCTGTACAGGCAGAGAGAGTGTGAGTTTAAACAATAGATATTTTCCATGTGGACCTGCTAAGCCAAAATATTCAAAATCCACATTCTTTAGAAGAAGAAGAAATAGTCAGCAGAGCCCACAGAAAAAGGCACAAATTAATCAGAACTCATGGATTCCGCGAAAGGGCTATCAAAGCTTCATCAGAGCACTCAGAGTCTATGAGGTGCATTTTGTTTTATTCATTGTGGCAATGCCCTGAACAGATCCAAGTGCAAAGTCATTCATTATTGTCAGTTTGTGCTTCTTTTTTTCTTCCTAGTTGAGTGTGCTTATGCATTCGAAAATGAGAGGAAGTGCAAAATTTTGGAGGTCTAAAATAAAACTACATAAACAAGAAGATGCTGGCCTAATTTACTGAGAGTGTGAGTGTGTGTGATTCCTGGTGTTCATGGGCAAGTGTGTCAGTGGCACACAGGTAGAAGAGTGAAATAGTGAAGTAATAAGAGAAAGGTGCTGAAGGTTCTGCCCACAGCAGATAGAGAATGGAGACTGGGTAAAGAGTTATAGCTACCAGGAAAAGATCCGTAAAGGCTTATGAAGCTCAATGCTGCCTGCAATTGAGCAGGATGGGATGGGAGGACAGCAGCAATGTTTTAAAGCACTGCTAAGCCATCCTGGAATGAAGTGAAATGACCACATGTCACACAGAGATGAGAAGTGAAAGGGAGGGGACAGGCTGAGTGAGAAACAGTGCAGAGAGTAAGGAGAGAGAGAAAACAGAGTGTGTCGTTCTAAGAGGAATATTTCAGGGTGGTAAATGGAGCAGAACTCCATTCCAGCTCCTCTCTTAACCTCCCCCGGTGTCTCATCCTCTGCATGCAAAGCATGAAGCCCAGGAGACAAAGAAAACAGAGGGAGAGAGCTGAGGAGACAAGCTTCAGGACAAAATAACACTGAATTAATGGACAAGGCATTTTGCTCATGCATTAGTTTTAACATAACAGAAAACACACACAGTCGTAGAATAGCAATTGGTGTGAATTTGCGACGTTCATAATTGCAATTCTGACCAGTTATTTTATTTAAACGGTGAAAAGGTGAAGGCCGCTGACCCCAACCGCACAGGCAACCACCTGGCATGTCACCCACTGGAACTTTCTGCTGCATTACAGTTCACTCATTCGACCACTGCAGCAGCTTCTTCCTCATGATAATTAACCTTTAAAGCGACAGTAATCAATATCTTTATAACCACAACAGATCATATAACTACTTTCATGTGAAAGGGGGTATTCATAGTAACGAACTGACAGAGACTTATCACCTGTTATTTCAGTTCCTCTCATTCTGTGGTGCAGTGGTTAGCACTGTTGCCTCACAGCATGAAGGTTCTGGCATTGAACCCCAATTTAACTAAAAGGAGAGTGAACTACTAACTTGCATAGGTAATGCAGGACTTGCAATCCTGGGAGTTAGTGACCCTTGAAAAATGGCAAATGGCAACCACCACAGCTGACTCTGACAGCTTGAGACAACTGCCAACTGTCACGAAAGAATGAAACATACCCCTCATTATGGTTTATTTTTTGCTGATGAAACAATGATTCTCCAACTTGCTGGAAGTGAAAATAGGACATGGGAACCTGATGTTTGTGGTCTATTTAACTTTAGATGGTGGAAGAAATGCATTATTAAGGACTTTTACACAGTTAATGGGTGCAACAATGTATGCTCTCTAGTAAGTCCGGTATGCCTTCATAAGCTAATTCTGAAATTTCAGGAGGTGTAGTGTACACTCTTTAAGCATACTTGGCATGCTTTACATACATTAGAACGCAACACAAAATTGGAAGCATATCTCTGACATACACTTCATTCTTTGGAACATTATCGTGGGATTTGTATGGGGTAATACTGCCAGATGGCACTGAGGTACTAGAAAGTATATACCAGATGATTAAGAACATTTACATTATGGTGCAACTCCACTGGGTAACATTTGAATATCAGAGAGAGTAAGACTTTCAGGCCGATGTACTTCGAGATTGCCTCCTTGGCGGCACCTCTGTAATTAGTAGTACTGAAGTCATCAAAGTGCAACAAATAAATGGAGCAAAGCGGCTCCAACAAACCTTCCACCTTTCATACAACCAGGGCTGACGGCTGGGAGGAGACAACTGGAGGGAGGGTGTTATACACAGGTTCTATCTTTCACACAACAAATAATTGTTTGCTGTTAGAGGGAGCGAAGAGACAGTGTGATACAGTTAGATGAAGAGTGATAGAAAAATGCAGCAATATTAAATAACACTTTGAGAATAGGGGAAGGAACAGCTGACAAATTTTTACACTTGTCAGTACTGAAGGTCAGATAGAGTTTGTGGCCCTTGTCCTATTAAACTGCACTATTTTATAGCTGTAACAAAGTGTGCAATAACATGTGCCTTTACTTTATATCTGTCTCTGCTTGACAGAGCCAACAGAGACATGAACAATCAAGCTCTTTCCTCAAACAAGACTTGTTCAAGCGCTGCATTTCTGCTGCCAAAACAACACACAGAGGAACTTTCAAAAACAACACTGCTGTTAAATAAATCAAAAATACCCTGGCAGCTTAGCTCCGTGGCAAAACCAGACACAGCAACAGAATCATAGATTAAGCCATTCTTCCTTTTTATATTGCATTTCTGCTTGTATTTTAAATCTGTGGCCCTAAACAAAAAAGTGGTGTATTCTTTCAGGGATATGACTAAAGGTTTATAGTCACACTAGTAAACCTGTGAACCTGTCTGAAAACTCCCTATTTTGCATGTAGAAAACTTTGGTATTCTGTGGTACTTTCTTACATCCTGCAGTGTTTGTGCTTGCTGGGTAGAATGACGTCCTTTGAAGAAATGTAGCAACATTTCATTCAGCTTTTTTATTAGTGTTTATTGATTAAGACAGCTGGAATCTCCAGTACTGAGCAAGAAGCAGTTGCACAAAAAGACTGAGTCATCAGTGACATGCTCATAAGTCGTAATCTGTCCCAACAGTATCTTCACTCCCACATGATGTGAACACCACATACAGCCATGCTGCAAACTCAATCAAGTTTATACTCTAGTCACAGAGACTTAAATGACAGTGGTATTTTTTGGTCGGAGGATGGTGGAGGACTTCACTCTATCAATGCACTTACGACAAACAAACAGGCAGCTGGACAAAACCAGACAACCCAACAGCAGCACACACTGCATCCTCTAAAGGGGCCATAGTGCCCTGCACTGCACTAGCACCACAACCTCAACAAAAATGGAATATAACAAGCTTGATAAAAGTAGGGTTTGATCATACTTTATATTATTCATCGTTTTACTACCTTGTAAACTGAAGCCATTTATTATTTATATAGACATAAACAAAATTGTTAATTATGGATTGTCTAAATCATAGCTTCACTTGGGCAAAGGACACGTGTACATCTTCTTGGAATCTGTTGCACAGTTAAATTTACTTTCCTAGATAATTAATTAAATAAAGCTCAGTAGGTCAGCATTGTGGTACCACCATCACCTCAACAACTGTAACAACAAAGATGAACTTTCAATGTTGTGTTCTGCCACACTGATACACTAAAATAAAATACCACAAATGATTCATCTGAGTTCAAAGCATAAGTTATCTTTTTTTTCATACAAAGAAATTTTAATAGAGACAACCACTTACACCTTGTCTCCAGAGTGCACTGCAGGCTAAGTGGACTAATGCTGCTGAAATCAGTTAAGAGAATTTCGCTTTTTCTTTAACGGTGAATTTCTATGCGCCCTGCAACTCAGTAAGTCTGGAAAGAAGCATTTTCTCTTTGATCCTGTGGAACTCACACCAAAACCTGATGTTCAAATTAATGTTTCACACCAAAGCCTTTTCAACAAGATGAGTCAAGCAGTGTGATTCACTCATGAGATTCATCTGTGAGAACAAAAAATTAAATATGTATACAGACAAAGAACAAAAAGGAACCCAGAAATGTACATCACAAGTAGTTGCATTCGGCTACTTTAGGGAGAATTTTTAAGGCTCAAGTTTTGGGTTAAGGAATTAATCTGAGGTCCTCACTAGTATGTAAATGATAAAAAATGGCTGTGTGAAAGGAATGTGTTACGGTGTGTGTGTGAAAGGGTGTGTTACTGTGTATACGTAGCCATGGGCCTCACAGCTTCATTAGAATCGTAGAGGCCTCATCATCTCCTTCTTCCCCATACGGTTCAGGTTCAGCCATCGCTCATGCCCATATTGCATGATTGCACTGAAGGACCAGTATAATCAGCCATAATGCTTTACAGATGTTATGGGTGTTTTTAAAGCCAATACTACAGCCCCAGGCATCCATATATGAAAACCCATCTGTGCAAGGATGTCAATGTGTGTGAGCGTATGTGTGTGGCTGTATGTGTAGCTGAAAACCATGGCATGATCGGAGTAAAACATTAGAATTAAGGTCACATCTACAGCTCAGGATGTGTGATTTATGTTCCCCTGCTCCGCCCTGTCATTGACTAATCACCTGAACAGAAAGTAACAGGTGCAAACTGATTTGCTGAAGAGCGATTTCACAGATGAGACGTTCCGAATTTGCCATCAAGCACAGCCAAGAAACAGCACTAAGCCAGCAATGACATGTAAATATGACAGTCCACATGATCTGAACAGAGAAGACACCCATTTAAATCCCTGTAAGATCTGCCAGCACCCTTCCTAATCCACCCTCTAATGTCTCCCATTGTGTCCAACATCTAATATCAACCACGAACTGCTGCTAAATGAAGAGTGGTGGCATACCACAGCCAGGAATTTGCATGGACCGCCCGCTCTTGTGAAATCGGAAATGAAACATGCGGAGGCTTGGAAGCTCAGTCAGATTCTGGATATTCCTGTGGTCTGGCACTCAGGATTCTGTGGCTGGGGCCTTTAATTCCTAATGGTGGAGAACGCCAAGCTCTGGTCACGACAGGAAATGCCTGCTAGGTGAAACATCCACCCAAAAAAGCATTCATTGAGAAGTGTCAAATGCACACGGTTTCCCTACAAACAAAATGCTTTGTCATCATGACCGTATTAGCTTGGTTAGAATCCAGTCGGCTGCAAGAGCATTTAAAAGGGAAATTCCATGTTTTTACAACCTGGGCCTGGGTCTTATATTTATTGTTTGGCCTTTTGGTCACCACCTCTACAAACTGCTTCAGGCTAAAATATGTAACTTCTGAGTATTTGCATTAAAGCAAAGATGGACGTTTAAGATTTACTGGAATCAAATTACAGCAAAAGCTGGAAAAAACGCCAGTTAGAAAAGTGTGATCTACTGAGCTTATGCTGTTGATTTCAATGTGTGAAAACACAAACAAGGTGTGAAACATGTAATTCCCACTTTCTTGACAGTTCTTACCAGATTTCAATGTTACTGTCAAATAGAACAGGTGTAGCCCAAAAACTGATCAACATTTCTTAACATATGGAGTATGGAGAACATCTATGACAAACGTGAAGGTTCTGTATTTTACAGTACTGCAGAAAAGGCATGTGTTTGTAAACTTCCAATGTAAAGATAATTACTGCTGTTTAAATTATGTCCTGACAATTTACAAAAAAATTCTGACTCCGAAAATACAATAACGTTGGCAGTGGTTTTAATGGTTTGATGCATTTGCTTAAATAAACAGAAACTGGCCATTATAAGATAATTCCATTTTGCACTGACTAGACAGTGTTGAGACTGTGTGTGTGTGTGTGTGTGTGTGTGTGTGTGTGTGTGTGTGTGTGTGAATGTTTCTGTGCAGGCAGAGGGGACAGACATGGAAGGGGGGAGGAGGGGTTAGTAGAGGAGTGTCATAGAAGCAAATGCACGCTCATACACAGAAACACACTTGTGGCACTCAGTCACTCTGCCTCAGTGTGCACTGTTAAAGTAAATTAAGGAAGCCTTGGCAGCCTTTTAATGGTCTGTCACAGTCTAACAGGTTTAGAGCGCTTACAATGGACCCAGGCACTAAGCCCGACAGCTCGCGCTTAATTGTTCAGATCCTGCATGTGTGCGTGTGTGTGTGCGTGTGTGTGTACTGTTAGAGCCATTCTGTGCCTGTAACTAAAGTCATTGATTCTCATTATGAGGACAGATAAGATAGACACTTCCTGCCTGTCAGTCTGTCGGTCTGACTGGTTCGATAAAATGAGCACTACAGCTGATATGTTAGGATGAATGCTGTACCAACATCTGTGTTTCCAACCACAACTACACTATTATTTTACAGAAAGTGATCCTAAATCCAAGGTATTCATGCACAGTTACATTCTCACTCAGCTGAGAAGAGGAAGTTAATTGTGTGGCTATTTTCCACAAAAAGAAATAATCAGATTCCGTAACAATTTTAAATAAACCATCCTCAGACAGAGACAAAGACATGCAAGGCACAAGGCCATAATTGGATTGAGTTATTGACTCAAGCAACCAGTAATAAACAAAACATCAAGTGTCTCAATTTTCAAGTGGTGCCTGAAGAAATCAACAAAGCAAATAAAACCATTTGTTTTTCACTCTGTAACCCACACTCTATCAGCCAGCAAAATGGTCTATGAAAGACGAGGTGGCGGTGCCTAAAAATCCCTCCTAAATGGTTGGAGATTCTGAGCTGTGTGACCTAGAATATGTTTGACAATCTTCTTTTAATTAGGCCTTGAAGACACGACTCATTCCAACTGCTGTCCCGAGAGCTAAATTAATTACTGAGACAAAGCCCACTCTAGCTCATGGCAAAGATGAATCATTGCAGTATTTGGGGAATGAGCAATGCTCTTCATTCAAGGGCTGATGAAAGAGACTCAGACTCTAAAATGTAAGCTAATGTACTTCATCACAAAGCTTCCACAAGGCTCTTCCAGCCACACCACACATGCACAATACACATCGGCATCTGCTGCTTCTGCCATCAGGAATTCATCACTAATCTTCTCTTGGATGGAGAATTTCTCTGAGGAATTCATCAAAAATATAAACGGGAACTGGTTTTGTCCACAACCCTCCACTCCCTTCTTTCCTTCTATCAAACTGTCTTCATTCTCAACGGTCTGACCATTTTGCTTTCCTGGACGATTCACAGATAACTAGCTTCAACTCAGTTGCCGTGTGCAGGCCGTCAGCCAGCGGACGAGCCCTCACTCGCTGCCAGCAGGCAGGCCATTCATTCAGCTAAATGACTGTGTCATCTGTCAGCCTGTGTAAATGGGTGTTTGTGAGTTATGGCTAATTAAGCAAATCACAACACCAAGGGTTGTGCCAGAGCCTGGGCCTCACAAAGAGAGACAGATCAAAAGGTGAGTTGGTGGGATGGAGTTATGTCTCACCTGCACCTGATGAAGATGCAAAGAATATCTTTAATCTACTTATTCTTGTCAGATATAAACAAACAAATGGTCCCGTTATTATAGTTAAATCTTAGTTTTGGTTGGTTGTACTGTAAAAGGACACAGCAGGGCAGCACTTTGCAATGAGCAATTTGATAATAATACTTTGCTAATTTTTCTCTTTCACTTTCTGTTTGTTTGTTTCTATTTCTGTCTATTCCTCTCTCTCTCTAATTATCACCTATTTTCTCACACTCTAGCAGTGTCCCTTTCTGCCTCTTCTCTGAGTTTTCAGACCTCGTGAATCTGGAGATGTGCCGGGAATCCCTACTAGCAGGTTTGTATTGACTGAATGATTGGCCGGTGTGTGCTTGGCAAGTCTAATGAGGTAACAACCACAGTTTGCTTGGGCGACACCTCCAGATTAAATTGAAGGTTTCACAGGGATGTCCATGTCCCCAGATAAAAGAGTGATAACCCATTCAAATGTTTTCATTAGGGGAGGAATGTGTCTTGTTATCTATGCCTGATAAGATGAAAAGTCCCCATAGAGAAGTAAAGGATAACATATGGAAACAGTGGGCCAGCCAACAATCCGTGCACCAATTCCCCTGCAGTAGGATATTTGTTATCCTACTGGAGAGAAAAGCTGGTTTTGTCCTCTGCAGCACACGTGTAGGTGTGTGTGTGTCTCTATCTATATGTTATGAAGAGAGATGAACTCTGCAGCAGTACATAGACGCAATGCGGGCTGGCCCTCGAGTTCAGAATTCATCCCCAGACTTTCCACATACAGTACATCATGTCACAACAAGACCACAGAATCAACGAACTTCAGCTCTTGCGCACAAACGCACTCACATCTGCGTGAGCTCTGATTAACTACATGGATGCAATTAGCTGAAGTAGACCACACTGGTAATGCAGTTCCTCCCAGTTGTATACAGTTAAATAGTCCAATACAGCTATTAAGCCAGGACAAATGCAAGACAGAGATTCCCAAGCACGCCCAATATGCAAAATAATGAAACACTATCACAAACATGAGTAATATCTGGACTGAGACCAAGATGATTGGAGCAATGTTGGAAACATCTGGATATTAAGCACTTTGGAGATAATCTGTTGAAAGGGGAAGCATACCATCAGAAATGAAACAGCTCTGGGGTTCAGATTAAAAAAAAAAGTGTTTATATAAGCAAAGAAAGTTGACTAAGAACATATGCTCATGTCTCACTGACTTGTCCAGTCACACACATGGAAGAGTCACAGGGATAAGTGGCTTAGCACAACAACATCTCAGCTTTGGATTCAGAGGTCGACAGAGAGCATTACCTCTTTCACTTTATCTCTTCCCAGTCAATCCAAGATTCAATGCTGAAGATAAACCGCGGGCTAACAATCAGTCCCATCATTGCCCAATTCAATTTTTCTGAGACCCTGCGGGAAATGGTTACTCACAGACATGTCTGATTACCTCTATAGCGATCCCAGTCAAAATGAGGGTTAAGCAGGTACAGTACAGGTAGATCAAGGGAAAGGAAGCACAACTTTGCTGACAGCAAGAATGTGGAGCAGTGTTTGTATTGTGTAAGATAACTTGATGATGAATGAAAATAAAATATTCATACAAAGATCATTTGTTACAAACATTCAAGGTGATGCCATGATCACTGAAGCAGGAGTATCTGTCTAACTGAAATTACTTAAGAGGTGAAACTATAAAAAAAAATTAAAACCATTCTCAAAAACAAAACTACGTGGTAACCAAGACCATTATGGACCATTATCTATGTAAAATCCTAGATAAGCACAGAGCATAGATAAAGGCAATCAAGAAGTACAATGACTATTAGTAAAATTCTGAATATTTGCCATGGGGTTGTGTGCTCTGCCATATGCAATGCAAAGGAATAGCTCATTAAAAGTTTGCTTTTGGGAAAGAAAGAATATTGGTGATGTGAAAATGAATTACAATAAAATGACAAAAAAGAGGAAAATTTCTCAAAAGCTAGAAGCTGCATATCAAATATCCCAAGAGCAACCTCCTTGAGAGGAGTGGAAACTCATTTCACAATGTCTACACTTCACCTTACACTCTATGTCCACCATTTATGGCTATCCGCCATAAATGGACTCTGTCACACCAATTAGTGGAAACTATCTACACAGAATGTTTCCTCTTCTTTGCCATTGTGCTTGTGATCAATTCTCCATAGACCAGAAAATCTATAACAGGAGGCTTAGTCACAGTCAAGGCTATAGGTGTATTTGCGGCCCATGTGGCTTTAAGTAAGGAATCCAATAACACTATGTGCAATCATTGGCTTGTCAGGTTTTATTATACTAAAGTACCTGAAGGTTGGTCCACTCACCACTGCTGTTACCTTAAATGTTTAGCTGTTTGGTTAATAGTACACAGAAAGAAAAGAGGTATGATGGGAGGTAAAACCCTTGGCCTTCCTCAGTTACCCCAGGACATGTGTCTCCTCCTCTGCATCTTCCTTTTTCGTCTCATACAATCTGTCTTACTCTTCTGTGTATCTCTCCACTGTTCCCTCTGTTTGTCTCTCCCCTGGTTTTTGCTGTCTACATCCGTGTCTCTGTCCTAGGGATGGGATGTGTTTACTTTTATAACACGTAATCAAAACCAAGTGTTTAAGTCCTCTCGTCTCTATTGTGCTTTGCACCACAAACCATTCACCTCAACTACCTCCCTATGACTTCTGTTTAGTGTAAGGATGTCACACTTCCTGTACTGGAAAAAAAACAATGCCAGTAAACAAAATCTAGGCAGCAATTATCTTTCCACAAAAATGTATTTAGCAAGGCAAATGTGGTATATATAAGTATTTTGTAGGAGTTAGCATTGCATATTCACAGGAAATAACACAATCTCTCTTTGACTCTTTTTCTAGTCACATCTCCTGACTTCTACATGACTTTCTCCACTGTTTTGTCATACCACCTTCCTCCCTGAGGGATCTTCATCCCACCATATTAAGAGTGGAAATGTATCTGCCTCCATTGTAATTACAAACCCACTGGAGGCAAAGCTTCTTGATCTCTGCTGGATCCTCGCTCGCTTTTCTTTTTTCCTTTTATTTACTCACCTCTCTCAGTCGAGAGGACAGACACATGCTGAGTTATCGGTTCTGTTTTTCTTCCCCTTCTGTTGGGCATTTTTGCATCTAATATGCCTGAAATTACAATAACATTTAGGGAAGTAATAAAACAACAAAGTAGAAGGGGAGGGTATTTCAGAGAAAGAAAGAGAGGATTTCTGTTCCATGTACAGTATGTGTTGCATATGAGAAGCTCTAAAAATGCACGAGGTAGAGTCAAAGGCTGGAAGCAAGCCTTTGTTTACTGTTAGCCTCGGGATTAGCCATCTCTACGCACCGCGAATCCTCCTTGAGGCCAAAGTGTTGACTCGCAACAGCCCAGGACGAAGACATGATAGTGGGGGAGAAATTGCTTTCTGCAGCGATGAAATGAAAACTGCTGAAAAGAAAACAACCGTCCCCGCTGTCCCATGAAAACAGGCCATTTAAAGCCAGCAGACTCTGCTGCGGTTTGAACGCAGAGGGGTTGAGATGAGGGCAAGCGTTTGATGACCCCGTAGTGATCTGTAACCAAGATGGGTTAGGCAAGTACTGTGAGAAGTGTGGCCTACCAACATCCCACAAAAACAAAAACACACACACAGGACAGCAGAGAGGAAGAAAACAAGGCGGAGGTGTATCTGTTGTGAATTTGTGCATTGTTTCCAGAGTGTGTCGTCTGTTTCAAATCCATTCAAGGTTTTTTTTTTTCACTGTTGACTTTGTGTGCAGTTCCTGGAATGCCTCAGACTTAGACAGGTATTATAAACAGTGATGCAATACAAAGACAGATCAGCCGATTGTAAATGGATTTACTTTTTCCTTTTTTTTCTTTGGACTACGTAGTTACATCACAGGCTACCCAGATGAGAAAACCCATTAATTCTATGTCTTTATTTCAGCTACTTTATAAATTTGTTCAACTTCCATAATACTATTCACTATAATCGATCATGGCTCAATGACTATTACTGTATGTGAATGCGGAATATGCACAGCATTGATCTTTGGCGTCCTGTGTCTGATCTCACTCCCCACAAGGAAGTGCCAGGCTCAGCACAGCAGGGAGTTGGGAGTGATGATAATAATTTCCTCCCTAAGGGAACACTGACTTGTAGCGTACAGGTGGTTACTCGGTGGAGGTGGGACTTTGTGAAATGCTGCATGAACAGCAGAAACAGCAGCAGCAAGCAACACAATAGCTCTCAGGTGAGCGGCGTGGCAGAAGGCACAGATAACATAAGTACATCGCCATGAACAAAATGGAGCATTGGATGAGCTGAACTGAGCGCCTGAGACTCAGAGACTTTACTACAAAATAAGCAAGAATGTTGTTGTCTAAACACAAACAGCCATCTAAGAATGTCATACAGTCTAGAATTTACAAAATTATCATTTAAGTCATAGTTGTAAAATCATGATGTCGACTTTTGGCACTTGACAGTTTTCAATACCTGGTGCTGTGGATAATTTTCAGTGGTTACGTAAAGAACATTGAGGTTCAATAGTCTTACACAGCTACTATATGTCTGGTGAGACTACAGCCGAGTATTTTTTAGTCTGAGGATACTTTTTTTTTTTTGCCACTCAGAAAACCAATGACCGTGTTTTGTCAGAGGAGGATGAGAGTTGCTTCATGTTAGTCCAACTTTGGGGAAAATCAGCCCAGCTTAGGTCAACAGCTTGAAAAGAAAAAACCCAGACACTCCTGGGTCCTGTCTGTGGATGCTGATGGCGGGGACAGAAAGATCTGAAATGTTCCCAAAAATTTAGTGAGACAGACACATGAAACGGAGCCCCACCACAACTAGAACCACAGCCACAGCATTTATGTCTGTCTTGTGGAATGTTCTCTTGTTTTCGCTTCCTGTTTGTGTACAACACATTTTAAAACGCCCCGGCTACTCTTTGCCTTAGGTGGTGGTGGCATACGCGATGACAGTGGTAATGGTGATGTTTGTCAGCAATGGCGACAACTGTGTAAAACAAGTGAAAACAGTGATTATGACTGCAATGCTGCAACAAAATGATGCACACACAATAGTTCGAGCACTCAAAGATAATTTCCTTCCCCCTTGCTGAAAAGCACTGAGGTCTGAATGAATGTGTACCTTGATATCACAGGAATAACATAAAAGGAATGCCGTGCACAACCAGGAGACAGCATACAGTGATGATTATCATATCTATATCCAATCCAATTTCTTCACCCGTTGCATGTAAGCGCTTCAGGGGAGTCTCAACATGTTGGCGAATAGGCAGCTGGGAATTTAAGTGGTGTGTATGTAAGATGAGAGAGCAGCAGAATTTTGTAATGGAAAATAAGAAAGAACGGGAGAAAGATTTGGTGTGAAGCCTTGTAAATACATTTATTAGAGGAAGAAATAAAGCCTGCCAAATCTTTGTTTCCGGTTTTGTGACTGTGACAGCGACATGACGATAATGAAATTCCCCAATTTGGCTCGTGCCTGAGTTCCAGTCACACCCCGAACGTTACATTAGAAAACCAGATCGCACCAATAAAGTCAAATCAAACGGATTGCAGAGCAGCAATTAATTCCAAGGATAATGACAAGGGAAGCCGTCCAAAAGTATCTCTACCTCAATTAGTCTCTCATTGCACTGTCGATGCAGAGGATGGATGAAAGAAAAACAGATTAAGTTGCAGAGAGGAGAGAGGGAGGGTGAAAGGGAAGAGATAACGCGGGGAAAGGAAGAAATAGTGAGTGATATACACTATGAGGGCTTGAAAGGAAAGAGTGTGAGAAAGAGGGAAAGATTAAAGGGAAAAGATAGAGAGGGGAGTGGTGGGAGGGGAGGGAGTTGAAGAAAGAGAATTTGCTCAGTGCATAAGAGCTTCCCTGATAATAACAGCCATTAATGGACACCAGAGAGAGAGAGAGCATTTAGAAATGAGAAGCAAGACAGAGAAAGCGGAGAGGTATTCAACAAACAAGCTAGAAGAGAGTGGAGCATCACGTGACAAGGAGGAAGAAGACATCTGGTGTACTCACAGCAGTATGGGCCGGGCAGTAGGCGTAGCTTGTATGCGTGGATTGATGGTGGTGATGCGGCTGCTGTTGGTGGGATAGGTAATGCTGCAGACTAGCGTGGGTGAGGGAGGGGCCGCTCCAGGCCCCATGACCTCCGCTGCTACCAGTGGTCCAACCGGAGCCAAGGCTTGAACTCATGGCCGCTGCCTTACTGCTGTGGTAACCTCTCACCGCCGCACTGGGCTGATGGGAAGGAAACGATCCGAACAAAAGGGAGAAGGGAAGCGGGGAAAGGGAACAGGAGGTTGGGGAACAGGGAAATGAAAGAGGTTAGCATGGGTGAGAGACAGAGAAGAAGACAGAGACTGTGTGGGAGTGCAGTGACAAATGTTACTGACAAGAATATCACTAGCATAACTGCTAGCAGCCTGCACTCTGCAGCGGACAGGCACTGACAACTGACTGCCTGTTTGCTGACCTGCATCGAAAGAGAAAGCAGGATGTGGTGTTGATCTAAAATCTCCATACCAGCATCAAGATTGTTCTCACACTTTCTTTTCACCCTAACTCACTTTCTCCCTCCCCTTTCTCTCCAAAAGCACCAGATGTTGTGAAACCCCCTTCTGTCATGGTCGAAATGTGTTCTTGCTGGAAAAGTGCTGATTGGTTTGATAAGATGCTTGGATTACAGGCTGGCAATGGGCTTCCTGGTGTGGCATTATGTATTGGGTATCAACAGGGTCCAGGAAACACAGGGCTGAATCTGCTGACAGGCTGGCTTATGCTGCTCTGAGATGGGTTACCTGGGCTGTCATGGCCATTGAAGCACAGAAAAAAATATAGGACACACAGCGAACACATGCCAATCCATGGCACTTTAACAAGACCTAGGGCAAATACTGTAGTATTAGCAAACTCCGCTCAGCAGTGCCTCTTACTGTTTGTTTTAACCTGCATTAAGTCTCCAAACAGGAGGTATCACTCTATCAGGTAAATTCTGAAAAAAACTGCTAGTTTGTGGGTCACAGAGAGGTACACCTGCCTCCAAAGAAAACCATGTATCCCCAAATTTGGTGATTTAGCTTTTTTGAGGGGGTTGATTCTCCTACAACATAAGATGAATAAATCTGATAAAACCCATTGAATTAATTGTCACAAGGCCAAAAACAGGGCTGTTGTTACTAAGCTTTGTTCATGCTTCAATAGACTATGCACAAGTGCTTCTGTCTATACAACTGGGGGTCTGTGTACACAGATGTGTTGCACACAGGCACACTTAAAAACAGGATGGCCACCTCACGACAGCAAGAAGAAGAGCTCCATTTGTTGTATTTAGCTGAACAAAAGCTGAAAAAATGAAACTGGTGTGTACAACTGCTTAATGAGAGAAGGACCAAGGATGTGCAATACAGCACCTACGCACAATACTAAACAACCATCCAGTTTGCTTTACAAGCACATGCATTGTTGGCATGCTTGTAGTAGTTCATATTGTCACAAATTTTTGCCTGCGTGTGGATGGAATTTACATTGTATTGACCCTTGTGGCCATGCGCCTGCAGCAACCATAAATTAGCCTTTAGCTCATGAAAAGTTAGATGTTTTGAAGAGACATGTTTTCATTGGACAGCAACAAAATACCCTTTAAAAATAGTTACAAACAATTGAAACAACATTTCTGTCACTCACTATGGTAAAATCCGTCAGATGGTTACAATAAAACAGAGACTGAGTACAACTCAAACCACAAGTCTTTACAAACACACTAACTGCTGAAAAAATTAGAGACACAAACATGGGTCCTCAAAACTTGTCATGGTGCATCATTCTGTAGACAAAACAATCAGAGACTACTGAATGATGAAAATCATCATTAGTTGCAGTCCAGAGTGAGTGTTTAATATAATCTGAGTGTATAAAATGAGAATCCTGACAAAAAATAAAAAGAATTAATTCTTAATAGATCTTAATAGATTATTTATGCTGCTCTGATCCTTTTAATTCAGATTTCTCTCCCTTAGCAAAAACGTATGAAATATGACGCAATCTAAAGACCATCCTGCAATGATTTAATTTACATGTGTGAATGGTGTGCAGCCTTAAGACAAACCACCTTGAATGAAGCACAGCTGTACATCACTAGTGAGCATTAACAGTCCCCTTTAGCCCCTGTAGGATTTTCACTGAGGTCAGAGGCCATCCCACACAGGGGAAACAGAGGCAGAGCGATAGCAGCAATGTAGACTCACAGCTGTGCTCAGAAAGCTTGCCAGTCTCGTATTCTTCATCACGAAAGAACCGGAGGGGGAGAACGTAAGCCAAAGTTCAGCCTAATACATACAATATATAACGACAGGTTTAGGGTTCATGTTAATATAAAACAGGAGGAAGCAGTTTCCCCCAAAGCAGGATAAATGCGTTTATACAGTACAGCATAGAGTCCATAGAGGAGCAGGAGGGAGGCCCACTCGTGTAATAAAACCATAGGTCCTGGGAAAAAAGAGACAAATATGCGAAGCGCTGATTTTGAATCACCAGGTTTTGAACCATGTAAAAAAAAATGGAAACTTCAGCTGCAAGAAAAAAAAATCAAGCATGTTTGTATTTTCTCCTGCGTTTCTCAAACATACTGAGTTGTTATTTTCTCTCAGGCCTTAAATGAAAGACTTAGTCACTGGGTCAGAATTTGAGAACTGTGCGTGGGCAGGATATATTGTTCTAAAAACACATCAGCATTTACAGCTATGCCTCACTGATGCAAGTTATCAAGTGCTAAGAGACATCTTGGACTATTATACAGCCGATGTAAAAGCCAGAGGGGAGGGAACAGGCCCAAGTATGGTACATTAAGCTGCATGGCCACAGCCGCTACTTAAACGCAACTATTCACCAGTTCATAGAGTTTATGTGCTGCTCCAAGCCATGCAGCAACCTCCATTGGCCTTATAAATGAGGATTATTAAGCCAAAGAGGAGGCATTTAGAACTAATGCATCAACGTGTTACAAAGTGTTTTGTTTAAGGCCCTATCTCAAGGGAGAGATACATTTTAAATATGTTCCATGCATTTAAGTTATATGCGATAACAGAGCCACTGATGAAAGCGTTTTAAGGCTGGGTTGCTATGCCGCTTGAGTGACAAGATATTCGCCCTTTATATCACAGGGGTGGGGATGTGTTTTAACATGAGGCTGAGATCCGAGGGTCTTGGCATTCCTCGACTGGAATGCATGATTGGTCCCCAGACTCAGATTCATGTCACAGTCTTTCAGCGGCTCGTCAGAGAGCTACACTCTGCCCATATTTCTTCATTTTATGTAAGGGCCAATCAGATCTGGTTACACAAGGTTTTTCCTCCTCTGAGGGGGAATGTTTTACATGCAGGCAAACAGATGTGTGTATGAGCTGGCTATTGCCTACCAGCATTGTTTTTTGTCTTTTTTTTTTTTTTTTAACAAAGGCAAATCACATCCTTTGTGTCTGTACTGCTCTTGAATATCTACCTTTGTGTGGGCCGGTTCAAGTTCTACACTACAGGAGAGAGAACATCTTTGGAAAGTGGGGACATTTTGGCTGTTTGATGCCTGTTAAGGTTTCAGTTCTTGGTTTTAGGGTTAATAAGGTTAGATTATGTAAGGTTTAGGTTAGGGTTTGGAATGTAGCTGTGATTCTGACAATGGCTATGGCAGTATGACAATGAGAGCACATACGACCATAGACCTTCAGCTTAAATAAGAGACTGGAATGTGTTTGTAGCATAGTGTAGAAAACTTCATCAGAAAATATGAAATCTGGCAGTGAATGCTTGCTCTGTGTCATACTATTGTTATTCTTTGCTCTGACAGCTTCTGATTAGAGTCCAAATTTTGCTAACTTGAACCTCTATTACATGAAGGCAAAATACTTGAGCAGCTGATTGTGTTTTGACTATTGAACATTTGATATTTGCCCTCTTTTCTTAAATCATAATAGAGTTTTCTTGGAGAAGAATGTTTATATTTGCATTGTATTATATCTGTATTTATTTAATACTTGTATTGAAAAATGTCAAAGATACCCAGGCTTAAGGAGCTACAAGTCAGTCTACAAATGTATTCTGAAAAGAGCTGCATTGCCCTGCTCCACAGCCACTTCACACATTAATATCTCTTCTAGCATGTTAACCTCTGATCATAATACATGCCACAAACAGAGGGATGAGGATTATTTTTATGATACAAGATATTCATTTAGCTTACCAGAGAAGAGAAATGTAACTACTATAGCAAGCCAGGACATTATCGGCACCATTTATTACTAAACATGCAAGTCGAGGCGGAATAATGCTTCACCTTCAGCTATGAAAAAGTGAGTGGAGGTTGTGGTGCCATTAATATGCTGAGATGAACCAGAGCATAGCACCTCTCCTGGGTCCATTTTTCACTGGTTAAGTGATTTCCTTCCCTCTCTCTCCCTGGTGACACTGCATGGTTGAGGGTGTCAGGGGATGGACCTTTGTGAATTACAGAACCCTTGTGTGTCCTGCTCCGCATATGTAAGTGGTGTCTTTATATAATGTGCTGCATGAGAGGGTATCAAACCATGGGTCAATTTCAATTCAGTTACGCCGGTGCAAAAGGTTGATTTTCTTGTCCACAGGTGAGATTTTTTTTATTCAGATAACTAATGCACATTTGTCATTAAATAAACTGAATAACCTGACAGATGAACTGTGATTTTAGTGCTGTAGAACCCAGTAAATTAAATCTAGCCGGGGTTTGGCAGTAATGGCTGTGTCAAGCCCCTTGAGATGGAGGTGAACAAAGTGGCCTATCTTCTGATTCCTGAACTGCAAAGAACGAAAACACTGCTTCCTCATTCGCAGGACTCATTTCTCTGTGAACACTGTATGACCCCATAACTATGATGAAACCTCCCCACGAGGTTCCCTCTGAGGAATAATATGGTCACACTGAACAATTCCTTGCTTTCCAGGAAATATTTTCACCATGAAATCTATAACACAATAGAACAAAAACAAGCTCTGGTAAGGTGTTGAGGAAGCAAACTGTGGCCTATTGCCGAGACATCAGATTGCTTTTGTATTACAGAAAGTTTAACAGGAATATACTTCTTTATGGCTCTCTGTGAAATTCTACAGTTTTATGGTTTCCGCTAGGTATATTGACTTTCTTGGGGGATGAATCAAACGCCCTAAGGCAACAGTTTGTCTTTTGTTATTCGTTTGTTATTTTTTCTTGACAACTTATCTAATTTTATCTTATGGTGTAACCTTAATCTCAAGGTGTACTACTAGGCATTATGACTAATAGTCTTGTGTCTGTGATTTTTTTCTCCTTTCTCTACACATTTAACAACACGGTACTCCTGGTCTGTGATTATCTGATTGTCCTGAAGGCACTGTGCCCCACAGCTGTTGTTAGATACATGGGTGCTGCGAGGCAGAAATGGCGATTTCCCACAACACAGATCCAAATCTAAATGTCCTGGTTTCCTGTTGGCCTAACTGTGCTTTATCTTTGCTCATCCCCTTTTTTTCAAAGAGACTGGAGAGCTGCCAAAAAGGCCCCTTTTCCTCTCTAAGTCATCTCCATATTCCCATTTCACATGACACATATGCACAATAAGAGACAACCTCCAGTGGCACAAAACTGAGTCTCACTCAAAAACCCATCAAATGAACAAAAATGGGGTCCCTAAAACATGACAACAAACAACTGAATAACCAAGTGGCAATGCATTTTTGAAATGAAGGTTCAAATAAATGGTTTCAGGGTGAGAGGCTTCAACACAGGGACCAGGAAAGTCATCCCAGATGGCATTAGTTAGGGGATATTGTCTTCTAGAGGGCCCTCCACGCCTGGGTGCTCCGTTTGGCCGGCTATGAAAGAGATGCAGCTTTCCTTTGGCATCTCTGATGACTGACTTCCTGGAAGCTGTGTTGCGTGAAATGGCCTCCTCTGTACCAGTCGCTCCTCTTTGCCAATCCTCATCCCCTCACACAAGTCACCTTCCCGCCGCTGAGCACGAAGGCTTTGACTGTCACTCCTGGCAAAACGCAGCAGACAGAGGTACGACAGACTCTGTGGGTCTCCAGCAGTTCCACCTACAATCCCAAATGGCAACCCCCTGTTCACCCACCCTCATCTTCTCTCCAATCCTCAAGGACCAAGTTCAAGCGTAACCAAGGCAACGCGGCGGCAGGGCATGTCTGGATTTTGGCACGTGAGGAGTCTGACAGGTTTCAGGCTGCTCTCATTTGAAAAAGAGAAGGAGTGAACGAGTGAGAAGTTACCCCCGGGGCCTCCACACTCGGTAGCGCCAGGGCAGACGGGGCTGGCGAGGCCAACACCACGCACTCTGTCTCTGCTTCTCTCATTCTCCTTCTTTTCCTCTTGACTTCTTCTACTAACGCTCTACGAAAACACTTCTGCAATCTAAGATGAGAGTCTTGAGGGACACGGAGTAGGTGGTAACCAAGGCAACTGGGTCATAGGGTGACATTATACCAAGCATGGCTGACAGCCACTCATACAAGCGGTACAGTGCTGTACTTGGGGTCAGCTGTGCTAAGTTTAAAGTGTGGTGTGTACTGTTAAGATTCCTGCACTGACCTCAGTGTGACTGTGAAATCTCTATTGACTGGAGTCCCCACACAAACTGCTGTGACCCTACCTGTTTAGAGGCTATGCTTTAGTCTCGAGAGAGGAACAGAATACACAATGTACCCATCCTCAAGTCATGCACTGTTTTCAATTTCAAGTATTAGGTGGCACAATACACTGTTTATAAATTCCAGCTCATAGTAGACAGTGTTTACTTCTTTAAGAAATCTGTTTTCATACCAAATACTGCTCTGAGTCTTTTGAGGTGTTGAAAGTAGGGAATAGGATGTGTAGTGGAGGTGCAGAGAGGGCACACACAGAGACAAAAGAGACAAAAGAGGACAGAAGTCTTTGACCTCTGAGAATCTTTGATGAACAATAATATGACCCTTCCACACTCTAAGTAAACCTCAAAACTTTGTGTGTCTGTTATCCTTCTCTCCAAATATTTTCCTTGGCCTGACACATGTTTATGCTCTGATGAACCGTGAGCCTGGGGGCTGCTGCTGTGAAGCGGATGTAGAGGCCCAAATTTGCATCTTGACATCCTATGGGAAGTAAATGGAAAGACAGGGGGGGTGGGGGTGGGGTGGTCAGAATAACAGACAAACTCACTTTAAGTGTCCTGATTTCGATAACACCTACACCAAGAAAACAGATACAGAGGGTACTCCGCGCTCCCTTTCCTACTACAGTCCCTCGATCCCCCGCTATGCTCGGACTAACAAGAAGCAGCAGCATCCACCCCCTCAGTGGAGAGGGATCATAAACATTTACACAGGGGTACTTCAGGGGGAGATGAAGGCCTAATACTGCAAGTCAGGGGCTGGTGCAAGGATGGATTAGAAAGTGTTGATATTTTAGCCAGTTCATCAATTAGCTGATCAAGAGAAATTTAGTCAATTTGTTAATCAATTGTGTGAATAAATGATTTGGATTTTGAATAACTGATCTAATATTTCCATGGGTCCTCTTGGATTCTAGTAACTAAGCCCCAACTCAAGTCCAGTTAAAATAAATTGCCATCTAACTGGGTCAAAGTAGGTCTTGGGTCTGTATGTCAATATGTCACACCTCAATGGATCCAAGAGGAGTCAGTATCAGGTCTGATCACATGATGCACCACTGAGATGGGAGAGAGAGAGAGCTGTGAAGTATAAGAAAAAGAGTTAGCCGTACTATTGAGGCCCACTGATCTGAAGACACCACCTCCTACTCTGGGAAACTGTAAGAGACATTGATAGGCTCAATTATTAATTGAATAAATGATTGAAATAACTGAGATAAATTAATCATTATTTACAGTAAGATAAGTTATAAAATAAAGATTTGTTGTAACTTAATATGGCACTTAAGTTTCAGTCATTTATCACTGAATGCAAATAAAAGAAAAGTGTAAAAACCTTCCACTGACTGTGAAACACTAAGAACACCAAATATATGTTTTGAATTACAGTAATCCAGGATGTAATGCACAGTACTTCAACCTGAGACAGGCTGTTAATGTCTGCTGCTGAACTATGATTACAGCTGTTTACCCACTGGGGCAGTCGAGCTGTGTCTGAGTGGATCACACCTCCAGACAAATGCTTTCACACTGACATTTTAGTCCTCCTCTTATGTATGCTTTTTATACACCCACTTCTCGGGCTCTGTCACTTTGTCTGTTCACCTCGCTCTATCACTGTCTCCCTTTGTCCCTCTCTCTCTTTCCATCTTTCCCTCACTCTCTCTCTCATTCCTTCCATCACTCTATAAACTGTGTGGATGATGGATGTCTCTGATTGCCTGAGGCCTCTGAGTCCAGCACACTAAATCCCAAGTGCTGCTGGGAGCTGTGTGCCATTAAAACAACACCTACATGATGCAGAAATAGCCACACATGTAAGTGGCTCTGTCCTCTGTTCACTAAGTAAACAGAGGACATAGTTACAGTAATCATTATCGGATGATTTATCTTGATACAGATATCACTCAGATCATTGTTCTGTATTCATGCATATAAGCCATGTAAAATCACAGTAAAATGAGTGGTGGTACTATAGAAAGCACAGATATCTACACAGTGCAGCTTGCGGCAGGACAAGGCAGCACTTAAGTTTGGCTGTGTTTCTGTCATTGACACATCTGTCCTAGCAGCCCGAAGTGAGAGGACGGGAAAAAAGGGGGGGTGAGAGGACATGAGCATGGCTTTGAGGTGACGTAGAGTCTTCCATGGCAGGCTCTTGTTTGTTTGTCAGAGGTTGTTTAAGTCTGTGTCTGAGTGCTGAATGTCTGTTTGACTAGAAGAAAGAAAGAAAGAAAGAAAGAAAGAAAGAAAAAGAAAGACAGAAAGAAAAGTCTTTGTTTTTCTGAACATCCAATGACAAGGCCAATGAGGAGGGCCTTGCATAGTATCTTCCACTCCCCCCCCCCTCTACTTCTGCAGTGTCCTTGGCTCTGTGTTCTCTCCAGATGGGCCCTGGTTGCTGCAGCACCTCTCAGGATGACGTGGACCCCAGCTGTCTACTGCTGCTGCTATTTCTAGGCCTGTACCCCTTTTCCACCTCAAAGAAATCTGATACCACCTTCAAACACGCACATCTGTCAGCCATCATGGACCATACTGTGCATCAGAGGTGCAGTTACAAAGAAAAAAGTTATTTACTTATATGATAAAAGAAAATGAGCAAAAACAGCTCTTAAGCAAAAAATCTTTGTGTATTTATTGTAATGGGGAATCTGTCATACTCTATTTTAAAAGACCACAGGCTGCTGAGCACATAGCACACCACACACACAAATGGAAACACAAAGTCATGTAGACACTCATACACATATGAATGATAACCCCAAACGTGGACAGAAAATGCCATTCTCTTCTATACAGATACTCCTTTCTCTTCTCAGGCTTGAAATCTCTTTTTTGTTTCGTTGTCTCCGTCAGATCCCTGTGGAGGCTGGAAATGAAGAATTAAGACAAGAGCACGAGAAAACAAACCAAGTTGCAACCAAGTCAGAGAACACCGCAGTCCTCCAATAACAACACTTCTTGATAAAAGTCTATTTTCTCTGCACACTGTCTCCACATGATGTTATCATTTTTCTTTAAATTCAATAAAGTCTTCTCTCTCCGCTCAGATGAAAACTGTATAGTTTTGAGATGAGCACAGTTTTGTGCAAGTTTCCCATATGAGGCCGCCCTCTGCAATATGACTTGCTGAAATGCTGAGGATGTACTGCTGTGAGAAGCTGTTATGAACACAGATCATTATTAAACCTTGGGCTTTGTTTTGATTTCCACTAAAGAAGAAAAAGACAATTATCCGCTGAGTAAAGAGAATTCTTTCTTTGGTTAAGAGTTGGATCAAGCTTTCATAATCACCCTCTTCCTATTTCCTCAGCAATCACATTTCTAAAGGACACATGCAAACACCCTCTTAGTCGCCCCCTGTATCTGCAACCTTGGGTGAGAACACGTAAGTAACCTTGAGGCCCAGGCAGAAAAACATTCAAGACACATTGACCTCAAATGTTTGGGAAGGATACGCAAAGGCCAGTTTTTTACTTCTGAATACAATGTTTAGCACAAAACATACTAGACCTGAAAATAAATGTGTATTGTGTGAATTTTCATATGCTTGAATTTGAAGAGCAAGCCACTTCAGTGAAGTGTTTACACTCCTTTTAGTGGACTTATTGTCAAATGAGGAGTGCACATTGGGTTTCTTTTTATATTACGGCAATGAACACCTTTAAAGTGGAGAGCGATTCCACAATGCGTCACATCTCATGCTCCGCTATCTCTGTATCTCTCTCCTTCAACGTATGAGAGACAGGATGTAAGGGACTGCGGTGAAAAAACGGTGAGTGATCCCATCACTCTGCACCCCAGTGGAGCATAACAGGCTGCGCATGTAGAGTCATGACCACATTCCAACTCCTCTCTGGACCGCTGACACAGGGACATGTCGGAACAGTGGCTCTTAGTCCCCCTGAGAGAGCTAGACAGCAATACTCAGCTACACCACTTGTCAGATCATGTGACCTTTTTTTCTCAAATGTTCTATTGGTTTGCAAGAGGGAAATTTGCTCTTCCTCCTGCCAACCTCCACATGAGGACAAGATCAGCCGTTTAGAGGTGGTGGTAGATATTTAATAATTTGCTCAAAGACACTTCAGCATGAAATAAAAGTCCTGCTTGGATATTGAGATTGAAACAGTCTTTCAAATCACCAAGATCCTTAGTTGCTTTTCACACCTTTAGCTTTACAGGCACTATCCAACTAAACAGTTATGGAAGATGCAGTTAAAAGCCCTAAAAGCACTAATGTGAGGAAGTAGCGGTGGCACTTGAACTTGCGTGCACTCAGTAATTAATTAAGTTAATTAAGTGCAAGCACTCATGTGCCAGCCCTGCGGTGATGGAGTGCAAAGTGAATATTTGCCGTTCATGGTGTTAGCGATAGTCCTCCATACCAGGAGCACGGCTTCCTGCCTCCTGCCACACTCGCATGAGAACGTGCTGCTCTGGGAACAGCACATGACAGGATGCTGAGCGCATCACAACAGTCACAAACACAAATCACAGGGCACAGGAGGATAAATAGGAGGCAGGCCATCAAGAGATACACATTACCGTCACAGTAGCCTAAAATAATGTATGGACCGCACTTTTCCAGTGAGTAGCAGGTGTGGCCAAAAGCCAGAACAAGCTTTATCAAGATGTATTTGTAAAGGAACATCATCTCTGTTAGATTTAGATCTCTGTACAAATTCAAAAAGCAACAATGCATTAATAATCTGAACATCGAGTAAGAGGTTAAAGATCTTTTATTGGTTCTCTTGGCAAAGGTTGCTGCTTATTGCCACTCATCAAATGACAAACACTATTTGGACGCAGGCATTTTAGTCAAACGCCAGTTCTGTTTAGTACATTGTGTTCTACAGTTTGAGCTGGTTGGTAGATCATGTTAAATGAGCATCATGTCATGCACAGTGTGGAAAAGAATGATGTGTCAACTAATGAGCATCACTTTCTGCTCCTGTCATCATTTCTCAGGGGCCAAATGATTTGGTGCACACTGGAGTGTTCACCAACATTCAGCAAATGGCCAAACTAACAATAAATCAGAAACCAGCGGGGGAGGGGATGCCCAGGAACACTGAGTCAGCTCGAGAAACTTCATGATTTATGCCTGTCTGAGCTATCAATCTCTGTAATTTAATCAGAAAAAAACGGTAATAGCTTCAGAATCCAAACGGCAAGTCCCTCCTTAAGTTCATAGGGTCTAATGAAACTATCATTTGGGGTTTTGGTTTATGTTTGGTGGTCAAAGTTTTCAGTGGCAAGATGCATTTCACTGCACTGCACAACACAAATCCTCCTACTGCAGAATGCCTCCTCTGGGGCTGAGAGGGGCATGCAGGCAACTGCAGATGGAGAATCACAATTTCCACAAGTCCCACACCCTGTTTTATATAGCCTCTCAAGCTGTGAAAGAGCCGAGTGGTTTGCTGCCACACTGAATTGAATTACTCACAGTACACATATGTAGCAGGGTATAGAGTTGACGTTCATGTGTGAGTGTGTGCACGTGTGCAGGCCCCCACGTGCAGAGTAACAATAAATATTGCAACAAGGCTTTTGACTCTAAACCCGTTTGAGTTTCCTTGTTTTTCCATCTTGCTTTATCATCCAAATCAGACCACAGTGCACACTCAGACCTCTTTTTGCACATCCTGTCTCTGGCAGATAAATGAGTGTGATTTCTTTTGACAGTACGGGTATGGAAATGGAGCCACAGGGTAAGAGAGGTGACATGATATAGACAACGAAGTCAAGCGACGAGTGGGAGAGAAACAAGGAGCCCCTAAAGTGAGATCCAAAAACAGGACTCTTGTTGATGTGCTAATCTGTCAAAGTACCAAAAGAAACTGATGTGACACAAAGAGGCAACAAAAAAAAACGACCCAGACATAAAAAGATATAGATACGTTATACGGATACACATACAGCATGAACGTTCACAAAAAACCACACTAAACGTAAAACAAGAAACGCAGGGACATCACACTCTTTAGTATTTTGCTGAGCTTCTGCAGTGATAGTATGAGTGAGCAGACTAAATTCTGATGTCGGGAATGACTGCTTGACAGGTCAGAAGCAGCTATTTGACAAGAGTTCAGAGAGAGTGAGAAACTGCATCCAAAAAATGCAGTGTGTGCTTTCAGAATTTGACCGTGTGGCCAAATCATTCCACAAAGCAAGGCCAGAGAGTGCATTAACTTGCAACATGGAAGCACCACTATGGTTTTTACTAAATATGTCCACTGGAAGGCCATTTGTCAGAGCCGCAGAACCTCACAAGTCGACAACATGAGCCGGCCTTCACAGGAGGAGCTCCCCGCTGAAGGGCAAAGGTCAGAGAGACAGGGCCAGGCTACGACAGCGTGAGGCACTCAGGTAAAGGCTAAGGTCACAACTTGAGGAAACCCAAGACATCCATCTAATCTTTCCTGCATAAATGTAGGAATCCATGACCTCTGCTAAACCACACAAGAAAGCGCTTGAGCAACAGAGAGAGTAGCATAAACATCATGAATCATTAAAGACGCTAATAGTGGATGGGTTGGGTCAGGGAAGAGGACAAGGAAAAGGGCAGCAGTTTATTTTTATCACAGAAATTGGAGAGAAATCAATAATCAAGAGCACATTCAAAAAACACAGATGATGAGGGATGGTAACTTCCAACATCCTCTGTATTTTATAAGATTTCCTGAGTTGAGAGTTGGGACTTTCACAGCAGCAAGGGCACATTATACTTCCACAGAACCAGTAGGTATCCAGCAGACAGGAGTAGAGTTGAGGAGTAGAGGACAGCTGTACAGGATACAGCTATGATAAATGTCCTACAGGTTGAGGGAGGTGACTAAGGATGACAGGGATGCCTAATGTGACTTTCATTAACGACACGGTACAGGCCAGAGGCTGCAGCAGGCCAAGTCCAAATTGAAAAGTGCTGAAGCATAACTGTGTCGGATGCCCAGTTTCCCAGCCCCATAGACTGATTGAATTCCTGCCTCGCCCTGTGAAAGAATTCCCAAGCTTTCCTTATTCCTGTATCAAGCAGGTGGGTTTGGCTGGTTGGGTTTCTAACTAACCTGCTACGAACACCAACAGTCATGTAAGTAAATTTTACTGACAAAATAGCGTATAATTAATGGAAGCTCTTATGAATATAACAAAATGTTACTGTGATTCCAAAAAGTCAGTATGTGACAGTAAAAAAACTCGTAAACAGACAACACAATTTTAATCATCATAAAACAGAAATGTTTATGACTGAATAAATAAATAAATAAGTAATTTCACTCAGATTTAAAGTCTGGCATATTTCAACCACATCACCCAAACTCTTCATCCTTAATTATTACTAATGCACTTTAATTTCACATATTGGTAAATGTGTTCACACATTTCCTCACACATCAGCTTTTCAGGGGAGTTAAAGGTCAGGAAGTTGAGGTTTGAGGATGTAGCATGATGCACATTGAAAGAGCAGAAAAAACTGTTTGCATAGATGTAGTGATGGGATGATATGAGGCGTCAGGCTATAGGACTGCTGCTAATTAGAGGTAGATTCTAATACAAAAGACTTCTCCAGCATGGAGGGCCTTGTTAGCTGACAGTCGAACCTAAGTGCTCCAGCTGAGGGGTTGGCTGGCTGCTGCAGACCTGTCTTCCTTCACTGACATCGATAGGGGCTCCACAGGAGGGTGAGGAAACAATGGTGTTGACAAGCAGTATCAGGCCTAGCAGCATGAAGGCAGGGCCAAACGATTCCATTTCCCAGCCAATTCCATTATCAGGACACACAGACTTTACTAATGCCTGAAAACAAACAATACACAAGCATCCTTCTAATTAAGCCCTTGAGTAGCGCTGCTTAGTGCACCGGCATATCTGTGTTGGATGCCTGCGAACAAGCTGATTGGATTCATCAGCACTTTTAATGTGCTCCTGTTTCCTCCCATGGGCCTCTAGAAGACTCCTGGCTGAATTCAATGGCCCATCCAATACTTTGCATGTTTAAAGCCTGAGAGGCAGATTGGGGTATTGAGGCTGTCAGTTATTTCCTCAGGAATACACAATCTGACAACAGCCCAAGTTGATGATAATGCAGACTAGAGCTAAACAAGTATGTCAACAATGATTATCTCTATGTATTGTGAAGCTAAATATTATAATCTGGATTTTTTTTTCCTCAAAATGATCAGACTCAGTTTAGACTCAGATCAGTTTTAGTAAACAAGTACACAGTTTTTATATATCTATATACCTAACTTCAACATATGTCTTACCATGTTTGATTTCAAGGTGTTCTTTTAAACTCTATTGCTGTTTTGCTGATCTTGAGCCAACCCTTTGGTGTTTTCATACCCAACACAGGGCACACGACACAAAAGTGAGAGGAGACATTTGAACAAGATGGAAGTTACTTGCACAGGTGCTTTTACACCTGTAGTTCAGTTCATCTGGTCCAAACTACAGGTGTGTAAACATGAAAGTCATACGGACTAACAGGTAATTCATGCATTGGACAGTTTTGTGACTGTCATCCTGCATCAATAGCACTACGCGGATCCACAATCAAACTCTTGTGACTGACAGTAAGTCATGCAAAACCTAATGTGTTTATTTATCTTCTCTGCTGACACATAGAGCTCACAAAGACATAACTGATTAAGAGTATTATTAGTCAAGACTGCAACTCAGCCACATTTTATGAATAATAACAACCAGGTAGAAGAAGGGGCAGATACTGTGAGGTGGCTGCATTTCACTTATATTTCAATGAGGAACTGTAAAAATACACAGTAGCAGAGTTCACTTGGAAGGAGATCAAAATGATCCTTTTCAGGTACTATCAGACCAGTTGCTTAGTCCATAAAGAGTTCAATAGGCAGCTTTCACAACAGCCCAGACCAAAGAGGTTAGCTGTGAACACAACCTGATACAACTGTAATGAAACTACAGTAGTCTGTAAAGTTTGAATGTCAGTACAGTAGTCAACATTGAGCTAAAAATTCTTGTATCTGTAATCCAGCACTCCTCTTAGACTGCAAGAAAGCCAACAAACACCAGGCTGTAAAATAGCTGTTCAATGTTCAGTGCTTCTGTGCACATGTACACAGATTATTTTATTATATAAAAGAGTTAAAAGAAATGTTTATCCCTAATTAAGTGATGAAGGTCCTCTATTAAATTGATAAGCACAGGCCATAGAGGATCTAAATGGAATGTTATTGAAACTAAAGTAGTAGTACATTTAGACAAGGAGAGTAATAAGAACAAGATACATCACTTCAAGTCAGTAGTCCTTTCTGACATAATAGAGATGTGGATTTGACCGAGTCCTACTTTTATTGCATTCTAAAGAGGTTGAAAATGAGAGCAACAAGTCATCATTCTAGAGAGGCTCTCTGTGTTTTCACAAAGATAAAGATGTTAATGACCAAAGACCAAGCAAGAGTGAGGGGTCAAGAAAGAGAGATAAACAGAGTGAGCGAAATAGCCTAAAAATGGTCATTTAGCGAGAACGCTTGAAAGAGAAGTGGACTCACAATACCCCGAGGAGATCAAAATTAATTAAATGTTGGATGGCAACACACATTCATACTGTCCGCTCTTTTTTAGAATGAAGCAAATTAATGAGGTGATAACCTGAGAACTCTCTTTGCTTTATTTTGAAGATGACTGTGACTCTTCCCTTTAATGCTTCATTTGATACACAGCAGTGAGGATTCATATCTTGCCTGCTTGTAATTCTTTGCTTTTCAGTTAATGAATTGTGCAGCTCCAAGGCTTGAGTGTGCTCGACTGCTTGAATTGACAGGAGGTGGTTTTATTCTTCTTGAAGGGCGTTATTGTGTATCTGTATCAGGTTAAACACAAACACAAATTCACATCTCTTAAAGAAAGTGATCTACCAATAAAGCAGGGCATAACATTATGATCCATTTTAACATCACTAGCTTGTCAGACAGCCAATGTTAATTCTGAACATTCAGTGATATGTTTTTATGATGACACATGGTAATCTGCACTTTTGATCAAAATAATGTTCATAATTAAGTTTTAACATTAAAGTATTTGTCTGTGGTCAACAGAGCTTAAGAGGCACTGGAGCAGCCAAGCTTCTTGAGAGTGTACTCAATATGAAAAGACCCTCATCATCAATTTAAAGCCATGTTCACATAAGTACCCTTGACCCCCGTCAAGTAGTTCAACTTGTGTAATTTTTCTGAGGTACAATGAAGCAGCTCAGATGGCCGCCCACCCTGAGTCCGGTTCTGCTCGAGGTTTCTGCCTCTTAAAAGGAAGTTTTTCCTTGCCATTGTCACCTAGTGCTTGCTCTTGGTGGGATTTGTTGGGTCTCTCTCTGTAAACACCATATTTTAAAGAGTATGATCTAGACCTGCTCTGTATGAAAAGTGCCTTGAGATTACTTTTGTTGTGATTCAGCGCTACATAAATAAAATTGAATTGAATTGAACTGAACTTCCACACATGTATTTCCTTAAGGTTCATTCTAAAGTTCAACAGCCCCCTCTGGTACATTTCTGCAAACCGGGCCAAGCAGTGGAGCAGACGGTGTGAGTCATCTGGAGTATAGCAACTGTACAGAGGAAGTACAGAAAGTACACCCCACTGTGGACCTACAGAATGTATAAATTAAAATGAATAAATCTTTTTTTGTGATCTGAGAAGGCCTCTCCACTTGATCCATTTTTTCTCCACCTTTCTGTTTCTCTGTCTAGTTGACAAATGCTATACCAGAGAGGCCTTAAATACACGGTAACTGTACATCCCACATGGTCAAGGAGTTTTACAATATTGGACTAGTAATGAGAACATTTTTGAATCCTCCTGCTCATTTTCCACCATACACACACGTGTAAGAGCCTTTCACCCAGGAATGTGCAGTCCTAGCCAGAGCCTGTCCCCATCAAGGCTTGTGGTTAGATTAGAGTTCAGTGTTTTAAAGGATATCTCAACTGGTCCACCTGAATATTCTGAATGGACTGTTTCCTCACTCAAGAAACTGCTTGAGAAACAGAAACCTTCTCCGTAATGGGAGTTGCCTACTGCACACTAAATGAAACGCGTGGTTAGATTAAAGTTCTAGGTAGGCAACCGACTGCCATCAGTCATATATTCAATTCATGACCCTAATGTTTTATTACATCTATTGACTCTCCCAAGGTGCCTGTAAACTGCCGGCAGAGAATATGGATACGCTTGTGCTGTGTCAGATTCTGTGTAGGTTAGAGTGATTATGTTAAAGGTCAGGGTCTTTTTGCACCTTGGTGAAGGAGGAATGTATTAACAATACTAATCGCCTGAAAACTATGCAACCCATACCAGTGACACCATTCCTCCAGACAATGGAAAAAATAGAGAGGAAGTGAGGAGGAAGAACAAAAGATTCTGAATCTGTACTTATAGTTGAGCATGAAAAGCAAAGACAGATCGAATCGATTGAATCTCTTTTGCACAGGTATAAATCTTATAATGACGGCAGAGGATGATGTGCTGTCGATGGGTGTTGGTCTCCTCCACAAAACATACACACTTTATGTGCACATCTCTGTCTGAGTACAGCTAGAAGGGATCCGACCGGTCCTCCCTCTCTCCCTGCCTTCCTCCTTCACTAGGGAGATAAGCACGTGAATAAAGGGGCGTTTAAGCTCTGCCACTTGTGGAAGGTCTCATCTAGCCTGGTGTTCCTTTGCTTCGTTGAGCGAATCCGAACACTGCTGAGATAACACTTTCTCTGACAGTACTGGTGTTATACACACTTCTATATAAGCGGCAGGCTTTGGGGAGAGGAAAAGAGATGGGAAGGAGAACAGGCAGTAAGCAAAGAGGAGGAGTTTAGTTAGGAGGAGGAGGGAGAACAGTATCTTTGTCATCATAACAAGGCAAAAAAAGCTGAGGCTTCATGGGATGCCTCCTAAGAGGGTGAATGTGACGCCCGCCTGCAAGCAGCAGACAGCAAGTGTGTCAAAAACAAGGCTGACCACAAAACACACAGGCAAAAGGCTAACTCCTATTTGTCCAAAGTTCAATTGATTCCGGCCAAACACAGTCTCTATTATTGCTTGCTAGTTCTTCAGACGAACAGGCGCACCGAACAGATACAGTCTGCTAACAGGACTCATCCTGCTGGCCTCTGTGCTCTCTACAAATCTCTGGCGAGAAAAAAAGGTGTAGCAGTAATTCCATTGCTCATTATTCTTCATTACAGAGAAAAGCACAAATAGATCATATTTGCTGTTAATAAGTTTCGGAGACAATTATCCCAGGTTGTTAAAATTAATCATTGTTACAGCCATAATCTCTGAAAGAATAGCAGAAGCCCGGCATTTATGGTTTGTTGTTTGGCTTATCTGGCGGATATCGAGCCAGCCTGTTAAACATTGAGATGGTAGTCTCACGATCGTTGGTGGTTACTTTCTGCACAGATGAGCCATCCAATTGTGACCTGAATTAGACACACAGAGAGAGAGGGAAAACACAGGCCTTTCTCAGACAGCCAATTACAGTAGGTTTATCTGGACAAAACTTCTTATTATTTCTGTATTGGAATCATATGACTGTATCAATATTTTTCCTCAGGTTTGTAGTGTGAAACTTCTCCTGTCTACATGAGGATATGAAAAACTTGGGAATTTCAGTCATTTCCTTGTCCTGAAAACCCTGCAGCAGCATTCTGTATTTCTTGCTGCTTGTTGTCCTAATTCATACGATGATTGACTACAAACATCAGAGGATCATAAAGATCTGATAGGCTTCATTGTAATCAAAGCAGTCTCTTTCACAGTCTTGCTGAAATAAGCTGAATAAAACATGCCTTAATCTCCTCAAAAATGAGAACATACAAAATACTTTTTTTTTTTCATTTCTTCTCTCAATGCATTTTCTCCTGTAATTACTTTATTGCAACGGATCTATCGGCTTAAATTAATTAGTAACTTCCTTTTTAATAGGCCTTATGGTCTGCCTCTTGTAACCAGAAACTAATAACAGTCATCTGCATAGAAAACCATATAAACATCCCAACTGTTTCACAGAAAAATACTAACATTCCATCGCATTTTTTTCTCGACTTTCCAGTCATGGATGGTACTCTCTTCAGGCGTGATACTACAGTTGAATCACCATACATATTTATGTTAAACTTGGCTGTTGTGGTTGGTAATTTTGTTAAACCTTTGCCTGATTTGTGTTGAGAACAGGACACCTGAGAGACATATGGCAGGAGGGCTCTGCAGATATAAGCATAAATATCCCCAAACCTGAAAAACATACACTCATGAACATGCTGCACACACAAATGCATGCACATACAATTTCTGGAGACCTGGGTTAGGCCTCTGAGGACTTTGTTAATACTCTGTATAATACCTCACATCACTTACGAGCATCTCTCCAGCAGGCAGACTCATTTAGAATGGATGAGCTGCTTCAGGCAGCTATAAGGAATTCTATTATTACTCTCAAAAAACCCAAGTATCTATGTGGAAATTATTCTCTGCCTAATATGTGAGTCTGCTGGATAGTTACATGATAATCCCAGTGTAATTAATGGTTCCTCCAGCAAAGGGATGATTAATGCAGAAGCAGGCATTGAGCACATATGGACTTTTAGTACCAACTATTGGAATATTTAACAGACATGTAGACAAACACACCTCATCTCCCACCAGCGTAAAAGAGATCACAATAACTGCAGGTAGATGAAAATGAGGGGGAAAAGCAAAGCATAAAAAACACATTAAAAACATTGCTCAAGATACTATTTAAGGTAGTCATAGTAAATGGGGTCCTCTTGTGGCAAGGATGGCTATGAATAAGCTTCCACTAATGCCAAGTGAGAAGAAAAAGATGGCAAAAAAGACATTAGTCTCTCCCTGTGAAAAAAAACATTAAAATATACTCCTTTCTTTATTTTTCTATAGCTATTGTTGAGAGCAAGAGCAATTTCATTATGAACAATTTCAATTGTGAATAAGTTGTTACAGTTTTAATGAGCCCTTTTTAAATGGTATGGTTCATACTCAGGGGACAAGAGCCATTCCAGTATTCATGACTTAACTATGATTCACAAGTCTTCACTCTCTGCTCCCAACCCTGATAAAAAGCTTTCCATGTACAGTATAGCTGTCTAGTAAGAGTGAAGCAATGCCACTACACTGTGTCTATGCATATTTAGGAACAAAAGAGTCTGTGCGTCTTTGTTTCTTGCTGGAAATAGCACTGCCTTGGCAATTTCTCACCCCCCCACCCCCCATTTTGCCATCTCACTCCCCCCCACCCCCCCAACCCCACCCCCCACCCCCCACCCCCATCACTCCTCTTTTTCCGTCTGTTATTAGCAGTTCTTTAATAATGAACCCAACAGGCGTCCTCTTCATTAGGCAGGCAGGGGGAGAGAGGCCAGCGAGCCAGGCTGACCCTGCTACTCTCTCCTCATTGGGGATCTGGCACAGGAATTTTAATAGGAGAGCAACACAGGCAGGCAGGTCAGTCCAGGAGACACACTGTGCATGCCAATCTGAGCTGACCAACCGGCGTGAACACAGCAAGTGTGCTGCGCTGCTAGCCTGACAGTCTGTAACGAGCGTGGAGGAAGGGAAGGGAGACGGGGGAAAGGGATGAAGGTGAGTGGGAAAGCGGTGGTGAAGGGATCAAGAGGGACAGCACTGAGGTATTGAGCAGCTATTCAGGTGAGAGGAGAGGAGGAGGATGGAAGGCCAGGGTGACAAGGGCCTGGTGGCAAACTGAGACAATCCCTGCCGTGCTTCTCATACTAATAATGCAGGTAGGGTTCTTGCTAATTGTCTTTTATTTATGCTTAACCTGATACTTGTTATGAGAGGGAAATATGAAAATGTGGATGCAAAGTGGGAACTGTTATGAAGCCTGTTAATCGGAATCTGACACTAAAAATGCTACTGGTGGATATCTCTCTCAGGAAACAGAATGAGTAGTATTTCATGTCCCCTAAACCAGACGCATGAGTGTAAGCTACATAAAAGGTGTGAGCTTGCAGTGGGCTTTTAGAGCTACTCTGCCAGGCAAGGTAATAAACCATTCACTCTCTTCCTCCATGCTTAAGCAGTCTGCCTTTGAGCTACACTTTATATCACCCATTTTAAAATTTCCCTGCCCTGAACAGCACAGGTGATTTGTTGTATATTCACCACTGGGCCTGTGGATTTTCTTTTTTAGCTTCTCCCCGCCGTGGTAATTGCCACGTCGACCTTGATGCAGATAGGATAAATGAAACATATCCCACTGTCAAGACTCTGCCATTAGTAGCGCCACAGAATTACCTTATTTCCTCTGTGGTCTCTGTAAACATTTCAGATTCTGAGCATGCCCCCCCATTCTGCAATACTTTCCACAACTATCTGAGGGAGAGCTCACACTGGTGCCTCATTCCAAAAGATACTGTATGTGTATGTAGCCAAACACCTCAGTCCTTTTTCACTATAAATTGTGCACACGAAGCTTTCAGCCAAGAGCAAAACAGTTCCTTAGGGAAAAGCTGAGACTGTTTGATAAACCAAAATACATTTTGTTGAGATTTTGAGATCAGGCTCTGGGAGAGAGAAATGACAGAGTGGAAGAACATCAAAACATTTCAGCCCAAAATAAAGTGTTATATAAACTTAAAGGGGCTGGGGAGTTACAGCAATACAACGCATCTTGTGCAAGATTACCAGTTTTGCCTCATCCTACACAACAACAATCCTGATCCTAGAGATATAACGCTCTTCCAATGGAAGATTTCACTAGTTCACTCTCTGTGCCTTACGCCCGTCATCAGCTTTCTCAGACTACTGTTACAACCAACTGTACCTCCGTCTCCCTTAGTTACTGTTGCTACACCTGTCAAGGTTTCCACTTGACCACAGGAAATATACCATTTATCATAATAATGGTGCTGATTTACTACTTGACATTCCTAGTAATTCAGACAGAGGTAGACACAAGCAGATTTCTCGCAGACAACCATCAATTCTGCAGATTAAAAAGAAACTGTTGCTACTGTTGCTTTCATGAGTTGGTTCAAAATAACATCTTCAGCTGATATTTCAATATATTCTGCTGACTTATTTTTAAACAAAAGTGGTCTTGAATATGCACATGATGGCTACATGCATTATATGATGCTAAAAGACTGGAGTTAAAGCTAAATGTCATCATGCCCACTAGTTAATTAATAGTCATTGTAAAAACATGGAAATAAGAAACTGCATTGTAGACATAGTTCATCCTTACTAACTTAACATAACACTTACACTGGAGCACACTTTTAGTTCATTCTTTATACTGTTGGATCGTTAATTTTTGGTTTCATAAAGATTACAAAAAGACATCTTCCTCCAAACCCTGAAATGCAAAGTCTCCCTCTTACTTCAGCTAATTCAGCCAGTGGAGAACTCCAAGGTTTTACAGACCTGCCGCGCCTAGTTACAGTTGCTAAGCTAGGATTGGGCAATCGCTGATCGGGGAAAGGTTTTAGCAAATACTCCATTTTCATGACAGAAATATGTTATCCAGTTATTTTTTCTCTGATTTTCTTCTTATATTTTTCCAAACAGGATGCATTAACAATTCACAAAGAAACCACACAGGCCTGCCACATTTTCAAACATAACAGTCACATATCTGCCTCAGCACCACTGAGGCCAACATTTTCTTTTTACAAATATTCAGATTATGTCAATAAATCTGCGGGAGGAACAATAACAATACACAAAACCAGAAAGAGCTAATAAAAATAAATCACCCCTCTGTAAACAAATTCTCTTTGACTCTGTTCCATTACTGAGCATCGATTGTGGCTCCCATATCAGACTATGGACTATGCTGGGTTCTGGTAATGCAGGTCCATACGGTGCATTTTTAGCACAGACAGCAGCTATATTTCAGATTGGATCACACTGAAAATCCATAAATACATCACTTGTAATTGTCCACAGCCTGTCAGTGCCACAATCACAGTCTGCTTTGTCATGTGTGGAGGACAGAGACTTTAATGAAGACCACGGTACTGGGCCTTCGTATTGTTCTCATTTCTTCCCCTGTCAGCTTTCCAAATTAAGAATGATGTTCCTATTTGTCTTGCAGTTTATTTGCTGCAAAATGGTTGATTTAGCTCAAACTAACACATGGTGTGCAGCTCCTCCCATTAGTCCCAAGGTAGTAAATACTGTAGTGAGAGCTGTTTTTGAAAGCGAGGGATGGGAAGTGGGTGGAAAGAGATGAAAACATCTAAGCAGTTTCATTCTTCATGAGATATCTGACTTTTGATAAAAAATGACACCTACTCTTTCAGAATGACTGAGAGCACAAAAACAAATTCCAGCACTTTTAAAGAATAGCAAACATTCAGACAGATATCCCCACCCTGGCATTTTAAATTTATTAGATAGGATTTCATTCTGGACTCCTGTAATGGCCCTGGCACAGGTGCTGCTGAAATCTCCCCAACTTATGAATCATCCAATCTACAGTATCTTTGTGCAATCACCAATATTATCCTGCTGACAGACTGTGGACGGTGGGTCATCAGAGGCTTTGAAATTGTATTCCAAAAACAAACTCTGATGGTCCTGGCCAGATGATGTAACTGCAAATTGTCCATTACAAAATGACAGTGACATCACTCCCGGATGAGCTCATAGCTTCACCATCAGCGCACGGAGTACACTTTGTCTCAGTGAATCCTTGCAATAGTCTGTAATGTTGGTACTGATGAAGATGAGGGGAGACAACAAAAAAAAACACTTCCTTGTAGGGTCAACACTAATCACCCACTCATCAGTTCAAACCAACAACAAAGCACAAAACTTAGCCTGTCACTGAACCACATCTAAACATCAGTTTTCTTTACCACTGTTTATAGTATTCAGTCATGATGTAGAGAGTGCTGATTTATACAACCACTCACTCTCAGCAGACTGTAAAAGTAAGACTGAATAACTTTTTAATGCTAACAGGCATAACAAGTAGCTCTGGAGTTAGTTCTACCCTGCAAATATGGACATCCTGGATACATCCATACACATTACAGATGCTTTACTTTCAACTTAGCTATTCATTTCTGATGAATGCCATAGTTTTAGCATACTGTACTGTATATAAATGATTCATATCTTTTAGCAAGCAGCATCTAGTAGACAAAATTCCTTTCTTTGATAATGTTCTTTCACCAAAAATGACGAAGGATGTTGAACTTGTCTCTGAGTGTAAGAGAGACTCCACCTTTGCACCAGTGTGTGTGTGTGTTCTTGCATGTGTGGGCGCATGCGTGTAAGTGCATGGGTGTGTGTTAGTGTATAGCATATTGTCTATGTGTTTCATCCAAGTCTCATATTGGTTCTGATGCATCAGATTACCCCATCAGAGTTTGCTCGTCCAGTGAGGCCATCAGTCCGACACTAATCCTCCTTTGATGAGTCTAGCTTCACAGGAAAAGCACTGACATTTCGTACTAAGGCCTTCTCCCTTTCCTTCTGCCACGCACGGACGGACCTCAGCTCCGGTGAGATGCTCTTTCATCCCGACCTTGGTGAGATGAGAGTTTGGATTCAGATGACTGGTGGATTAGATGGCAGCTCACAGGAGACCAAGAGACTGATGTCTGAGAGAAAGGCTCAGGAGACATAGCCTCAAGAGCGAGAGCGAGACACAGCCCAGATCCTGGGACAGGGTTAGTCAGTCAACTCAGAATAGCTTGTGGTAAAGGACAGCTGGTTAGGCTATGGTTAACACCACTTGCTTTATGTACATCAGCAAAAAAATCTTTAAAATAAACGATCAGTGTGTTTTGAGTAAAACACAAACTGTAGAGGCTGTCGCAGGTTGCAGATTTGCTGCTATTTACCCAACACAAATGATGATATGTGCAAAAGACAGGTATACTAAATTACATTACATAAACTCAGAAAATAGATTAAATAATATGCACAGGTTTTTTATACTAGGTTACACGGGAGATAAAGTACAAAAAAAATAGACAATTCATGCGGAAACATACTTAAGTAATTCACAAAACAAATAAAAAACAAGTCCATCATATTTATCTAGTGAGTGGGTTTTGCTATTTAAAACACATTAGGGAGAGGTACTTAACATCAACATGCATGGAACATTAAATTGCCATCAAATGGAGCTCTATCAACACGGTGTTGACCCATAATCACTGTTGTGTTATTACATTGAGAGAGAGGCATTGTTAAAGCAAGTCATTAATGTACAGCCTATGTTGGCTTATTGTAGATACAAAATCAGTCCAAACTTTCCCTTGGAAAGAAATCAACTCTCAATGCAAAATACAATAATAAGATTATGAAATGTTATGTTGTAGTCTTAATATGGCTCAGAATACAATTTAATTTGCCCATATATCACAAAAGCAGTTTGCATGGCTGTAAAATCCAACCTTTAACATTAACCTAAGAGAGAAAAACAGAAAACTGACAACAACATACTAGAAGATGCAATTAAACTTCCACAACACGGTTTATAGAATTTTTTTTAAATGTGCTGTTAAGAAATCTGTGTTTATGTCCATGATCAGCAAATAAATTGCAACCAACTCTCACAGTTTTAGACTCCTGGAGGAGTTCAGGATGATGTTGTAAGAGAAACAATGGATTTACTGAAAGAAATTAATTGAATGTGACTATGGGTAGAAGAAGAATAATAGAATTTGTGATTGTTTTTCTTATATACTGTAGTATTATCCCATCATTAACTTCCTGTTGAATATGGAGCAGACAATATGCTGAGACTAGATTTTTAACTAGAACGGAGGAAGAGAGATCATATTTCCCCACACAATCACACTGGCTCCCAGTGGATTTTGGAGTTGTTTTCATCCAAATCCTGCTGATTACTTATAAAGCACTGAATGGCCAATTTCCTGTTTAGATTACTGAGCTTTTATAGTATGTCCCCTCTCACGACTGAAAAACTGTCAAGTAGTTAAAACTGACCAATTATTATGGGCCAAAGAGCTGTTGAATCTGTGTTAGTTTCCATGTATTTATTTCAATTGTTCCATAGAAAAAGTAAAACATAAGTGGCAAAATAAAAAAAATAAAAATGTCTAAAATAAATGTTGCATTTTGTATGAGAGCAACAATTTCAGCCTTTAACAGATACACAGACACCTCATGCTGTATTCCCAAGTATAACCAAGTACTCACACTGTGCTAACCATTACACAAAAGCACCACTGCTGTGGATACTGTAATACAAGGTGAAAACCTTTTTTGCTTTCAGAGCGCATGATCAATATCTTCATATACAGGTTTCAGAGACATGTTAGTTTTATGAACTAAAAGCTCTACTGTTGCTTCTGCCTCCACTCTGGTGACTTAGCACTGCAGACCTGTTTGATTTAAGAAATAATAAAAACCTAACAGCTGGCCCACTGGACAGCTATTGATTTCCCTCAGCAGAGGCAGATCAAGAGGTACATTTATGATCAGACAGGGTGCAAGAAATTATACCACAAGCACAAACCCGCTATTGATTGGATGGAACTGTGTGAACTGTTAAAAAGTTAACCACTGTGTACACAATTTTGCAATGTTGGCGGCGAGAGAGGAGAGGAGAGGAGACGAGAGGAGAGGAGAGGAGACGAGAGGAGAGGAGAGGAGAGGGAAACGCTGCGGGTAAAAAATAAGACTGAACTGAGTGTGGTATATCCGGGGGAAAGTCAACCAGAACTCAGAACTCAATCATTTCATTAATGTGACTCAGAGCTCATCATCAGTTACATTTATTGTAGACTTTCATCAACACGAAATATTAATTTAGCTTCATACTTCCTGTCACTGCTGATAATTATTTGCATGAAAATTAGCATAACAAATTGTTGCTGTAAACTAGGTTGTTATGTGCTGAACACAGCTGGATTTAACTTAGATGTACAGAAGTGTAACTGAGTCGGTCTGTGTATGTTAACCCCCTCTGGGCACCCATGGGGAAATCCTGCTGGAAGACTGCAGCACTGTATCTGCATGCAGCTGTAAACATGTCAACCAGGACATCACAGAGAGATGCAGGAACAGGCAGAAGGACATACAGGGGGAGACGAGTGAAAGACGTACACCTCGCATTGGGGTTAATAACAGAATGTCACACACTGCAGTATCCATAGTGAAGTGAAAAGAGGTGTGAGGATACGCAAGTGTCATTCTCAAATCTTCCAGTGATGTTGTCTTTTCATCATTTTTTACTGTATATATTCTTTATTAAAGTTTGCTTCCACTAATGGCATTTACAGTGTGTAATGCTGAAAGACCTCCCTATAACTATTCAGGGAAAGAAAATAGTTGACACACAAAAAAAAAACAATATATGGGCCATGGCAGAGTCAACTACATTACATTTCTTCCAAATTTGTTAAGCTATATTTCTACCATTTTTCTTTACTTTTTCAAGGGTAAGGTGCATTACATTTTAGCTGGTATTTAGATAATGTTCAAAATTCTGGCTTGACAGACTGCATAACATTTTTTCTCTCAAGTCTTGGGAACTAATATTTTACTGATCAGATTAGCTCTCGGACAAGGTTTTCATTAAATTAATTTAGAGATCAGACTTTCATATCGTAAATTGCAATGCCACCACTTGTCAGACAAGTCATTAAAAAATATCATTATTGATTTGGCATATTTACTATTATAGATTTATATCTATACTCTTCCCACCAAATTAAACTGTCTCTATTTCTACAAGAATTTCAGGTGGTTTCTCTTTGTTGTGTTTCCTTCCAACATCCTGGTTGAACAGGAAACACATTAAATTACAGATGCCGGATGCTCACAAACTGCCTTTTCATTGTGACTTAAATATTTGATGAAGCACAGGCTACAGCAGCCTTTGAGCATGCCAATAATGATGCAGGACAAGTCAAAAGATTCTCTCCACGAGCATCTGAAGATCCAACATGATAAACACAAAGTGATATTTTGCATAAAACAAGATTGACTTGTTTGGTTCATTAGCCAAGTGAACAGGTGAATAAGTGATTAATTGGATGAACAAATGACTCTGTGTTGTGGAAAGCATGCCTCAAACACCTCCCTACCACAGCAAGGTATGTCACTGCCTCCCTCTGGTACTGCAAGGAAGCACACACCTCACTAAGAAGCAGTGTCTCCAACACCGACCTTGGCTCCATACAGATCTTTATCAAAGCTGAACTGGTCTCAATTATCACTTCAGTTGCAATTAAGCATTATAAAGAATTTCCCTCTTTGCCTATCCAGTTTTTCTAATTCACCAGTAGAGGTCAGAGTATGAAACTGATGCCCCTGCAGAAGGTAAACTCAGTGTGTTGCTGGGACTTTTTTGGCAATCAGATGGACAGAGTCTAGTATCAGAGTGCTTGAATTTTAAGGAGAGCTCATCCAAAACTGTAGCAGCACCTCCTAATCAGGTAACTTGAGTCATCTGCTGCATAGTAATCTGAGAGAAACTGATTGTATATCAGCACTGCCTCTGCCTTCTGAGGCATCTGATTAGAGATAATGTGGTGAGAGGTCCCATTTATCTAAAACACGCATTACGGTACGGAGGTGTGATGACGTGAATCGGATGTCAAATGCACAGGGGAGGCCAACAAAGGTTACATCAAAAATAGGATACCAAAAAAGACTAATCATGTTTGCAGCAAGCGTCAATGTGGTACTGACGCCATAGATATGATGTTACTCAGTAGAACTGATCTAATAGAAAAGATGAATTATCAGCTTGAATAAGATTCACAAGCAAACAGTAATGGAGTGATGATTGAATTCAGTGAGAATTTAAACAACGTTTCTCACCAGCCAAAACAATGGGTGTAGTCTCACTATTTTCAGCCTTCTGTCTGTGTGTGTTTGATAAGAAGGTCCTGACAAAATCCAGCTCCTTTATTTTTCTCTCTGTATCATCCTCATTAATCAACCCCTCCACCCCTATTCCACCCTCTCTGTTCCTGTGAACCTTCCTCTCCTTCACGTCTGTCCCCTGTTCTCACCGTCTCCATAGACTCTATAATGACATTTGGTCACTGTAAAGAGCCATGATGGTGCTGTTAACTGCGAGGAGGGAGGTGGTTGTCACGGTTACCTGATGTAGCATGGTGCTGGACCATCTGCCATGCAAAAGACAGCTCCCTGCTCACTGCTGTAATTACAGAAAACCCCAAGAAGCCAGCGAGCCCTGGCATACATGAGGACAAGAGGTGTGTGTGAGTGACAGAAAAAAGAGAGAGAAATAACTGGGAGTCATCCAAATGTGTGTGTGTGTGTGTGTGTGAGTGTGAGTGTGAGAATGTCCAACAGCCAAAAGGAGAAATAGCTGAAATTGAATAAACTGAGCTATTAGCCAGAGTATAACTTTAAACAGACCTGTGACATTTCTGCACCGATCTGATCAGGGCAGATCAAGGCATTATTTAATAGATCCATTCGTTCCAGCTACAGTATATAAAAGCCAGTTCCATTGCTGGTTCTTTGTTTGTTTTAACCCATTATGCTCCAGATACACCAGCTGTCAAAAACTCCCTATTGTGCTCCATTAAAACACTGAAACTTTTCCCCTGTCCACAGTGTGGTGAGCAAGGCAACCATGAAGTGCACAAACAAATAAACCGTGGCCAGAAGTTTCAGTTAATGATATCCACCCTGACAGCAAGCACAGATGCTTAAATGATCAGTTTGCTTCTCACTCAACGACATTTTGCATGTGCACCACACCTGCTGTGCTGCTATTGACTGAAAAATGCATTTGATTCCCATGTTAGGTTAAACTACAACTATAACAGATTTATAAAGCTTCTACATACTTAACTTAAATCTATCATGAACTGCAGCACAGAGATGCAAGTAGCACACAGTAAAGCACAAGCTTGATCGTATCATTATTATTATAATACTTAGATGTGTGATTAAATTTTACAGCAGATTTTCAGGTACAGCAGAGACAGAGGGGTGTGTTTTGAACAGTTTCTTTTGTTTAAAATGTTTGTTTTTTAAATTCATTTGTAAATAAGCCATTACATTTTCTAAAACCATTTGTACAATGTTGTCATGGCTTCAATACAAGCTCAGAATAGACAAAGCCTTTTCATTATACTTAGGCTTATAGTTATGACAGTTGCAGAGGGATTGAACATTATCTCTTTGATCAGTTCTTTGGGCCTCCTGTTGAGCTAGGCTAAAGTAAAAGCTACTTTTCACAATTGTTCACAACAGTAGATAATGAAATCAGGAATTAAATGAGTTTATCTCTTATGAGCTAATATCAGACCAGTGTGTGTCTTTGAAACAAGGCAGCTGCATTGACAAAAGAATACGTTTGACATCATTTCTATTTATGACACCAAAACTTTGTTTTAAATAATGGTGGAATAAAAAATTATTATAATTTGGTTTCGCACCTCGCCTTTTTTCTTCATTTTATTTTTGTGGTTCTTTCAGAATAATTAGATCGGCTTTACAGTGTACTTGTTTTGTTATGTTGTTTCGACAGAAGTCCAATACAGACAACAAGCAAAAAGTGGCTGTATGTACCATAACGACCATTATTAAACCCTTGTCAATAAGACTACTATAGGAATATTGGATTGATTCCGCAGAGGCCAGTGACTTAATGACACAAAACAGGAATACTCGCGTATAAGAATACCAACATATTTCTACAGGTTTAGTCCATGACTGTGGATGACTCACTGGTTGTGTGCATGCAGCTTTGCAGCTATAGAATGTACAGTTTTTCATAGCCTCTGACTATGACAGACCAAACCATTTGCCTCCATTTTCTCCAACTTGTAAAAACAGATGGTTTTATTTTTTCCAACACAGATCTGCTCTGAACAGCTACTGCAAATCGAATATGCCATTTGATGATCAATCAATCATTGTACATGAGCTGAATCAGGTCCTCGCCATCTTCCTCACACTCAGTTAAGACTTCTTCATAGCACTAGATGAAGGCATATGTGGCCTCTGGCTGCCTCTCTGAAGGTTAATGTTATCAACCAGCTATCACTACAGAAGTCATTCCTTTTTTTGAGCCACCTCTAGAGCAGAACCAGCAGAAACGCTTTCTCTCACTTTACACAAAGTGTGCTGCTGATGCACATTGCCATGATGTAAAAAGTAACAATATAGTTAACATTCAGACTGGAGGGGTTATTTCTAATCATCATTTAAAAAAAAATAAATAAATCACATATTCACACTAGCGAATTGTACTTACCATCCTAACCAAGAGCATGTGAAAATCTCAAGATGCTAGTTCTTACAGTCAACATCTCTGTGCAGCGACTTAATGAAACAAGTAGCAGGAGAATGTGATTTCAGCTGTTGCTCGGCCCTGCCTCTGTCTCTAATCCTGGCATCAGCACACAGTGAGGTGAGGGACTGACACCGAGCAAGTGATCACAAGCGGTCCTTGGGGATGGTTACCAAGGGCAACAGCATAGGTCACACATAGGTATCACTGCACCCGTACTGACCAGGGCTAAGAATTTGGTGAATAGAAAAACGTTGCTGTACTTTTACAACAAAGTGCAGAAAGCAATTAAGAAACCAAATGTATTTAAATTGCTTGGTGATCCAATTAAAATTGAAGCCCGCAGATAGCAGTCCGCTTTTAATGAGGTAAAATTAACAGCATTAAAGCATTGCCTCCTCCTGACTGTCTCTCCCATATAAGAACTTCTTTTGCCTTTTCATATTTTTTCTTCCTGTGGAAAGTCCTGTTCTAATGTCTGCAGAAAATAAATATGTGTATTTGGAGTTATTATCGCCTAATTTACCATATAATGAAAAGTGCTAGCTCAGCTGGCGGATGGAGCCATTTTAATTTAAGCATCGAATGCAGGCTCGTATATTACTAGACCTATTTGTATAAATCATGTCACCCACCGGGATTCCACTAAACCCTTGATTAATTGCTCGCTGGACCAATAGAATCTTATGTTCAACAGGGTCAACACAGCCTGTTGACACACACACGTATACACACACACACACACACAATCACACCACTGTAAACTCACACATGATTTACTCCAAATAAAATTCTTTACTGAAGAAAGGATCTACTAATTTTGAATGAACATCAGCATCAAGT